>JAODUP010000125.1:245000-647500 GCA_025642065.1 Paralvinella palmiformis | reverse complement strand
ACATATTAGGTGTGAGTACGAATACAACTTACGTGTTCCCAGTACCAATCCTTGGGGTACGCTTAAAATTCATCCACTTGTCTCATTCCTACAGAATCACACTGAGATCTATCACTCAAGTCATCCCAAAGGAGTATTCGAGACGCCTTTGATGAAGTAGATTATCAATGAGATGACAAGTCGGGCAAGACTAGTGCTGACATACACTTGTTACCTAATTCTTCAGCAATGCCATGATGGACCTTCAGGAACACTGTCTGAGTATAGTGACCTTTACGGTAAGCGGAATGAATATTATCATGTAAGCTGTAAGCACTCGAGCGAGTTTCTAGACGTTTAACGATGTCCTTGACCTCATATGAAGCCAAATTAGACACTGGTCGGCAGTTTGTCGACGCTTCTTTATACAGATTTGGTTACATTAATAGTGGTCTAACATTGGCTTTTTAAAACAAAGTGGAACATCGGACTCTGCCAATAATTTGTCTATTATTGCAGTAATCAAAGGAAGTTCACAAAACTTTGATGCAGACATTAGGATGACATCAAGGATGACATCAAGTTGTTTCAGAGGCTGACCGTCAAATTTAACATCATCACTCATCACAACAGTGCCACTCATGGTAGATGTATGGCTATCAGTGATGACTCTAATTGTTACAATCTTCTTCTTGAAGAAATCGCTGAATGTGTTGGCCATTTCCTCATCGGATGAGGAACTTGGCAGAATGGCGTTTCCTTCGTGTCCCATCAGAAATGTTGTGTTCTAGAACAGACGTTTCAGACTGCTTCAACTCTTTTTCGTCTGAATAATGGGTCGCCTTTGATTTGGCCAGCAACTGTCCAACCTCACAATACCTGTATATTGCTGATGGATAGTGAACCGCAGATTTTCAGTTTGTTTTACCCTTGATTTTACATTCCGGATTTCGTTTGTATGTCAGAGAACATCTGGCCTCAAAGTTATCATTTTCTATGCAGCGGTGTATGTGTTTGAATCAGAACTCTGATACCAGAATTATATGCTTCCATTCGTATTCAGGAGATTGGTAGACGACTGGGTGTCGTTGATTAAATCAGGTACAGAAATAATATAGGGGGGCGGAAGGTGATCTATTTTTGGTGTGTTGTTGCTCGGTTTAGGATTGTGTAGCTGACTGGGGTGATTACCAGGCTAGTCAGACATAATAAGCACAGCGCTCTATGTTTTGGAGTGTTGTAGAAACCTCGTTGCCCAGTCGCACGTGCATCGGGAGCAGTACGGAAAGATGGAGCCGAAATACCATGAGGGTGGTCACTGCCAGAGTGTTTTACGTCCTCAGGGGGTTTTTAACGTCCCCCTTTATTTTAAATAATTCAGTGGAGCGGGCATCGGTCACCACCACGATGTAGTGAGCCGAGAAAAATCCTGAAAGTTTCGCCTACGGTTGAACTCGACCATTGGCACGTGCGTTTAACCGAAGCTCACTGTGTTGTTGCTCAGTGTAGCCCATGTGTTACACGAATAGCTAGATCGTGATTTGGGTGATTACCTTTGGCATAGTACAGACAGGGAGGATAAACAGCTAATGTAAGTCACTAAGTGGCCCTAATTCTTAACACTTTATTTGCTTCTCGAGTCGCCGGCATCCACACGAATTCATACCAGGCAGCTCGCTCGTCTGCCCTGAAATGTTCTACAAACGAATACCAAACTACATTTCCCCCACCACATTCATCAATACATTCAAACCTACACGCACGTACACATACACGCATATACGCACATACAACACACCTTCATTCTTAATTCGACCTGGGATATAAACTATTTGTACATTCTTCTTTTAGCCAATGGCAATTTGTTGTTTCTTATAAGAAATGGCGTGCCAATTAGAAGTATTTTATATACAGGTGCCGACTAATTCATCTTACCGGTAGATTGGTGAATATTAACTAATTCATTCGGGTACGAATAGTTACCATTCCAAAGCTAGAGCCTGTTGAGTCACCATGTTGAATAAGATGTATTGGTTTAAGGAAAAATAGGTTTACACACACAAACAGACAAACACACGCACTGATACACCCATACACGCATACACTAACACACACACGCACGCACACACGCATACACACACACACACTGACACGCATACACTGACACACACGCACAATATATATATATATATATATATATATATATATATATATAATTAATATTATTAATAATATTATCGTTTTGTTTTACATCATAATCATGATGATCATGATCATGATCATGATCATCCTTTCAATTAATATAAATATAAGAAGACCGTCACTCGTTTGTTGTCCGGTTAAAGATTGAAAATAGAATAAACTTTAAAACACTGTTTTATCTTTCCTGGCAATAAACACAGTGTATACGTCAGACTGCTACGTAAAGGCTCGCGGGGAGGGGGGGGGGGAGGCACTGATCAACTCCTCAGCAAATTCCGGTAAGTGTTGTGTATTTACTAAGCTGATTTCGGGCAGCAGAGGATAGTAAATTCAATTACCTCGTTTCTACATTGAGAAGATGTGTTTATTGTATAACCGAACGCAATGTGACAATCAACAGAAGTGGGCCTATAAAGTGAATATAAATACTCCATTATTTGATATGAAAGAAGTCGTAACTAAACTACTCTCTCCGCTGATTCGTTGATGCGCGCATGGGATTGTGGGGGATATAATCTAGTGAACGAAATAAAGAAAGGTATAAACAGAAGAACAAACGAATGAATGAACCAGTGAACGAATTAATTGATGTATGAATGAATGAATTAATGAATTAATTAATGCGTGGTCCACCGTCAGAAGAAGAACAAAGGCACATGACTATAAACATGCATATCAGTAAGTAAGTGACTTGTTTGGCTTCGAAGCTAGTCACAATTAGGACAAATAGCGGAGAGATGACTCCTTAGGAAGACATCCCACTCTTACAGGTATTAGTCAGATTCGAACTTTGAGCAGGAGTTTTACGATACAATACATCAATAAACGGTACATCAATACATATCTGAAGGTTGTTTCGTCTTTGACTTCGCTTCGGTTACCTTTGGAGGTCGCTCGGCCCATTTAGCCTACCATGTGCTCAAAAGTGGCCATAAAACATCAATCATCATCATCATCATCAATACATACAAATGTACATACATATATACATACATTTATACATACTTACTTGCATTTATACACACACACACATACACACACACATACACATACACACACACACACACACATATATATATATATATATATATATATATATATATATATATATATCGAGATACAAACAGACAGACAGTTAGACAGACAGACAGATAAACAGACAGATATACAGATATAATATTGCTATTCTTTTTGTTAAATCATGCTACCGCTCTGTCTCCGAATAATTAGCCTAAAGCCAGGCTACACACGAGCGTACCGAGTGTTTAATGTCGTCGCCCTGAATCCAGGCTGAACAGAGCCGAGTAGCCGTTATCTAGGAGACACGATCCAGAAGAGCTGCCATTGGACGTCATAGTTGTCACTGTGATCACGCTAAACTAAATACATTCTTCATGTTGACTGTAAATAAGATTGTCAGCCACTTGTTTTAGTTTATGTTGAGAGGAAGTAACCTTGTCGGTCGAAGCCATTGAAGCTGTGTATATAGACCGAGCTTAACATATTGTAACCTTTTTGACCTTGTCCCAGCAGCATCCTGTACACGGACCTGGAAGACATGATGAGTTTTTAGCAGGCGATTCTGGAGAGAGAGTTGGGAAATAGATAGATAGATAAATATCGAGATAGCTGGATAAAAAACGGGAAATGAGGGATATATATATATATATATATATATATATATATATGTGTGTGTGTGTGTATGTATGTGTGTGTGTGTGTGTGTGTGTGTGTGTGTGTGTTTTTATGGATATTAGATATATATATATATATATATATATAATATGTGTTTGTGTGTGTGTGTGTGTATGTATGTATGTATGTATGTATGTATGTGCGTGCGTGCGTGCGTGCGTGCGTGCGTGCGTGCGTGCGTGCGTGTGTGCGTGCGTGCGTGTGTGTGTGTGCCGCTGGGATGGGGGAGAGAGTGTGCGTGGGTGTGTGCGCGCACGTGTGTCGCAGGGGCTGGAAAGATCAATCCTCCGTAATAACCAGCGGTCTTTGTTGTCATGTTGACTTCCGTTTTTCCAGAATAATGTCGGAGAACCTGGACCGTTGATGAATGGTAGAATATCTACCAGCAGACTTAATAAAAGACGACCAGATCGCCTTTTATTATTGGTCTCTCTCTCTCTCTCTCTCTCTCTCTCTATCGGCTGCCGAACCATAGTCATTGAGTACTCTCTATGCCTTCCAGACAATATTTTGTCAAAGAAATATCTCATTTCGATCACCAGCGACGTCACAATACGACTGATCGCCTGATCACAGGCATTGTTATACGACCCGTTGACGCATCGTGTGTCACGTGCTGCGTTATGGCGACGGGATGTGCGATTTTTCGCTTCACCGAGAAACGCGTTATTCGAACTGAATTAACAAACGACAGGTTTTAATTTATTGTCGTGGTTTATTGTCTTGATTCAGAGACAATGCCGTCTCTTGTCATGCGTTAAACTTGTAAATTGCTATTGCGGCGTTCTGCATCCGGTGGCGACGCGCCTACTGTCGAGATGCTTCAGCTGTGAGTAACGCTGCGCTGCAAGCCTCCGGGTTATCCGTTCGAATCCGGCTTATAGCTGTGTTTGGTGGGATTTATTTCCCGCTGCCAGATGTCATAGGTGTGGGCAGAGTGGAGACTAAAAAACTCAAATTAAATCAAGTTTAAGCTGTGTGAGACAGGGTATTTGTCTGTCTGTCTGTTTATCTGTGGGTTTGTTTGTCTGTCTGTCTGTCTGTCTGTCGGTTGGTCTGTCTGATTTATTCTCTCTGTCTATCAGTCTGTCTGTTTCTCTGTTTATCATTAACCATATGAAGACAATCATAAACCAGTTGACCTACTTTCTTGCCCTAAACGATAAAGACTAAATACCTCAGTAAACGAAGCTTCTTCTTTTAATATATACTCGATGTCCACTATGTTAGTAATAACATCTCTATTGACACAGACTTCAGTTTCTTCTATCATCTAACATAGATAATGACAGTCGGTAAAGCTCGGGTCCGTGTTCTTCTAAGGAGATCCACCTCTTTCTCTCTGCCTCTAATACAACAGTTCAATCAACGATAAGGCGAACTAAACCAATTGTGATTAAAAAATCTCAATCAATCTTCAGGATGTTTTGGTTCTCAGGCTAATAGCTATTAGTGAATAGCTGCACCGGATGTATGGCATTTAGATGCTCCGCAATTAACTTCCGTTTACAGATTCGAGCTTCACACTGATGTAATAAATGGCTTATTGGTGTAATGCTAAATGTTTGTTTTTAATGGGATAAGTAAATACCAGTAAGACTGTTTGACTGACTGACTGACTGACTGACTGACTGACTGACTGACTGACTGACTGGCTGACTGACTGACTGACTGACTGACTGACTGACTGGCTGACTGACTCGACTCGACTCACTCACTCATTCACTCAATCATTCATTCACTGATCCAACCATTCCAGATGTGTGATACATCTTACAAAATACCCTTTCTCTGTTAATAAGGTCAATGGTCTAGGGTTCCTTAGCGCAAAGTGTGCCATTTAAACACATTATCCTTCACCTTTGTCCTGTACCAATTAGTAACTAAGCTGAGCGGTGTCTGTCTGGAATACATCATGCTAACAATAACACAAACGATGGTCAAGCCATGTTCGTGTAGCGGAAACAAATTCGTATATTTTCTTCGTGGAACAAAATAGAGAAATACTGTTTTGAACAAGTTTTCCGATATTTATTCTGAAAAATTCCAGTTAACAAACAAATTTAAAATCTATGTTACGATTATTATTCCCGGGTGTTTGGTACATTGTTCGGAACAAGAACTTTGACTCTCAATATTTTACAAAAACCCAGATGATTTCCAAGACAACAATAAATACTAATATATATATATATATATATATATATATATATTGTGTGTGTGTGTGTGTGTGTGCGTGTGTCTGCGTGTGTATGTGCGTGTGTGTGTATGTGTGTATGTGTCTTCAATATAAGCATTATTATTATTAGACTTTCTTTTTCAACATTTTACAATTTAACTTTATAACGATGTTCAGATAATCCGAGTGATTAAAAAGGCAGGAGCATCGCTTATAAATGTTATCTCCAACGTGTAAATGGTAATTAACAAAATATATTGCGCAATTTATTAAAATTATAACTTCAACATGTAAACCATTCATTCCATTTTGAAACTAAAACTCGTGTCAGGTGTAATTGGTTTAACCACTTTCTATCTTCATCTGATCTATACCACCATCCAATAGAATTATGTACCAATGCCGCAATACTAATATATTTCAGTGCCAATGGTTTAATCGTTGTTTTGAACAAACCTCAAAATTACTTCGTCCTCGTACAGAAAATGTTCACCAATGGAATGGGTCGAGATTATTCGTCATACGAAGGCAATCATTTCATACAAGTGTTGTTGTCAAGTCGAGCCAGGTTAAGGTTATATTATATATCAGCACACCTGATGTGCGATAAGGTGGACTTTGTACGTAGGCTGTTTACACTAAGTGGCCATGAAAGTTGTCTGTTGGCTTTGTGCCTCACCTGTCTGTATACGAGCTATCGTTGAGTTAATAACGTCGAGTGGGTAACCGGCCCCTAAAATAGCCGTCATCTAATCATATATGTGTATATGTATATATAACAGGCAGAGAAGAGACACAAGCTGCTAAGAAACACTGATTGACATATACCAGACTATAATTAAGGTAGGTAATTCATACAAGGAATTTAGAGGACGAAATGTGGCTAAATACAAATTAGCTATTATGGGAAGTGACGGCATTACTCAGGTGACTTATAGATATCAATATTTTACTGTATACGATGTTTGAGTAGACAGTTAAACCAATTAAACAAAAAGTTAATTCTATAAACGATAATGACTAAGGATTACATTTAAAGTAACAGGATAGTGGATCTAAAAGATATCGCTTTTATACGGGATAATTAAAAGTAAATATATTAAACCATATATGTTAACGTTTGTTAATTAACCCGGTATAGCTATCTATTACGATGCTATGATATTGGAAAAACCATTTGATAATTACGTCATGTATTTAATTACCGTTATATCTTCAACCAAATGTACTTTCAATATTCAAACAAAATCACAGATCAAGAACTAACAATGGCAGAAGTGAAGACATCATGGCCTGACTTGGTGGGCAAGGTAAAGTAATTTCAAACGAATTCAATGTGTTTAAAGATATTAATAACGGTTCGCGAGAAGATGGCTGCATATTATGATTAATATTACATGCTTAAGATAACGATCTCTTCTTCTATAAGCACAATATCACTTAAATAAATATTAATTATTCTATATTTTAAGCCCAAGGAAGAGGCAGAAGCATCAATCAAAGCTGACAGATCCGATGTCTCAGTAAGTATGTTATTTTACACGACTAATTACCGTGGTCTAACCGGTAGCGCGTTGGACCACAGATCACTATCACCTGAGTTCGAATCTCGGCGTGGGCATATCTGAAGGGTGTTTCATCTTGGACTTCGTTTCATTACCTTTGGTGTTTAGCCTACCATGTGCACAAAATTGGCCGTAAAACGTCAATCATCTTAATGTATACATTTAGAAGTTTACAAATATAACGGGCGGCTCGAAAATTGTTGGCTTGGCTTGTGGGCTTACAAGGTTATACATTGTAATTAGTTTACGAACATCGGCAGATACAGATGAGATTACGACATTCTATGTTCGTTCCATATTACGACGGCCATCCATTAATCACATTTTTTCTAATTACAGGTAGAGTTTGTTGAAGAAGGTTCCATGGTGACAGCGGATTTCAAGAAGAATCGAGTTCGTGTGTTCTTTAAGACAGATGGCACCGTGGCCCAAACGCCCAAAGCCGGATAGCTAAATACTTGTCACATTAATGATTTAATAATTAATAGGAACTCATTTAATCGTAGGCGTATATATACTTATAAATGGTTTAGTTGTGTAGGCTGTTCCAAACGACCGACAGCTTGGGGATACTCCCCGAACTACAAGCAAGTTGTATAATATGTTAATAAATAATTATAGAATTTCTATTTGTTATCTGCTTATTTTAAATATTTAAATGTAACTTACTTAACAACTCGCGAATGAGTGGAGAAGCTTGCTGCACCAAGAAATAATTATTTGGAATATAATTTGTTGACAATGGTTATCATGGCTTAAGAAAAAGTAACTGAATATCGTAATTAATGGCTTCATGTATTGAATATAGCCATTTCTGTAATAATAATAATAATAATAATAATAATAATAATAATAATAATAATAATAATAATGATAATAATAATAATAATAATAATAATAACAGCATGAAGAAAAATTATAAACGTATTTGGCTGTTTCAATATTGAAGACACGTATAATCTTTAATCTCATACCAAGATGGTTTAATATGTAATATTAATTATCTTTAACACGTAATATTAATTGCAACTATCGCCGGTTATTAATTACTTCAGATTCACCAGTTTAATTAATAATCACGTACACTAATTTATATTCAATAATCAGTTTGACATGAATATTTATACTTTTAAAGATTGCTGCTTTTTATACTGAAGTGAATCTATTAGCGGTATATTATAACCCAGATATAATATTGACCTTCGGGAGGTTCATTCCGCTGAGATATGGCCAGAGGCAGGTATTCATGGGAGGTGGGGGGGGGTAGTTTCAGTTATATCGGTACTCCAGTTTTTGAGCGGGACTATTAATGACCCAGTTTTGGTCGAACTTTTCGTGGTCAGCTTAATGGAAAAGCCCCAAGTACGACTTGAGATAACGGACATCTTTGTTAGATAAAGTTATTTGCACGGGAAGATCGATGGCTGGAGAGAGTGTAGGTTCTTATCACTTTGGGAATTTTCCGTGGCAAGTTGTTAGATAACGGGATCAAGTAGTGTGTCTGTTCAGCAGACGATCACAGAAGTCACGTGATGATAAATAATAGTCATCACGTTACCTACATCACAGTGGAATTTATTACTTTGGCTTTTACCATAACTATCACTCCTCCTCCTACTCCTGCTATCGCCACAACCACTACCACGCCTCCACTACTTCTACGAAAACTGCTACTGCTACTACTAGTTTAATATCATTATACATTTTAAAGGAAGAAACTAGTAATTTTTTGTAATAATGTTTTATATCTCGTCAATTGGTACAGGATATTTTTATGTTTTTCTTACAGTCAGATACTGCTAAAACAACACAGACATTTGTATGAATATACTACTACTTCTACTACTGCTACTATTAATACTAATACTAATAATATTAATACTATTACCACTACTTGACATGCCGTTATAATCACTTTCTGGTGTGATACTCTTGAAAAAAATAACTATTTTTCAAAGCCTAATGTCTGCTTTATTAATGACAAATGATGTGACTGAGTCAACATTATTGATCTTGAGACAAACGTCATCTATAACTATTATGTCTGCTTTATTAATGATAAATGATGTGACTGAGTCAACATTATTGATCTTAAGACAAACGTCATCTATAACTATTATGTCTGTTTTATTAATGACAGATGATGTGACTGAATCAACATTTTTGATCTTAAGACAAACGTCATCTATAACTATTATGTCTCCTTTATTAATGATAAATAATGTGACTCATCCAACATTATTGATCTTAAGACAAACGTCATCTATAACTATTATGTCTGCTTTATTAATGATAAATGATGTGACTGAATCAACATTTTTGATCTTAAGACAAACGTCATCTATAACTATTATGTCTGCTTTATTAATGATAAATGATGTGACTGAATCAACATTTTTGATCTTAAGACAAACGTCATCTATAACTATTATGTCTGCTTTATTAATGATAAATGATGTGACTGAATCAACATTTTTGATCTTAAGACAAACGTCATCTATAACTATTATGTCTGCTTTATTAATGATAAATGATGTGACTGAATCAACATTTTTGATCTTAAGACAAACGTCATCTATAACTATTATGTCTGCTTTATTAATGACAAATGATGTGACTGAATCAACATTTTTGATCTTAAGACAAACGTCATCTATAACTATTATGTCTGCTTTATTAATGATAAATGATGTGACTGAATCAACATTTTTGATCTTAAGACAAACGTCATCTATAACTATTATGTCTGCTTTATTAATGACAAATGATGTGACTGAGTCAACATTATTGATCTTAAGACAAACGTCATCTATAACTATTATGTCTGTTTTATTAATGACAAATGATGTGACTGAGTCAACATTATTGATCTTAAGACAAACGTCATCTATAACTATTATGTCTGCTTTATTAATGATAAATGATGTGACTGAATCAACATTTTTGATCTTAAGACAAACGTCATCTATAACTATTATGTCTGCTTTATTAATGAAAAATAATGTGACTCATCCAACATTATTGATCTTAAGACAAACGCCATCTATAACTATTATGTCTCCTTTATTAATGATAAATAATGTGACTCATCCAACATTATTGATCTTAAGACAAACGTCATCTATAACTATTATGTCTGCTTTATTAATGATAAATGATGTGACTGAATCAACATTTTTGATCTTAAGACAAACATCATCTATAACTATTATGTCTGCTTTATTAATGATAAATAATGTGACTGAGCCAACATTATTGATCTTGAAACAAGTGTCATCTATAACTAATTTCAAATCGACTAAAAAAGGTTATTAGTAACTACCAATCTAATACAATATTAATGCGATATATTAAGATTTAGTTGTATGATGTGGTCCTTTCAGCTGATCTCCAATAGGACGCACACAGACTAACTTGGTGGCTTTTACCGTACAACGGGCCACTGTATTGCACAAATCAGCCATTTCACTAAACAAACAGTGATGAATATTGATATAAGGACGGTAGAAAACTATGGCGATGTGTAATATTGGCATAAACAGCTGACTGGTAAAACCGATAGGAAGGTTGTCCAGTGTTACAGCTTACCGGATGTCAGGTTCACAGCTCGCTTCGATAATTATGAAGTATGATTGAAATAATGAGACAAAAAAATCCTCTCGATTACAACGACGATAATAATATGAACAACCATTAATATTATACGGTTTATTTCCACCAGCGGACACTTGGGGGGGTCCCGGGGGTCTCTAAAGTCTATATTACCTAGAGAAATGACATGACAAAACTGTTGATGAGACCAACAGTTTGTAAATAATCATAGATCTGTCCTCAGTACGTCTTGTTTAACTTGACTAATGTTGGATTAATGTACGAATTAAAGAAGCCATTTTATCGAATCTTATGAAATAGTGGGCCTTCTTCGGGTAATCAAGTGATAAATTGTTACTCGATTCACACGGTTTGTGTATGGGATATCATTATCTATAGATCATGTATCATACATATTTCGGGTGTACTCGCGTCTCTCCGTCAGTCCGTCATGTGCTTCTGTCTCACCTGCGCCGAGGATAAACAAATCAAATTATATTATATTTAATCCAGTCGGGGAGACCTTGATTCAGCAATTAGATTTACCATATGTGTAACTACACATATTATTACTTCAGCTCCATCTTAAGGGCGCATCCGTGGTTTGGTTGGTAGCGCGTTCGACTACGGATCACTACCACCTGAATTCGAATCTCGGCGTGGGCATATCTAAAGGTTGTTTCATCTTTGATTTCGCTTCAGTACCTTTGAAGGTCGTCCCGTCCATTTAGCCTACCATGTGCACAAACGTGGCCGTAAAACGTCAATCATTATCATCTTCCATCTTGGTGAAATCTATATCTAATATTATCTCGATCTGTACTTTTTTCTGCCATTCATATCCTTTCGAGTTCTTCAATTCGAGGCTTTGATTAAAGTGTTACCGATATTAGTTTATACACCTGATATTAGGCATGATTCTACATAGTATAATCTAGGTTGGTAATGTTTTATCGGCACCAAACAAATCTGTCAATCTTATAAATATGTTAATCAACTTGCGAAACAAAACATTTCAGGAAATCGTTACTAGATCGTAGGAACTTTGTCATTTATATTTTAAACATTCGTTGTCATCATAGCTTTGTTGTCAGAGCCTGGCTGTGCCGATCTAGTCCATTTTGTTTTAATATTGTTTTTACATTTGATTACATTTCGTTTACAATACTATTTTGACGAAGATATTTAATAAGTGATTATACGTGACTAGAGATAAGCTGACCAACGGAATATTCATCAATTGGTTAGTGCTCATGATTTAAAGGGATTGTTGGCAAGTAAAAGCACCTTGCCTCTACTCTGTGATTGAGAAACAACAAATTTAAATGGCCTTCATTCCGGTTTTTTTAATTGAATTTATTTGAGTTATTTACCTTCGACTAGTCCCACCTGAGATATATGATTGAGCTGTACACAGGTACGACTAGGCGGATTCGATCCCACAACCTCCAGGTTATAGGTTCTAACCGGTGCGCCATCGGAGCGCAACAATTGCCTTCAATCAGGCATTGCTATTAATTAAATATATGTTTTAAATAAACGTCTTCTTAATGATTAAAACAAGTCAACTGACACTAACATTTTATCACACTGATATGGATCGATTTACTTGACTTGATCTAAGATTATAAACCCAAGTTGGAATACTTCATTCAAAACTGATGCGGAATATAATAATTCCCAAATAGCCTCGAAAGACAGCAACGTGCCATATCATAATTATTATAAAACAAAACACAATAGCTAAGTGTTTTCAACTATAACACTTCACCTGTTACGTTCGCATGCTTCTTTATTGGTCACGACGTCTGATTACAAAATTACAAATATTGGATTCATTTGGTGGAATGATGATGGCGATAATGGGTGTGATATTGATGGTAGTAACGATGATGATGATGATGATGATGATAATGATAGATGTGCTCATGCTGGTTTTGGTGATTGTCATAGTGGTTGTGGTGATGATGATAATGGTGATGCTGATGATGGATCTCTTATGATCAATATATATATATATATATATATATATATATATATATATATGGCGCCTCCGTGGTCTAGCGTATTATTTAAGTATTTATTATATATATATATATTACGGGAAGTATGACCCGCTCTCGATGTAATGGCACCGGAATATTTCTCGGATAGTTCAGCTATTAGATAAGTTACACCATTGAAACTGGTGTATTTTGCATATTATGTAATATAGATTTAATTTATATTAATATAAATTGATTATATTTAGTTATTTTGTATTTCTTGTATTTTCTTTTTAACTGTTCATTTGACGCCCTATATTATCGCCCGCTCCAGTGTTTCCCAGTGTTTGTGTATGTTTTGTTTTATTTTTAATTTTCACTTATTTTATTTCTATAATTATAATGAATTATAGTAGAGATCAGTTGCTTGCATTACGACCCTATGGTGGTAATACCATTCGTTTAGCGATGCGCCCACGTAGTGGAAAACATCCAAAGCAGATTGGGTCTGATGCCAGTAATTTGATCACTGTGCCATATAATGGCACAGCTGTCCAAAATGTAAGTATTGGTCTTATTAACTGTCAGTCGATCTGTAATAAATCTGATGAAATATCTGATGTTGTTAAGGATATGGATCTTGATGCTCTTGTCATTACAGATACTTGGCTGACTGGTAATGTCTCAGACCAGAAAATTGTTGGTGATGGGACTCCAGCTGGATATTCATTCCACCATGCAGCTCGGATTCACAAAAAAGGTGGGGGAGTCGGCATTCTTCTCCGTGATTCTTTGAAGTGTGAAACCCATTTGCGTTTTCAGGCTAAGTCTTTTGAAAATTACCAACTGACTTTTTATATCTGGGGGGCTAAGTGTTCGCATATTATCTACCGATTACACTCCCACTAAGAAAATGGCCTGAAAGCAGCAGATTTCTTCAAGGAATTTTCGGGATTTGTTGACTTTCTTGCTAAACAGTGGACATCTGTTGATCTTAGGTGATTTGAATATACATTGGGATTTCAGAGGAATGCAGATACCAAACAACTGGCTGACATTCTTAGATTTACAATCTCAGGCAGCATGTTCAAGAAAGAACACACAGACATGGTCACATCTTAGATCTTGTCATCTCCCGTGATATCACGATGACAATTTGATTAAGGGTGTGTCTGTGTCTTCCATGCTGTCTGATCATTTCTTGTTGACATTAATGTATCTTTACAGAAACAATCTGTTTCAGCTAAAGTTATTTCATATAGAAGATATAAGTCAATTGACAAGGAGGCTTTTCTTGCTGATCTGCGAGTCTCTTCTCTGGTATTGGATCCACCGGATGATGTGGATCATCTGGTGGATCTCTATGATAATACATTGAGAGACATTGTAGATCAACATGCACCTTTAAGGACAAAGGAAATGCCAAGCAGACCAATGCTTCCATGGTATAATAAGAACATACAGGCTGCAAAGAGACACAAAAGGTATTGTGAGCGGCTGTGGATCAGGACCAGTTTGTGTGTTCATTTTGAAATGTTCAAGGTCAGTAAAATTCTTGTTAAAAATGCCCTTGCCTCTGCTAAATCTGAATATTATAATAAAAAGATCAAAGCATCCAAGGGAAATCAAAGGACTGTTTTCAGTGTTGTGAATAAAGTATTACATAAAAGTCAAACTGTCCTTCCAAATAATATCAACTCAGATAAAGATATGGCCTATTGTTTTAATAACTTCTTCTGTCAAAAAAATATTAAATATACATAGTGGGTTCCAGTCCAGCACCTTATCACAGGGTAAGCCATTGGTAGAAGAGTCTGATACAGATACAGAGACTGATATCAGACAGTTGCTGGAAAAGTCATCTAATGCTTTCTGTGCAGTTGACCCTATGCCTACATGGCTTGTGAAAGATTGTCTGGATGTTCTGATAAACCCAATTACAAATAAAGTTAACAAATCATTATCTCTGGGTGTTTTCCCAAGATCCACGAAAGCTGCCCTGTAAAACCATTAACAAAAACCACACCATGGACTGTAATATTCTAAACAATTACAGACCTGTTTCAAATCTTATACATTTTCATCTAAAGTTATAGAAAAGGTAAGTTGCTTTCCATCTAAACAAATATTTAATCAATAATAACCTTAATGAATCACTACAGTCTGCCTAAAAGTGGTCACAGTACTGAAACAGCCTTGGTTCGAGAAAAATTATATTAGGATGTCAATTGATCAAGGTTAACCAATAATACTTGTTCTTCTGGATCTGTCTGCCGTATTTGATACAGTTGACCATAATGTACTTTTCTCAGGTTAAAAAGACATGTTTGGTCTGTGATGTAGAGTACTTGAATGGTTTAGATCCTATCTGGAACAACGCTCCCAGAGAGTGTCTGTTCATGGTATTTATCTGACATTCAGTTTTTGTTATCTGGTGTACCACAGGGTTCAGTTCTTGGTCCTCTGATTTTCACAGTGTCATTGGTCCTCTGGGATCATTGCGCAGCGATATGTTGTTATATGTTCTGTATGCTGATGACACACAGCTGTATATATCACTGGATCCCGACAATGAGTTAAATTTCTCCTCTTCCTTGAAGAATTTAGAACATTGTATTGCCGATATTCGGCTATGGATGACTCAAAATCTTCTAAAACTAAATGATAATAAAACAAATATTTTATATTTGGCATCACCACATTGTGTTAAATCCCTAAAGACACCAGCATTACAGATGGGTGCATCTTCGATTACCCCTAATGGGTCAGTAAAAAATCTAGGGGTTATTTTTGACCAATGTATTAACATGCATGAACATGTCACATCAGTATGCCGAGCTGCCTACTACCATCTTAAGAACATCCACTGTTTAAAAGCATTCTTGACACAAGAATCACTTGTAACTGTAGTTCATGCCTTTGTTACATCTCGTATAGACTATTGTAACTCCCTGTTATATGGCATATCTGATTATAACATTAATCGCCTTCAGCGAATTCAGATACTAGAAAATATGATCATATCACCCCAATTCTTCAAAAACTACATTGGCTACCTGTTAGACAGCGTATCCATTTCAATATTCTGTTAATAACTTATAAATCTATTAATGATATGGCGCCAGAATACCTGTGTCAACTGGTTTCCATTAGAAAGTCATCCCGAAAACTCAGGTCATCCAGTCAGATACTATTGCAGGTGCCAGTGTCTCGGTTCAAGTCATATGGTGATTGTGCATTTAGTGTTGCAGCCCCCACTTTCTGGAATAAGTTGCCGGCAAATATTAGAAATGCGTCGACTCTTGGAAATTTTAAGTCTCTTCTAAAAACACACCTATTTAAGGTCGCTTTCACAGATAAATAATTATTATCTTTTAAATCATTACAGGGTTTTTACAGACATTATTTGGGGTATTATTATATTACATATTATTTGTACAGCGCCTTGAATGGCTCCTGCTAGTAAGGGCGCTTTATTAAATATACATTATTATTATTATTATTATTATTATTATTATTTTATTTGAAATATATATATATATATATATATATATATATATATATATATATATATATTACTAAATCATTTCAGGTGATGTGAAGAAGATTTGGCGGAGAGTATTCTCTGGCAAGAAAAGATGAAAGAATAAATGAAAAAACGACGGAGAGAAAAATATAAGAAAAAAACAAGTGTTTCTTCTAATTACATTCGTTTTAAGATATCAGTCATTGTGGGTGTTCTTACGGAGTTAGATAAACCATTAGAGAGCCTACTGCCAGTAGGAGAAGATTCCTTAATAAATGAATGAAACCTTCAATTTGTCATTTTGGTAGAATAACGTTAAGATGGTTAGATTCGATTACGTTGTTAATTTGAATGTTAATGTAATGTCTAACTTCTCTTGTAGGGATAATAAAAAATACTGAAGCATTAAGAATGTCAGTATTTCGATGTTAGGTTGTAATTACTGAGTGAAGACCATTACAGTGAAGATTATTACAGTAAAGCTCATTACAACGAAGATCATTACAATAAAGATGATTACAGTGAAGCCGTATACATGGGGAGATTAATACAGTGAAGATTACTACAGTAAAGTTTATTACAGCGAATATCACTACATTAATGATGATTACAGTGAAGCCCAATACAAGGGGAGATTAGTACAGAGAACATCAATCCAATAACGATCATTACGATGAAGATCAATACAGGGAAGCTGGTTACAGTCCAAATCATTGCAGTAAACATGAACCCTTTTTGTTTCAACATTTAATCTGCTTTATTGATTAGTAGACAATTGTTACAGCTGTGATAGCATTCATCAGTGATTAGTCGTCAAACAGCCACACGAGATTATTTGATGCTTTTATTTGATCAAATGCTTCTAGGACTTAGACTTTGTCTTGAAAAGTATTATAGAATCATCGCCTAATCGGGTGATGGTGTATGGGTTTTGTAATATCTAGATTAGTACCAAAAAAAATTAATTATCGCTGTTTTATCGCCCATTTAACGATCAGTCGCCGTGACTCTCTCCACGTGATCAGCTCGCTATCTGGGAAGAAACAATAACGAGTGATCTTTGGTCGAAGAGATTCCCTCATTTATGGCCTCAGGAAATCTCATCGGATAAACAAAGTGCTTACCATAATGTATTGACGAAATTAGCATTATCTGGCGAATTAAGCTTCATTAAGATTGGCGGCGTCTGCCCTAAATTCCTCGACGGATAAAATGTTTTCAGTTTTATTTTCAAATCCGAATTGATTGTCAGAAAAGTGTTTTATCGCCCATTTATTTTTATGTGTAGTTAACAAAAACATTTTCGACGAATCCTTATTGTTGATTAATTAGATGTTCGATTAGAATGCATTAAGGCTTGCTGATGTTTAGATATCTCGGTGTTTTAACGCGTGGATCGCGTCAGTGCGACAGGAAAACATTTTTCAGTCGTGACCTAGATAAATTTCATAAAGCTGCATTACTTTCAAAAGATGATACATAATATTTATCGAGCCACTCGATTTCATGAAATATAATATGATTGCCATCAGTAATGTAAATACAGGTTTTTATTTTTACTACATTTTTATGGTTTTAAAGTATAAGAAAATAGGTTATAATATTATTTTATAAATTTGAGGTCACAAAATCAAATATAATTCTGAAGTTTGAAAATAGTGTCGAAAATATGATTTAATTTTAGTTGTGTTTATTGTGTTTATTATCTTTTAATCACATCTTCTAATGAAATCATCTAAGAATATCAATAACTGCTAGAGGTGACTCTCAACCAAGATACGATCATCAGCTTGCAACTGTCGAGAGTTCCTTCAAAATAGATTAAAAAAATTACATTTCCGGATCGCAAGAATATTCACATCAGTGTCTGCTTTAATGCCCTGCATAATCCTGCAAGTTTGACTATATTAGATAATATGTGACTGAGCAACTTTGTTGTCTCCAATCCCGCCCACTGTTCGGCACAAGAACTGGTTTACAAATCAAACATTTATCAGTTAAAGATAGTTTTTTTCTTTATAAACAGAATCGAGATACTCGCCATCATAAATCAGGATCCTAATCTTTCTTAGACCACTTGCTCATCCCTTGCTTATGCTCTGGACATAAGATGGGTGCGTATTCAATAATATTTTATGAGTCCCTCTACATTGTGGCAGCGGAAATTGTCAAAGCTTTCCAAGACCTCAATCAAATTTTAAGCGTATTTTGACTGTTCATATCCTACATGGGGGCCAAAGGTCGCACCATAAGTAACTGCATTTCAAAGCTAATAGAAACTAAGCTCAGTGAGGCAAATGCTGACAAGTCATGTTTTGCTGGAACAAATCGAACATAAACGTATTCTGCTATTTCATTTATTTATTGAATGATGTTGAATATATTAAATTGATATGATATTGTGTACTTAAATAAATTCTGAATTTTCTTTGATATCCCTCTTAAACAGCACTGTTGACCAGAAATAGTTAGTTCTATGTGACTTATTATGAACAATAAAACTAGGTAACTATCGATTGGTTATATGCCAATATTATAGGTTCTACTTCTACTGCTTGGTGAATATATATTGTCTGGCTTACGAGAGCCATTAAATGCGTTTACAGGTTGGTGGAGAATATTCTCAGGTAAAATAAGATGAAAGAATAAATGAAAAACCATAATATGTATGTATAATAATATCAATATTATGTTATATAGCGTCTTAATCAATCTGAGTTGAAACAGAATTTAAACATATTTATTTATTTACGAATAAGACCTATATTTCCCAGTTAATAATAACAGGACTTACATATATCATTCACCAAAAGAATTCTAATATTACGCCGCTTTATAACTTCATCGACTGGTTCAGTATACACAAAGTAATTATTTGATCTTAAAATTGATCGTTGGGTACACCAAAACGAAGACTCAAATCTGATGATGCTTCAACCTATCTTAAAGCCCTTTCCTTGATGACAAAAGAAAATTAATTCTAAATGCTTCAGTATTATCGGGTGATCGATTACATCAAAGGCTAAAGATATGTCAAGCATAAGCAATGCAGCCACGGATCCTTGATCGAGAAAATCAACAATGTCACTCTGCACTTTCAATAGACCAGCATCTGTTGAATGACCTGTACGATAAGCAGACTGTCATGGAGTTCATTGTGCTTTAAGTGCTCTTCTGTATGCTTACTAACTTTTCAATAAGTTTTGAGATGAAGGGAAGGTTAAATATAGGACGTAATTTCATATTCATATAAGTCTTATCCCCTTCAGCAGCGACGTTATGGTGGCTCGTTTTAAACACAACACAACGTCATCATAGAATCAGCCATTGATCTTTTTATAATGAATGTCATCACTGACAGAATTTGATCCACGCACTTATTCAAAAGCGAAGTAGGCAGTGAATCTAAGTCACATGACTTGTTTGGTGATGATGATGATGATGATGATGATGATGATGATGATGATTGATGTTTTACAGCCACCTTTGTGCACATGCTAGGCTAAATGGGCGGCATGACTTGTTTGGAGACTTGGTAATGATCTCTTTAACATAAACTGCAGAAGCTGGTCGACGGCATTCATAACGATATTGCAGGTATTATTTGAGGAATTAGAAATGATCTTATTCCCTATGATTGTTGTTTCCTCATGAAGAAATTGCTTCATGTTATTAGAGGTAAAATATGGTACATTTCCATTTGAATTACTGCCTCTGAAGTTCCCTTTATATTTCAAAGTGCGCCGTTAAGTAAGTTCAGCACCGTATCCTTTCTGCTTTCCTCCGAATGTTCTTAGTAGTAAATTTAACGTGGTCGGACTACCAAGGAGTTTTGGGTCTCAACTTAATGAATTTATATCTTTGCTTAAATGCATTATGTTTTTGAAACATATGCAGCTAAATTAATAGCCTATTCAGATGAAATAAGCCGAAATAAAAGTTAGTTTTACCTTCTTCTTGCAGGTATTAAGTCTCTAACACTTGTTGATGTCCAGTGGAAGATTGTTCAACAGGGTCCTTGCAACCTATCTAAAACGCCTATTACCGTATGTCAGACTCAGATATGAGAGTGCTTGTTTGCCGATCCGTGACAACAAATTCCTCCAAATACTGAGGAGCAGTCCCTTGAAGTTTCTTGTACGCAACACTAGGATGTTGTATTGCGATCGGTATATGACAGAACACCAATAAAGGGAGTTCAAGACCGGAGTTATATGGTCTCGTTTCCAAGACGGGTGATCAGTCGGACAGTTGAATTCTGCACTCATTGTAAACGTGCCATCAATGTCCTTGGCAGTAATATACGAGACCTTTGCCGTAATCTACCCGTGATGTCATCAGGGCATGTGCCAGTATTTTGCAAGCATCCTTTGTGAAATATCACCTGATATGACCAATATTACGAATTTGGCAATATTATACTTCTGAAATTGCACTTGCTGGCCTCTCGAGGGGTGGGGAATCATCAACGTATACACTAAAGATGTTCACTGACTGCGATGTGCAGCGTTCTCACCTACCCGAAGTTATATCCACCTGGTCTTTTGGTCTGAAGATAAGCATATTTACACTCATCCAAATACTAATATCAGTCAAACAAACTTGTACTTTATTTGAGACGTCTAGGACACTGAATGGCTTACATTTGTGCCAATGTGTCATTAAGCAACATTCATCCATCTTTGAGACGTCTAACCATATTTCGTTTATCATTATAGCTTAATAAACTTATGTATCTTCTACATAATAGTTATACAGCAAATTATGCCGGTTACATATTACACCAGTTGGTGTCGAGTACAAACAATACTTACGTGGTCCCAGTACCAATCTTTGTGAAACTCCAATATTCAGGTAATTACTGTCTGAAGTGCTCATTTCTTACAGCATCACACTGAGATATGTCATTCAAGTAGGATTGGATCTAAGAGATGGCACGGCACGTCTGATCACCTCAAAATAGTATTCGAGGTGTCATTCAGGGATTGTATGAAGAATGACATCAAACCCAGCAGACAAGTTAAGTAAGACTAGTGCTGCCATACATTTGTTATCTAATGCCTGCGCATTCCATGATGGACTTTCAGGAACACGGTCTCAGTGGAGTGACCTTTACGGTAAGCGGAATGAATATTAATATGTAATCTATAAGTACTCAAGTGAGGTGCTATACACTTAGCAATCACTTGCTCAAGGACATGAGACAAAAGAGGCAAATTAGACGCTGATCGATACTTTTCAATACTTCATTATACAGATTTGGTTTCTTTAACAGTGGTCTAATATTGGCCTTTTTAAAACAAAGTGGAACATCGGAATCTGCCAATGATGTGTTTATGATTACAGTAATCAAGGTAAGTATGCATTTCAGCACTTGTTTTAACAGAGTTGTAGGCAGTGGGCCAAGGTCGCAAAATATAGACTTTATGATGATACTTTATGATGATATCACACACCTCATCGGCAGTAGCAGGTGCAAGTTGTATAAGAAGTTGTGTCACTCATGGTAGATTCGTGACTATTAATTGTAGCTGCGATTGTTGAAAATCTTCATGACGAAATCACTGAATTTGGTGGCCGTGTCCTCATCGGATGAGCAACTTGGCAGAATGTCCCACCAGATTCTTTATGATTTTCAAAAGACGTTTCTGGTTACTTCCATACTCTGTTATTTTGTCTGAGTAATAATTTCGTTTTGATTTGGTAAGTAACTCTCCAACCTCTAAACACCTAGCATTTTATAGCTGCTGATGGATAGTGAGATTGGCTCTTCACCACATATTTTCAGCTTTCCGACGCTCTTGCTTTATTTTTCGGATGTCTATATCTACCCGGGAACATTTGGCCACAAGGATATCAGTTTCTCTACAATGGTGCAAGTTTTTCAATCGAAACTTTGGTACCAGTAATATGTTCTTCTACAAGGTCATTTATAGTACTGCTCATATTCGTACAAACAGGGATCAACAATTGACGGAGTCCCTTGGCTGAGGGGGCTGATTATTCGTGTGATAATCATATCTAGCGTATGGACTTGATCTTTGCTCATTCTGGATGGTGTTAGATGCTGCTTATACATGTGCTGAGTCCATGTGATGTAGACAGACGACGTCCAATTGTGATGAGTGAGTCACTTTTTCGACGCCTTTATGTACTCGTCATCCCACAAATGAGGAACCGGGGTTGGCAAGACATTAATTAGGCATAATAAATTAATAAATTAACTGCTACTAGTTACAAGGTAAGTATTTATCACTATAGCATTGGGTGTAAATATCATCAAACTTATTTTACTGACTAAAAGTGAGCCGAAGAAAGATTCATTTCAATTGTTAATAGGTCGTCTTCTCATTTCATATTTAAATGCATTACTGTTATCGTGCACCCTCGTCGTAAACTAAGGTTTTTTAAAGAATATTAATTTTTCAGGTCCCTATATCAGTGGGTTTGTGTGTGTGTGTGTGTGTTAATTGATTAAATTAAATACCTTCATGAAATATCACTAGTGAATTGAATGTCTCCAATTACATCGCCTTACTCAACAATGCACTGGGTCTGATTGCAATCAAGACCAGTTCAAGGAAATTATTTTTAAGGAAAATTTGTTGCTCGTTCAAAAATAAAATAGCTTTCTATATATAATTAAATATAGAAACCTATGAATATTTCACATTTATATATTTTGCTTCAGAATTAAAAACGACAACATTGTTCTGTGATTACTGCTTTCAGTTTTGGAAATATCTAAGAAATATTTCATGTGTAGGTATTTCATATCCATAAATTAAAGTTATTTATTCAGGTATACGATGTGAATTTTCATGAGAAATGAAACTTATTAAATAAAACTGTATCCAATTAAAAAAATAAACAATATCGAATGATCTATTTAAAATTCGTGTTATTACATAGCTTAATAAAAGGATGGTAACACGACAATAAAAGGACAATTGATAGCATTCCTAATAGACCCTAATAGAAACGTATGGAGCATTAAACAGACAATAATAAATTCTGCCACAACATGTAAGTCTGTCTCACATTCGTCACCAGATAGTATCCCGGATATTTGACATTAGCTCAAATAAATCTTGCTCAATATATATTTTATATTGAAGGGTGGACACTTAGCCTTGTCCCAACACCTTGACCATGCCAAGGATATAAACAAAGTCTAGTAGACGGGATAATGTTTTTACACTTTCATTGAGAAGTATAGCTAAATATTATATTATGATACAATAACATTAACTTTTAATTAGCATTTCTATTGCTGTATATTAATCGTAAGGAGACACACATCTTCCACCTTGTATGTTAGATTTACCGTTTTATATCAAATGTATTTATTTGCTAGTATTATACCATAATAAGTTAACTGATTTTCTTTTATGTGAGATTTGTTTCCTTTTCTTGACACATTCTATTTATTCCAGTATTAATAAGACGACATTAATCGGTAGCAGACTAATTATTTTAAGTCAAAATATAACTCATCATGAGACAACCAACGCCCATCACTTATATATCAGTATAACACCTGAACTCCCTTATTTCACAAACAGCCTAATGCAGATAATTAATTCGTACAAAGCTGTCCTTAGATAATAAAGTGTTTTCCACCTGAAATATACAAAAGTGGCATCTTCGAAATGAAGCGCATGCTTCCAGTATCTAATTAACTACAACACTGACCAGTGTCCTGCAGATCTGGATGATGCGGCTGATAGACAGTTGGCTGTCGTGTGGAATATAATCTAAATATTTGGACAAATCTCTCCCGTCGACAAACAACCATTTATTGACTCATTTCCTCCTGGACAGCGGATGGCAAAACGACCGACTCGCTTTGGTCGAGATGCGTCGACATATCGGTGAGTGAGTGAGGAGGACACAGTGAGAAAAACTTACTCGTTATTAATAGATGGTAGAAGTAACACCGATGTAGATCGAGTAAAGCAGATTATCGAGTACTCGGACATGATTCTCTGTTAGCATAGTTCTCGTCGGATCCACCCCGACCATCATCTGATGGAGAGAAGAGATGGACAAATATTGTTACGACAGTACCAATGCTCTGACTAAGGCACCGATGCTTTGCCTACAGGTCATCGAACATTGATTGTACAAATAGTAATAGATACAGGAAGGCATAGAAGTGAGAAAATGAGCATGGCTTCTTGTTGAAAGTTGCATGGCTTGAAATAACATTTTGTACTATTCGTTGGAAATATAGATATCGCCTGAACATTTTTTTGCATCAAGGTAGCATCCTAATGTGTTATCTCTGACGAAAAAATTTATATCAATATCGATATTGATTATTAATTAATGCCTTCGATTAATTCCAGACAACTAGCCGTATCTTTGGCGGCTAAAATACTCCAACATGAAACGTTTTCGATATTTGAGTATCAGACACGCCAGTCTTGATACGGTAATAATATTAACCAAGATTGATGGAGAACAACAAGATTGATGGAGAACAACAACAACAACAACACAACAACAACAGGTGATGTCATTATCGTTAAATATTCTTCGTGATGTAAACATTAGCGTGATTCATTCGCATTTAATTAACTTAATTTAAATAAATGGCTCGAGTTTGGTTTAACTTGTTTTGGGTGAAATTAAGTATTTCATCAAAAGTGCACATGGATAAATGCACTTCTATTTTTTCTATTTAGTTTCGTCATATATGATCACATAACATAGCTAACTCACCAAAACATAAACAAAAACATTAATCCTTTCACTTATATCTAGACGCCTCCTACTCCACCTCTGTGATTGATGCTATTTATCATTCGGTTAGCAATTTGCAATGACCTTGATTCAAACGTCCTTGATAATGTTTACAGCCAGACTGCGTTGCGTGCCTGCGACGATTACAAATGTCATATAAATGGCTAACAATCGTAAACTCAGCCATTCTATATTAGAGCGATACATTAAGATTTAGTTGTTTTGGTTCTGTTTTGTAAACACACGCTAGATACATCACTCATGGCCGAAACAAGGCCAAGCCCTACAAAAATAACACCAAAACACAGCAACCAATAGAATGACCTTTTCTACTGTATACGTTTTGTTGTGTTCCTTTAATCCTCGTTTTATTTTACCGGCAAAATAACCAATATGATGGTAATTGTGAAGATGTTGGTGAAGATGATAATGATGGTAATTATGATGATGATGTTGGGGTGGTGATGATGATGATGATGATGAAGATGGTGGTGAAGAGGAGGAAGAAGTTGATGATGTTGATGGTAGTGATGATGTGACGATGATGTCGGTGGTGATAATTATGGTGATGATGATGATAAAGATGGTGGTAGTGATGATGATGATGATGATGATGATGGTTGTGATGATAGTTTAGCTAGTGATGATGATGGTGATAGTTGTGGTTATGATGTTGCTAGTGGTGGTAATGGTGACGATGATGTTGATGATGGCAATGGTGATGAAGACGGTGTTAGTGCTGTTCTGATGATGATGATGGTAGTGATGATGGTGGTAGTGATGATGATGATGGTGGTGGTGGTAGTGATGATGGTGATCATTGTGATGATAGTTTAAGTAAGGATGGTGACGATGATGATGGTAGTGATGATGATGATGATGATGGTGGTGGTAGTGATGATGGTGGTGATGTTGGTAATGATGATGATGATGATGATGGTGGTGGTAGTGATGATAGTTTAAGTAAGGATGGTGACGATGATCGTGGTAGTGATGGTGATGACGGTGATGGTGTTGTTGATGATGATGATGATAGTGATGATGATGATGACAATGACGGTGGTGATCATGACGATGATGGTAGCGATGATGATGACGGTGATGATGGTGTTGTTGATGATGATGATGATAGTGATGATGATGATGACAATGACGGTGGTGATCATGACGATGATGGTAGCGATGGTGATGTCGGTGGTGGTGGCTGTTTTAGTGTCGATATCTAACATCGAATTATATTTGTCGATTTGCGTAACATTAATCAATACAACGAAGCTTCAATATACAACGAGAATATGATACAACAACAGAAATATTACTATATCAGTGGCTGATATAACATAGTGGCTCACATCCGAGAGTTTTGTATCGGCAATAAATCTGAGTAAACATTACTCGGAGCTGACATAAAACACTATAGACGCCACACGTGACCATTGTTGAACTCGCTGACTTATTGCAATATACCAGTTGCTATTCTTATGACACTCAAACAATGTCGACCCTCATACTAGTCTGACAATGACCACAAACATATGGACTCTCATATCATGAAATGTTCTAATAGACAATTACTGGGCTAATATAGGTAGTGACGTCATTGGGGTTGAACTCTGGCAGAAAGGTGTAATTAAATAGATTCTTTTTTGTTTGTTGAAAACTTGAATGAAAACTCATGATAGTGCCTGTGCTAGTTAATACATCGTTAGGAAAAAGCCTCAAATTACGTAATCGTATTAACTAATAACTGAAATAAAGTTAGGGGTCATGAACGAACCATCTAAGATAAAGATTTTGATAGCGTCATCGTGAAAAATAGTTAGACCATTATTGTAGGTAACGTACTATTTAGAGGCGACTTAGATGACATGTTAGCGTTCATAACATAACAAGTAATCCCTTTGGTTCCACCGACGTCAGAGATAATTAGAAATGAATTAATCTTCTGAAAATTAGATTAATGACTGTTGCCAGCTTAATTTAAGACACAGACTGTCACCTAATGCATTATAATTCTGACTCCGTGTGTTTTCTACTGAATATGTGTCACAAATGTGTTTCCTCGTGTTTGAATAATTGTCAGTAGAACGTCCTCTATATAATAATAATAATCTCGGCCAGTAGTCGTGACAACTCACAGATATATGTGAAATAGACAAGAACCTGAAAGATCACGGTTCAAAAGCTGCCTCCAGTCTACTGGCTTTGCACATGTTCGCATATACAAAGTATATTTGAACAAACCATTATATAAATGTATCCTTCCGGCAATGACAGGTAAAGCAGAGACCTGGACATTAACAATAAAAATGGAAAAGAAATCGTCTGCAGCACAACACAACATGGAACAAAGCATGTTCAGCATCACCTATAAAGACCGGAAAACTAACAAGTGGGTGAGTGACCAAACTAAGGTTATGTAAATAATTAAAAACAGGAAATGGACAATGGCAGGTCACATCAGCCCCAGAACGGATAATAGATGGAGTGTAGCATTTACAGTTTGGACACCGAAATGGGTAGCAAAAGAAATCGAGGAAGACAACGAAAAAGATGGAGAGATGAACTACAACAGTACTGGGGCAATGTTAACTGGTGTATGAGAGCAAGAAGATGCTAAGGCTTTCGTCCCGCAGTGGACTGATCATGGCTGAAGATTATATATATAAAAAAGCGGAAAGTAAAAAGTTGAAACCTGATTTCTGCTATTTTTGATAACATTTAAAACTAATAAATGCAATGTCAACTTTATCGGTGATCTTTATTGAGTAATGGGCTTTCTTCTAATTTGAAAATTCTAATCCGATGAAAGTATTTTATGAACGTTTAATAAAATAACAATATTTTTATATTTCTATTTAGATACAAAATGATGTATTTAAATTATAATCGAACTGAGAATTGCGACATATCACTCTAATCTCTATCATTAAAGTTAACTACGTATTATAAAGTGGTACTTAAATAAGTTCTGACGTCATTATTATGAAGCATTTTTGTTTAGTATATAAATAACTAAAACTGACCAGTAATGTGTACATTTGGATGATACATCCTGGAGACAGTTAGCCATGACCGATTTAAATATAAATATTTGGATAAAAGCCTTCCAGGTGTCGTCATTTAACAAATAAACATTTATTATTTCAATTCCAAATACGTCGACATATCGATAAGTGAATGAGGACACAGATACAGTTTTGTTCGTTATGAATATATCTGGGAAAATAACACCGATGTAGATCGAGTACAGAGAATTATCGAGTACGATGGGGTGAAGTAAGACCGATGTAGATCGAGTACAGATGATGATGATGATGATTGAAGGTAGGCTAAAGGTAGGCTAAATGGGCTGAGCGACTTCCAAAGGTAATGAGACGAAATGAAAGACGAAACAACCTTCAGATATGTCCACGCCGGGATTCGAACACGGGTGGTAGTGATCTGTGGTCCAGCACGCTACCGCTAGACCACGGAGACGCCCATATCGAGTACATAGGTTTATCGAGTACGATGGAGGTAGTAACACAGATTCAGATCGAGTCCAAAAGATTATCGAGTACGATCGGAGAAGTAAAACCGATGTAGATCGAGTACAGAGGATAATCGAGTACGATCGGAGAAGTAACACCGATGTAGATCGAGTACAGAAGAGTATCGAGTACGATGGAGGAAGTAATACCCATTCAGATCGAGTACAGAAGATAATCGAGTACGATGGTGAAGTAACACCGATTCAGATCGAGTACAGAAGAGTATCGAATACGATCGGGGAAGTAACGCCGATGTAGATCGAGTACAGAAGACTATCGAGTACTCAGACATGATTTGGCGTTGATGTAGCTGTACTTCGTTGTACTACAAGGACCATCATCCAACTGAGAGAAGAGTTAGATAAATGTTGTTATGGGAGTTGACGGTTACAACATCCTAATACGAGTCTCGATACTTCACCTACAAGTTATCGAATAATGGTTGGCCAAATATTAACACAAACGCCATCCCACAGAAAGGTAAATTGACCAAATAATGATTTTATTTGGGAGATGTTACGTTGAATAACTTTCTTATATCCTAATCATTTATAATATCATAATTGTTTTACGACCTATTATTATTTGTAGCTATAGGTATCGAATGAAGCACGGTGTTAAGATTAAATGCTATAATTGATAAGAATGCTAGACGCATCTGTTATTGAGTCAAGAAAACAATTATTGACTTTATAAACGGGGACTGATTGATATAAGTTAACCTTTTTGTCGAACAAGTAGTGACGTGTATTAATGCACGAACAGCACAAAATAAAATGTATGAACATAAATAGAGGAGTGGGAAAATTCAGTAGATTGTCTAATGTTTGGTTTTTAATCTCGGAACTGAAATAAACATACCACAAAAACAGGTGTGAGTAGGATTCGAACTTGGGGGTTTTCACACCTAATCCCCAACCACTACACTAACAGAGCTACCCAAAATCCAGTAACAGGATTGTTAATATTCGAGTTTGTTATATGTTATATTTACATATTCATGAACATGAAATATAATAGAAATAGTTAAATCAAATATTATCTTGATTACGATGGCATTAATATAATAAATAGCCATATGTTGATATGTCTAAGTAAAAATGGATGAGGATAATACTCACTATGACACCAGTATGTAGTTTTCATTGTGTACAAGCTGTGATGGCGCAGTTAGTTAGAGCGTACGACTCGTAGCCGAAGGGTCGCGGGTTCGACGCGCCGGTAGCTGCTATGTGGCGACTTGCTCACTCGTCCATCAAAATGAGAACATGACAGGACGCGATGGTATAGCGTTCGAGTAACGCTTCGCGCCTTTAATGGCAGCATGCGTTGTATGCCGCCTTGGGAGTTGAGATGTGTGCCGGATTGGAACAGGTCGGAGTCAGGGATAATAACACCGTAAAGCGCCATAGAACAGTTATATAGCTGGATAGGGCGCTATATAAATGGCACTTATTACCACGCCAGCTAAATATACCGAATAAAGATGCCATTTCGATGAACCTGATAACAAAGACGACTCGTCTTCTATTGATATTTTGGCAAATCTCGTTCTATTAATAGAAGACGTCAAAGTGTCGACACTCTACTTAGTAAACAATCGTGTACTGATCAATTATATTTTACGGGCGATATTACTAATGTACAATTCAAGGCATGATATGTGCCGTTACTGATATATTGATATGTCCTTCGTTTGCTCGATGGGACACAAACGCGTTCCCATATGTTCCCAGTCCGATCCATATTACCGGAGTCAGAGGGCATACAAATGATGCCACTTAAATAATATACTTATCTATAGCGTCCGGTTCTGGACAATAACTTTAATACATATAACAAAAACGCACTACGAGTAGTGAAGTGATAAAACAGAACAATACACATTGTTAATTCATGATCAAAATAAACAATGTTATAGTTTTGACGTGTACTCTGGCAGCAGATTTCACAGGCACTTGTAATTGCTGAATTTACTACGTATGTTGAGTTTTAGTTAGAGAAGAATATATTAAACTCATTGCTAGTCTGTTTATGGATAACATGAGCTAAGTATAATATATCGCGTTATTTATACGGAATACTCGTCTCATTAGAGACTGTATTATAAAGGCACTGGCATTTTCTGATCCATCTATTATCCAAACACAGAATTGGGGGGGAGTATTATATTAAAAAAAAAAAATATATATATATATATATATATATATATTACTTAATCTGCAAGAATATTGTCAATTTTGCACAGAGTCGATCAGGCAAGTGTCAGTTGACGACGTGAATGCGGAACCGCTGATATTTTTTGCACTAGTGTGGTTAGAAACTGTTGTTATTGATATGACGATGGGGATGGTTTAATGTCAAAATGGCATCATAATATTGATGGTTTAACCAAGGAAACGAATTACAGAGCCCAAATAAGATTATTTTCAAGAACTTCCGAGTGTTTCATGCCTTGATCCTAATATTTGTAGTACACCCAACCATTATATCTTTAAAGACAATTGTCTGTGGTAGATTTAGTAGTATGCGGTAGAGCGTGTTTAAAAAATATGGAATACAACATTGTTCATCTTTAAAAAATGATATGTTAAATATTTATTAGTTAAGGATAAACTAGATATTAATGCCATTGTAGTATAATTTGTTCAATGCTACACCATTGAACAACAGGGAAGAGAAAGGTATATCCAGAATTATGAGTACAGTGAATGGATTGTTTGATTAAGCGATATAGTTTGATTGACATGTATTTGGGAAGATTGCAATCATTATATATTAATACATAATCATGATCACGATGAAGTTTATAATAAGTTTATAATATTGAACAAAAGATCATGAAACAATATTTATAACAAAACGTCTCACCTTGATTTGGGTGGTTTGTTACCTTAATTTAAATGTCATGTTTATGATTAAATACTAGAATGATGATGACGACAACGACTACGACGACGATGACTACGACGACGACGACGATGATGATGATGATGATGATGATGATGATGATGATGATACCAAATGTAAATGGAAACATTGTATGAAGCCAGATATAAACAGTTTGGGGGGATATTTAATTTAGTATGTTTTACTGTCAACGATCTTTTCAAACTTTCTGTAGACTTTCTGGGGGTAGAGTTTATATTAGTTTCATCACAAAATATATGTTCCAATTTCACAAATCGGGTCTTCGCGGGGGGTTGCTTCGATACCCTGACGTTGAAATTATATGGAAATGTTCTTGGCGTGGTGCAGTTTGTTTAGTTAAGAGAAGACAGTTGCTTCCGTCTCAACAGTGTGAGGTGATGACTTATCGTCAGTCAGCCACATTCCACCTGTAGAATATTTTCCTTGGTTAAGAAACGACGTTGCCAAAGTTTTTAGGAGTATTGTCTTACAAGCGTTTGCAATAAATTTAATGTCTCAATACGCGGGGTTTGTTTCTACTGTACATCACACTTAATTGTTTGTTTAATTGATTGATTTGTGTTGATTGAAACAGTCTATTGAACACTAGAGAAACACTGAGCCATACAGGAACTATGCCAATATAATTATCATAGACGACTTCCCCTTTCATTTGATTAAGGTAATTAATGTCACGTATAATAAACTCTGAATCCAATCTGAAGTCGGTAAATTAATTCATTTTTTTCATAAATTAAGTTTGAACTTATTGATGCACAGCCCGCCACCAATATTTATAAATTGATCATGATATATGGTGTTCAATAATTGCTGCCAAGAAGATTTAAAAGTTATATAAAAATATATATGACAGAGCTTCCGTTCCTTAATTTCCCCCAACGAGTTACTCGCCAGTCATGTGTAACTTGCACTGAGGCTAAATAACTCATTCACCAACTCATTAACTCAGTTCTATCACTATCTTGTCAGTCGCTATTTGGACATGTATTTCTTGTGTAAATTAATTCCTTTAAGTTCCAAAACAAAACTATTAGTCACTCTCTGTATAGTGTGTGTATAAATGTGTGTTGTCTACGGGTGCATGAGTCTGTCTAAGTACACCAGATTGTCTCTGAGTTTATGATATATATATATATATATATATATATATATATATATATATATTTTATATATATATATATATATATTATGTGTGTGTGTGTGTGTGTGTGTGTTTTGTGTGTGTGTGTGTGTGTGTGTGTGTTGTGTGTGTGTGTGTGTGTGTGTGTGTGTGTGTGTGTGTGTGTGTGTGTGTGTGTGTGTGTGTGTGTGTGTGTGTGTGTGTGTATTGACACTGGTTCAGAGTACGACACTGGCTCAATAGGAAATATAAATAAATTTATACATCCATAAATCTATACATTGCTAAACCTATAAATACCAAATCCTTTATATTAATAATATCTCTTAGGGTGTTCATCAATCTGTTGTTTAAAAAACCTACTATATGTCATACGTGACAAATAAGTCCCAAAGTGTTATCAACTGAGCTATACAGCATTTATTATGAATATAGATCTCAGGCTATAATTTTAATGATGCACAGTTTTACTTGTAGTAACATCAGAATAAAAATAGAGTAATTCAATTTATGTGTTATGCTTTACAACCTGTAAATTTTAATATTTATATAAATATAGGAATGGATGTGAAATATATTTATTGGATCAGTATATTGCTATAAGCATATCTAGTAAATTATTATTAACACTAGTACGTTCAATATTACAATTAAACTGCAGTAATATTTCTCGTATCTCACACAACGTTACCAATATAAATGTACAACCTTACTAAGTAAGTAACTAACACGTACAACAATACTGATATACTTAGATACGCATACTTTCCTAATACATATATATATATATATATATATATATATATATTGTGTTCGTTTGCATCACGCATTCCATTAAATCTTTCCCACAAACATATACATAGAACAGATTAATGAGAAGAGTCAGTTGATGTCTATATATTTAGATATTATTGTTCTGATGGTTCCTCCTCCACCTCTTAGTTGTGTGGATTCTTCCATCACTCATCCACCGATGCTAGATGATGGGCACAGGTGCACATAAGACCTGCTTTATTATACAAACACTGTCGACTTCTGCGTTGTTGACTAGCTTCTCTGCATCTATATGTTTCCAGACGAAGCTGTTATAGCTGGGACACAATCTTATCCAATGAGATTAGGAATCAATCTGTCCTTCTCAGTCATCCAACCCAGTGAGCTACGGATTAGGTAGATTGACTTAGGCATCCAGTGAGTTATATCACACAAATATCTGCAAGTGAGCTCGACCGACACGCAGAAAGAGTTCAACTTGTGTGGGGGCTAAATTGACCAGTTGTTTCTTTGACGTTCGGAACATAGCTAACCTCAATACACCCATACGTGTTTCCGTTGATGAGGGTTGGAACAGTTTAACAACAAAAGTCTCTACAGAGGATAGAATCTCAGAATACTATACAATTATTCCTCACTGAGTTGTTGTAAGCGTACTGCATTGCCAGATGAACAGAATACTATCTAAACTGTTATCTTCCCAATCCATGAGAACTGTGATGTTGTAGCGCATCCAATTAGGGCATGAAATTCCGGTAAAATTGTGCCGAACATCATCTATTAGTTACAGACCATTTGCGTCTCCCTCATTTCAGGTTGCCAGCCACGTAAAAAGCTGCCATTTTGGTCATTATGACAACAAAAGTAATAATCTGTATCTCCGATGGCCACAACACATCGGTCATATCTATGCGAAGAAGCGTTATGTGCATGCAACATGCTTCGCGTTTTAGCTTTCTCTGTGTGTGTTGAGACAACGTGGGTGTCATGTGAAGTAAGTTGTTACGTGCTTTGGTTTTGTGAACTCACCACTTACAATCAGCTTATAACCCTCCTTAGGGCTTCATCGTGGTGAGTTTTATGGACAGTTCCCTCTTGTTGTTCTCCATTCCCATATATGTTGGCCTGTTTTCAGGAGGTCTAACGTTCCCGTCTTCTATTATTCTCTTGAATGGTCTAATGCCTCTTCTACGCTTGATTCTGGTACCTAATTTGACAGGTGGAATTTTCTACCAGAGAATATTAACTTCTGTATTCCTCCCGGTGGAATGAGAGCAAACGGAGCGAATAATGGTATCAGCTAAATACCAAAACAAAAAAACATTTTACATTCAGCGGACTTCTTTATAACATAGATTAGAGCCATGACATCAGGTATGATATACTTTTGTACTTGTAGATCGCATACCGGTATGCTGGATGTTGTGTTTTGGGGTTTTATTTGTTGATCTGTTGTTTTCATAAGAGGTGGCCAGTGCTAGAGATACATAATTCAGTTTATGTTTCAGCTTTACATCATGTAAGGATTCAACCGATACAACAAACCGTCGAAGTAAGTCTGGATCAGCCTTAATTTGTATGGTCTTTTGTTTGTCTACTGCTTCTCCAGTTTATTGACATGCTCTAATCGTTAGTCGCCTGGAAGTTGGTTACACTGGTGGGATGTTTCTTTCACCACAAAGTCACCATTCATGAGCCCATTGTAGGCAACAGGTGCTCGGGTTTCTAGTTGTGATGCATCTGTTAGAAACATCTATCCCATCTGGGGTAGTTTTAGGTTGCATAAATTGCGAACCAAGTAAATATATTTCGCTACAAATTTCTCGTCATAGAGCTTCGAATGTCAAATTATGTGCCCTTTCATACGATTCCAACTTTTACCCTGGAGAAAGAATCCTGTCAGAGGTTGTCTCACCATAAACACCACTTTCCACCCAGATGCCTTCCAATCCAGAATCTGTCATGTGCTGCCCAATTGCTCGTGAAAGGTTCATCAGTGTGTAAAATCTACCCAGCATAATGATTTATTGAAATAATACAGAGGGCTTAATTATAGGCCACTCTGACATTTATTAATCTAGACAGATGCACATATTTGTTGGTATATGACGGCATAACATATAGACATTATAACTCTTTAAATCACCACTATAAAGTCGGCGATGTGTTAAAGATTATTGCCATTTTATTGCATATATTTTGATGTATGTGAGGTTTATGTAAAGAACTATTTAAGAAACTGACCAATCTCATTATTTCATTGGATTCCATAGCACTTCAGCTATAAATGTTAACCTTTCATTTGTATTTCTACGTCTTTTGGTTGGTAACATATGAAGAGATATGTAGATACCATTGTTTCCATGCTGGCTATTCTGAAAACTAAGATACCGGCCAAGAAAATGAAATGTCAGACTGCCAACCTATTTTTCCGTTTAGCCTAGGAGATAACAAATATTCGATATATGTTGGCATATATAACCCTTTAGCGTTTTCATTTCTAGACTCATGATCTGCGTATGCATCCTGACCATCACCAGCTGCCAGCAGCTGCGCTACAAGAGCGTAAAATAATAACAATAATAATAATAATAATAATGTATATTTAATAAAGCTCCCTTACTAGCAGGAGCCATTCAAAGGCCCTGTATAAATAATATGTAATATAATAATACCCCAAATAATATGTCTGTAAAAACCCTGTAATGATTTAAAAGATAATAATGATTTATCTGTGAAAGTGACCTGAAATAGTTGTGTCTTTAGAAGAGATTTAAAATTTTCAAGAGACGACGCATTTCTAATATTTGCCGACAACCTATTCCACAAAGTGGGGGCTGCAACACTAAACGCTCAATTTGTTTAATTTTTATACTGAAACAGATACACACCAAACGCTGATATTATGTAAACAGTTAGATCGAGTGAGACACAAATAACATGATACAATACCAGTTTATAAATACCGCAAACGTAATAAGTCATTTATAAAAAGATGAGAAAATGGAATCTGATGTCAGAGTTCACTTCCTGTTATGTGTATTGCTTAGCGACAATAGTTTATTTCAAATGATGGATATGATACAAACATCGATTACGACTATAATACATACAAGCGATTAAAAGACACTGGTATTCGAACATAGAGAATACAATATCAATGTATTGTATTTGTGGGATTACTTTCCCAATGACGACCTGAGCCAAAGCTTAATAACTTAAACCAACTCACAATAACAAAACAACAAAAACCCAAAAAAGACAACAAATTTCTATCAGACAATTTTAGCCAAATCTATTAACGCACACTGTCGACACGTTACAAGGTAAATATACAATAATCACATTCCGTTTACAATAGCTGATATAACGTTCTGGCTCATTGCCGAGTTAGTTCTCGGCTATAAACCCGAACAGCCACGACATACAGCCAACAGCAAATATTATAAGCTCCACACACACACAGAGAGAGAGAGAGAGAGAGATATATATAAACAGACAGACACAGACACACACACAGAGAGAGAGAGAGAGAGAGAGAGAGACAGACAGACAGACAGACATGACAGTTATTGAACTCGCTGACTTGTTGGTACACAACCAGTTACTATTCTTACAACACTTGAACATGGTCGACTCTGATACCAGACTAATAACAGCAACAATACTCCCCCCCCGCGATTGAAGTATTCTTCCTGACAGATGGTCTTCGGCGTAATAATGGAGTCAGCCAAGTTTTAGGGGCTGAGCATTCCCAGAACAATGTACTTTGGCTTGAGAACGATTACCAGCTCAGACACTTGTTAATTATAAGTGTTGAAAGGAAAATACCACATTTTGCAGGACAAACTGATCAATAATTACGAAAACAATTGCTATTCTGAAATCTGATTAGTCCTTTGCTGAAATCCTGATTGGCTTAAATTCATTACCAGATGCCATAATCTTAGAAAGGCAAATAACCATCCAACTTGATTATGTTTGATGATTATTGTCGAGTTACAAGTTGAAACAATGACAATATTCAATAAACATTTGATAATACTAAGATAATACCAATATGATATATCAAAGCGTTATCTGATATAATATATAATATATATGAATGGTCTTCGTTATGGGAAATTAAAATTCATATTTCTCGACTATTATCACCATCATCATCATCATCATCATTATAAATATTAACAAATCAAAATATAATACTTATATGTTATATTGCAAGTCAAGATGTCCGTCTTTACGTGTCTGTTCAGCTCGTCTAAATTTTGCTATAAATTGAAACAATGATATTAAATAGACACATGATTACATCACCTGAAAGTTACCTTTTAAAACATCTCTTGTTGAATGTGTTTCCTATATACTATATCCCTTTATTCCCAAATACATATCCATTAATATATACACGTATACATATGTTTCAGCTATGCATATATATTAATCTGTACCTGTAAACATACTGGAACGTTCCGTAGTTCAGTGATTTGAAAATTACTCTCCAACTTTACAAGGTAGCTGTTTTAAACCCATTCATACCTGTGTTTGTGGGATTTTGCCTCTGAGCTATACTTTCAAAAGTTACCAAAGCAGTTGCTAAACAAACCATTCACTATATATATATATATATATATATATATATATATATATATATATATATATGTGGAGAGAGAGAGAGAGAGAGGGAGGGAGAGAGAGAGATGAATAAAATAATGTGTGTGTGTGTGTGTATGTGTGTGTGTGTGTGTGTGTGTGTGTGTGTGTGTTTTAGGGTACATAGTAAGAGGCAACAGGCACAGAGCATCAACATATCTAAACATCCTTCGAAACCTACCTCCACAAATCTAAGTACAACTATACATACATTAATCTAAAAATAAAATGTTCCATACTTCCACATATTGATAAATGTGTGCGTATACCTAAGCATGTGTCTGGTCTACTCATCAGCCTGTGGGAACCAGCTAATTCGCTTTTCGTGCGCGACAAATATGTCACGCCCACAGGAAAGCGGCTACATGCAGGCTACGTACAAAAAGCGGAAGCACGTAAAAAACATACCATTTGATACCACAGCTCGCAACAAACAACACATGCGTGTGGTTCAATATATGAGAGAGAGAGAGAGAGAGAGTATGCGTGTGTATGTGTGTGTGTGTGTGTGTGTGTGTGTGTGTGTGTGTGTGTGTGCGTGTGTGTGTGTGTGTGTTTTGTGTGTGTGTGTGTGCATAAATAAAACTGTACATATATTAATATAAATATGAAATATTCTGCCCCTTCACATGTCTATACATATATATGTAAACCTATACATATATCATTTGACATTACAGCTTCCAATAATCAATTCGAGAGTGTGGTTCGATGACTACTTTGACCACAGTTTACATTCAGTAGTAATTTACTGTGGTTCAAGAGAATCCTATACATATAACAGTTTGACACCCCAGATGCTGACCTCAGCTTTATAAATACAGTCTAAATACAGTCTACCTATATGAACGTATCGATAGACGTCCGAGTGGGCTGGCGTCGCAAGTTGTTCTCTAACCTGAGTGAAATGTTATACCTTTTATATGCCATCTGCGCGTTCCGCAAATTTACAGTATGTTGAACACGTGATAAGCTGTACGACACCTACATATGGAAACAGTGAAGTGATGTAGGTAAACAAACAAAATAGCAATACTGCACAATGGATTATTACTGGACTAGAACGTAATATCATCTCAAACCTGGCTAAATACTATGATTTACTTAAACATAACAGCTAATTCTCATACGTTTCCGTTCATCACTAAGTGAACGTTCAGTCAATTAGCCCACAGACAGTAACATGACCATGTAATTAACATAAACAAATAATTATAAAGCTGCTTAAAACAAGAAACCTGAGAGTGCTGTTATACAAGTTGTATATTATAAAGCACCAAAGTAAAGTGTAAACAATACTAACGACAGGTTGATCACAGATTTTCCGAAGCACTAAAAGTAAACTTTCTCTCTACACTTATTAATAAATCGAATAATTACTCAATGTATAATAATATAACAATAAGAAACTGTGCCTTCATATGTCAGCTTTATACGCATATTTCCAAATATATTACACCCATAATTTTTCAGTACTCTAACAAAGTAAGTTACATGTGGGTTATTTTATCTGTCTAAATTAAAAGAAATTCTATCTTTTCACAACGACGGCACACATATCTTTAAACATGGCTATTATAAAATATCTTTAGATATTAAAGTACTTCAACCTAAATTACAGTGGGATCATAGTCAGTTAGACTCAAAAAAGATTTATTTTAAAATTTAAAACGATTATATTCATAAACAAAATGGCCTAATGTACGTAATATTGATTAATCTTAATGGACACCATAAAGCAAATTGTTTCTCTCTATTAATCTAAACAAATTGTTGATCTGATGGAATTTTCCAAGGTCATAAAATAGGATAAGGTCTGCCACCAAAGATCAGGACTGATTGTTTATTCAAAGATGTAAATCACATTTTAGGGTAGGTGGTACGGATAGGTAGGTTAAATGGTCGGTAAAATGTCCTTATTTAAACCATTTTAGTCATAATACCTAACTATCTACTTAATAATAAAAACATTTAGGTTATCAGAGAGTATGTAAAGTCCAAGTCATGTAGATATTTAAAAATGAAACCATTAAATAATTTCACGGGACTTCGGTTAGATCAGTTACTTCAGCAGTCAAAATGATCTAATCTTCAATAAATTCTATTAATTATTTTAAGGGATTCTTGTCTCTGTATCTCTCGTCTATTTAATGGTTTATCGGAACATGTTCAATAACTGATAATAAATTATTACTAAATACAAATGCCCTCCATTTCTGGTATGAATAATAGAGAATAATTTCTTTTTCTAATGCCATATTCCTAATGTTATATTCCTTTAAGTCTTCTTATGTAGTTAATGGCAGTCAGATAAATGTAGTATATGTCATAACAGTCACTCGTTAAAAATAAACTATAAATGACCTACTAACGAGAATGTGATGATGATGATGATGATGATGATGATTGATGTGTTACGGCCACTTGCGTGCACCTGGTAGGCTGAATGGGCCGAGCGACCTGTAAAGGTAATGAAACGAAGTCAAAGATGAAACACCCTTCAGATAGGCCCACGCCGAGATTCGACCATGGGTGGTAGTATTCTGTGATCCAACACGTTACCGTCAGACCTACTAATGCGGTTGTAATATTACTGTTACTTGGTTAAAATCTGTTGTTTTGTAATAAAATTGCGAATGTGTGTGTTTGTTCGAGTTTGTATGTACGTGCGTGCGTACGTACGTGTATATATCTGCGTGTTTTATTAGTAAAGCAGTTCCAAAAGGTACACATACTGTACATAGGATATATGTGATATGTCTATAAGTATCAATTTATAGAAGTTCTCCATATTTTAACACAACATTATGTAATATATCCGGAATGATGTCTTACTATCTGGATATGATAACATCGATGATATTTAGTGTCCATCCACAAAAATCCTCGTTATAATTTTTGGCTTCCTTCTAGTTTCCATGGTAACAGCGAGTTAATATTCCGGATCAGACACTTATCCAATTACTTCGTGCATATTCATAATACGGTGGATATAAATAACGAGCCATAAACCTGATTATCCCTTTACGTCGACGTAGGGCGAATCCGAAAGGATTCCTCATAAGACAATCATATTAACTGGGAAGTGGTTGTCTCACAGCTGGCTAGATTAATGGATCTTTCATAAAACACTACGTTTTAGACAATATTTATATTAGTTTGTGAATATATCAGTAATATAATCAATTTATGTGCCACTGTTGTCATTTCTCTTCTTTTTCAATAATAAATTTATTTATTTATTTATGGCATATATTTTCTGTTGTTAATAAAATATAATGATCACTTATCTGTTTCTTTCTATGTTTAGAAGATTTATTTTGTTTCCTTTAAACATTTTAACCAAATCGATATCCGTATTTTAACATTCAAATGAGGTTCAGCTTTAGCTCAACTATTTTTGGGGTAGCTAAATTTGAAAATCTCTCAGATCCTCGATGGGATAATAAGCAAAAACGTGATCATATGATCTTTGTACAATAAGCAAAAACGTGGTCATACCATTTTTGAACAATAAGCAAAAACATGATAAAAAAGTGATCATGTGATCTTTGTACAATAAGCAAAAACAACAAGCAAAAACCAAAATAAACCTAACAAGAGCTAGTCAGCGGAAGGTAGACTTTCATGATGCATCCCATGAGAAAGGATAGCTTCAGCTGAAGATCTCATGATACTTGGAATACTCATAAAGGTTATTCATTAAGACAAAAAAACTAATTCTTCATCGTTGCCATTTATTGATGAACAGACGATAGTGAATGGTCAAATACACTACTCCCTCTGGTGGAGATTTGCTGATATATTAATAAGTGTTATTAGCATTATTTGTAGATAGCGAAATAAATCAAAGAATATTATTTAAATATTATAATTGATAAGATGCTATTTTAAAAATAAAGCCAAAATCAGTAGCAGAACATATAATGTATTGAGAGTATTAATTGAACGTTACAGAAAGAAACAAAACATACTGCGTTATTACACAAAATAATAACAAGATTAATTCTGGACATTAAAAGACAACCTTTCCTTCTTGGCTAATCTACTAAACACACACCTTAATGGCAGTCATCTTGTTAATCTGTTAGGAAGAAACACGATAAGTAGAGAGTGAAAAGAAGGAATCATCAGCAACAGGTGATGCGATTATAATGAAGTTATTGTCATGATGTAATTATTAACGTTCTATATTTGTATTTAATGAGCTTTATTCAATTTAGATCAGATCTTGTAGGTGTTTGGAGGGGGGGGGGGTATTGAATGTTTGCTTAATTAGATAAAGCGTCATTATATGGTTAATTCGCCGATAAATTAACAATTGGTGTAAATTTATTTTATTTTGTGTGTGTAAAAAAGAAAAATGCACCAATTCCGATGTTCAGTTACTACCTGAATAATACACTATATTCCTTTATCTCAATATAAACAATCTATTGTTTAAAATATTTTTAAAAAATACGTGGCTCTTCCCTTTAATTGATATCTATTGTTACAGTTATTTTTCTATTGTTTCGCCTTTATTGAGATAATTGCGGATGATGATGATGATGATGATGATGATGACCATGATCACGATGATTGTGATGACACAGATGGTGTAATAGATGGTGGAACAATAGAAATATTAATCTTTGATAGTGAAAGGTGAAACTCATTAAGAAAACAGTTACGTCACTACGTAAATTGTTTATTTGTTAAAACGAATAAAACTAGATTAGCTAGTTATGTTTATCAGAAAAACTGGGATTATCTATTTAATTTTCACTCTACCAATTTTGAAATTAGCAAAGGCATTTTAGGTATCACATACGATGAATAATGTGGGCATTTAGTAGGCATACCAGACATAACAACACAATCAGCGGGCTGTATGCCTCCACCACCTGCGAATACGTTTATCAACCACATTAATGTTTGGAATTGTTAATTATTTAATGTTAATAGTCTAATTCAGGAAATAGGTAATAAATCAATACGTTATTAATGTAGCTTTATCGGTTTATAGGATTCGTATTGTAATATTGTTTCGCCACAAATACATTTATTATTGATTGACCAACTGATGATAGAATATCCTCTATAATTTTATGATAATGGCAATTTACGATATTGGATCAGATGGTTCAGTAATCAGCGAGTTTAATTCATTATTGTTTATTATTCATTATTTAAAAACTAATAATCATATCGTTCACAAAAATTTTTTACGTCTGATGGAGTGTTATATCCATGGTATTTTATAGCCTTTCATTTAACAATTGTTGACGATAAAGTCTCGATTATAATATTGGTAACTTCTGGTGGAGGTCGTTATGGCTCAGTGATGAATGTAAGAGGCTAGAAACGTGTGGGCTCTTCGTTAGAATCTACTTTATGGCTTCTGAGCCTTCACCTAATAATGCACGTAAAGTTTATTTAGACGGTTATTAATTTATTATTTTTTTTGGTTAATTTTTCTCATCATGGGCCGAGTATTTCTTTACTTTGTCATTAATAAGGGGAAAAACAAGTCTGTGATGAGAATATTCGATAAACATTTGTTAAAATAACATGGTTTTCATGATGTCATTGAAAAGGATTATTTCTTGTAACATTAAACAAACCAGAGGAAAAACAGGAACTAGAGATGAAGATGACTTTTGCCATAATTTGAAAATTTAAATTATATTCTCTTTGTACATTCCATGATATGATATGATATGATATGATATGATATGATATTTGATATATCTCGTTAAGTAATATGATATAATATAATAAGTTAATTTGTGTACGTATTTATACGTGTATGTATAATATGTATGTATATATGTATGCATATATGTATGTATATATGTATGCATATGTAAGCATGTCTGCACATATACATATCTGTAGACTTTGTCTTAAAGGGATTTTCCCTAGCCTACCAATTTCAAAAGTTTTTAGGACAAAAAATACAGCTATACCAAAATTAATAAAATAATTTTTTCAAAAATGTTGTAAATAACCCATGATAAGTAAATAATGTTTGTTGAACGTGCCGGGATTAAAGGAACTCAAAATAACGAAAAAGCCAAATTTTTAAGCTAGAAGGATTACCAAGCTCCTGGATGCTGACGTCACTTAAACGCAGTAGTTTGACTGAAAATCTGGAGAGCACGTACAAAAACATATAAATAAGTGTGAGCAAAGAATTATTCCAGAACCTAACGCAATTATCTTGTTAAAATTGCGTCATTAGTGACATACAACCATATCAGTTTGAGCCGGAAGGAACCTTAGAAGAGGAAGATGATTCCGATTGTTTCGAAGAAAGCTGATTCGTCAAAGTGACCTCGATGAGAAGTGGGAAAACTGACAGGTGTCTGTGTGAACTCAGTGAACCAATGGATTCCGAGAAGGAATCTGTTTGTTGCCATTCTGTGCAAAATTAGAAAATGTATTTGAAATGATTCAAAATTGAAATGTATACCACAACATCCCGAATGGCTGAGTTATTAACGCTCAGCAGCAACCATAATCCGCGTCAGTCTAGAGAGGGTTCGTATGACGTCAGAAAATTTAAATTTTCTCCTATCCACCTTCGAATCTGGTTCCGGTGTAGCCGTAATGGCGGCCCTCAAGTACTGTGGATTCTTTCACTGTATTTATGATATCAGATATATTTCGTGATTATTATTGTGGAATTTTTATTACTTTTTTAAGCATTACACATTTAAGAATTTTTCGATGGCGAACTGTCCCTTTAATGCAAAACACTAATATGTATTGATCAGCATCACTAATATCATGATTATCGTAATTAATTATGAAACTTATCATTATAGAAAATAGAAAATCCCATTCGGCTGTCAATGTGTTTATTTGTTGAACTCGTTTCTGTTTTCTTTTTTCCCTCGGAACTTCCAGAATCCTACACAAATATAAGTTTTAATCACCTATAAATTGTCTATGCCCTCTCCCCCTCTAACACATACACAAACACAGATTCCAACTCTTATTATAGAAGAATGGATTTACATCAAAGAACCGTTGTGTTTTACTCGTGTTTGAAGATTAAAGCGTTCATATAGTAAAAACAAAAAACTGTTCAACAAATAGAGCACCTTCCCCTACATAAGTGGTTCAAACAAAATACAAGAATAAACACACATACACATACACACATATATATACATACACACACAGAGAGAGAGAGAGAGAGAGAGAGAGAGAGAGAGAGAGAGAGAGAGAGGAGAGAGAGGAGAATTGTATTTTTTAGATTGATTCGTATTATCGACTTTTATCACATTATTGAATTTCATAAAACATCTCATTATATTCCTAGATCTCGTCCATTGTGGTATTATCATTGGAAAGGAAAATAAGACATTACCTTGTACACCATCTACATTTCTACAATTTACAAAACCCACAATATCCTAGTATTACTTTCGGTTAGAAATTAAACTACGACAAAAAAGGCAAACAAGAATTTATTATCTTGGAAACTGTCTGTTAGAAGGAGCAAGGTAAATGTTAATTAACATAAAACGGAACATATATATATATATATATATATATATATATATATATATATATATAGTTACCCTAGAGGAGCATAAAATATATTACTAAATAACAAGGATTTATGAGGACACAACAACAACAACAACCTCGATGTATGATCAATCCTAAGTGAAACAAAATAATGACTACAAGACTACTAGAGCAGCTATGTTCTTATCTTATCACGGTATAATAAGTAAAAAGATGTACAGAAACACACACATGCACACGCACACACATGCGAGAGAGAGAGAGAGAGAGAGAGAGAGAGAGAGAGAGAGAGAGAGAGAGATTTATGACGTATAGACAAAAACTATAAATTTTAAATTAATTTATTTCTAATTATGAACATAAACGATAACAGACCTGGTGCTCGCGATAGAACAGTTTCTTAGATTAGTTCCCATCTGGATAAACACAGCACATACCACAACAGATTTGATTATTTAGCTGAAAATAGCATTTATAACATATCCCAAGCTTCTAAGGCAATGAATCGAATTAGTTACCTTTATGCACAACTAACTACTCGTAATATTCTTTAATAGAATAGTAAACATGATATTTTTAAAGTTATAACTCGACCATACAATCGCATTCGTAGAATAATTTGGTTAACAAAGCTAATTTAGTTAATACATTACCATTATCATTTCAGACTTAACTAGCTAAGGCCATTAAGGCAGAAAATCTGGATGATAGCAGACCAATAATTTTTTTTTTTCTTCAAATAACAACATCATCTGAAATAATTGATTGTCATAGAGTGATGGATAAAATATCAGTATATTTAAACCATTTTACGACAAACGTTGACGTCTTTTAGGCATTTGAGAATTAAAGCATTAAGTATTATCATATAGAAATTAGATTATCAATCATCGATTCATCAAAACTCCGCCGTCAAATGGGTTTAACATTCAGTGAATCGGAACCCCCCCCCCCAAATATTCTAAAGACGAAGATTCACCTATATCATAAAATGTTAATAATTACAACCTATCGTCGCTAATTTGACGTTCTTAATGTGATGGACTTTTGTTTTCTCTAGAAGATGATGATGATTGATGTTTTACGGCCACTTTTGTGCACAAGGTAGGCTAAATGGGCCGAGCGACCTCCAAGAGTAATGAAGCCAAGTCAAAGATGAAACAACCTTCAGATATGTCCACGCCGAGATTCGAACTCAGGTGGTAGTGATCTGTGATACAACACGCTACCACTAGACCACGGAGGCGCCCCTCGCTTTCGTTTTCTCTAGAAGAGAAGCAGCACTTTTTTAATAGCTTAAATGACGAAGCAATTTATTTCAACATTCCTAGCATTATCTTGGTTGAATAATAATTTGTAGGCTTCTTTCTTTCATTTGATTGAGAGACTTCTCTCAGTAACTATCAGCTTCTTAACGATTTGTCTCGATCAGTGCAAAGAGCTGGCAAAAAAAATGTCTACCAAACATAACCGCTTTTATCTGGATAAAAGTAGAATAAAAACTTACTTTAAAATGTTATCTTCTTTGTGTGGACTCTTTAACGCGTCTCCTTTTTCTTTTCTCGATAGATATTCACAATTGATGCACTTGTTTTTCTGCTGTTAGTGACTCTCTGAGGTAGTTAATTATGTGTTATCTCAAGCACGCTTTCAAGTTAATTTCTTATCTAACATCAGTCACTGAATTCTGTAAAACTGATAAACTTATTTGTTTTCTAACTTCCCAATATTCAGCCTCAACAAACAAATTGAAGGTAAGCTTGGAATGCGAGTCTAATGTAATAATTCCTTGAGTTAAATATGATGTTTTATAATAAATATGTGTCCGTACGCGCGTGTGCGTGTGTCTATATATGTGTATGTGTGTGTATGTGTGTATATAAACAATAATGTTCCACCCTTGTTTAAGGACACGCTGTGTATGTGTGTGTTTTAGGGTACATAAAAAGAGGCATGGTTTGGGTGAATTGATTTCTTGTAATTAAAATAAAATAAAATCTAGGCATGTTTTATAATATTTTATAGATATCTTTTTATTACTAGCTTCAATATTTCTAAAACATGCAGATAAAATGTGTCAATATTTACGAGATCTAGTATAAATCTGGTTTATTTAAATTATATTTAGTAATCGTATGAAAATCTCATTAATAGAATCGATTTGTCATTGTGGTGATCAGTAATAATATTGGTTTTCCTGCATGTAAATAATTTGGCTAACCTTAGGCAGTCCGTGTATGCAGTCATGTCTCGTTTATCCGCTTCTGTCACTTCCCCCACAGCAGTCATTTAGCAGGTGTGTGTGTGTGTGTGTGTGTGTGTGTGTGTTTGTGTGTATATAGTAAGAGGCAACAGGCACAGAGCATCAACATATCTAAACATCCTTCGAACCTACCTCCATAAATCTAAATACAACTATACATACATTAACTAAAAATAAAATGTTCCATACCTCCACATATTGATAGATGTGTTCGTATACCTAAGCATGTGTCTGGTCTACTCATCAGCCTGTGGGAACCAGCTAATTCGCTTTTCGTACGCGACAAATATGTCACGCCCACAGGAAAGCGGCTACATGTAGGCTACGTACAAAAAGCGGAAGCACGTAAAAACATACCATTTGATACCACAGCTCGCAGCAAACAACACGTGCGTGTGGTTCAATGGTGACATTCAGTGAATCAATGTTTAGAAAAATTAAATATATTAGAAAGAATAACATTATAAAATAATTAAACTTATAAGCTATTTATTCAAGTATACGAAACCTTTATAGCCGTAGGGAGCTTATAAAGACGATTGTTGAAAATTCGTCATTTATTGCTGAATATTAATGGAGCTTTATGAAGTATATTATCTCTAAAAATACTATTTAGTTTCCAATCTCAAACACCCTACTGGTTAATTATAATAAAAGAGTTCAAACAAGGTTGTCACATCCATCATGTGATAATATAACATACCTGAATAGATGTCATATTGTCTGTACCCGATGACGACGCTGATATTGTGTCTTTAATCAGATAACTAACCTCTGTTATTTTTGTTTAATATCTTATTAACATTCCGAAGCAGGGAGTTGTCCAATTAGTTTTCTCGGCTTTTCGATTTTGAGGATATAAATAACATTCAGTTGTCTTCTTACTCTCGATTGGTTGTCTAACGTTATGGGTATTTCGATCATTTCAATAAACGAAGCGCAATTCTTATAATGATTACCTTTAGTTGAGTTCATTTGAGATGTTTACCTTTGACTAATGTCACACCTGGAACATATGACTGATGGTCGATACGTATCCCACAAACACAGCCACGACCAGAATTCGAACACGATAATAACCTTCATTAAATATATTGTTGTTCGGGTACCATGATTTTGTTTTATTAATTTTGTTGTTGTTGTTGTTGTTATAATTGATGTTATGTTTTGTTTGGATTTATTGATATAATTTAATTTACCACAAACATTAATCTTTTTTGTATAATTAGCTGATAATTTTAGAAATATTGTTTATTTTAATTATGTATTTCTAACTATTGTTGATGTAAGGGGATTATTATAATTGCGTTCAGACAGTAACTCTTCTGTTTGGCTCTGTACGGTTTGTCTGGTGAGTGAGTGAGTGGGTGAGTGAGTGAGTGAGTGAGTGAGTGAGTGAGTGAGTGAGTGAGTGAGTGAGTGAGTGAGTGAGTGAGTGAGTGAGTGAGTGAGTGAGTGAGTGAGTGAGTGAGTGAGTCAGTCAGTCAGTCAGTCAGTCAGTCAGTCAGTCAGTCAGTCAGTCAGTCAGTCAGTAAGTGAGTGGTCATACTTAACGCTTGTTACATGTAGACACTTATCAACGAAGCGCTAATCAATAGCCGTAATTAGTCAGTTATTACTCACCGTCTATTTCATATTTCTAATTTTTCAGTTAACATTTTTCGAGAACAAATTTTCATATTTGAATATAGTAGTAGTAGTATGAATGAGGTGAGTAGTGAGTATATATAGAGGAGTGAGTGAGTGAGTGAGTGAGTGAGTGAGTAGTGGGGAGTATGAGTGGAGTGAGGTTGGGATTTTGAGTGAGTGAGTGAGTGAGTGAGTGAGTGAGTGAGTGAGTGAGTGAGTGAGTGAGTGAGTGAGTGAGTGAGTGAGTGAGTGAGTGAGTGAGTGAGTGAGTGAGTGAGTGAGGCAGCCAGTCAGTCAGTCAGTCAGTCAGTCAGTCAGTCAGTCAGTCAGTCAGTCAGTAAGTGATTGGTCATACTTAACGCTTGTTACATGTAGACACTTATCAACGAAGCGCTAATCAATAGCCGTAATTAGTCAGTTATTACTCACCGTCTATTTCATATTTCTAATTTTTTATTTTTCGAGAACAAATTTTCATATTTCAGAATCTGTTTAAAGTGATGTTAAGATTATTATGTGAAGTCAGCATTACGATAAATAAAAATTAACCTAATTTATATACAACAAATGCTTCCAATGTCCAGTTAACTAAACTTAACCAGCATTTACCGATGTTAGTGTTACAGTTTAGAGAGAGAGAGAGAGAGAGAGAGAGAGAGAGAGAGAGAGAGAGAGTTAGACTGATACGAACGTTCTGTGAAGTAAAATATAAATATTTCGACGAAACCTAGCGAGTTAGTTACTGAATTATTTCATTCTGGACAGTGTCCCTTCAGGCGGACTACTCATTGTGGGGGGAGATGCGTCGAGATATCGGTAAGTGAGTGAGGAGGAAGACAAAATATGGTAGAACGAGTAAAACAGATTATCGAGTACTCAGGCAAGATTCTCAGTTAGCGTAAATCCTGAACGTACAACGTCAAACATCAGATAACTGAGGAAGAGATGGAAAAATGTACCACAAAACTAACGTCTTCAGTCGGGATCTGATATAAATATACTATATATATATATATATATATATATATAGTATAATAGAGAGAGAGAGAGAGAGAGAGAGAGAGAGAGAGAGAGAGAGATAGAGATGATAGAGAGAGAGAGAGAGAGAGAGAGAGAGAGAGATAGATAGATAGATAGATAGATAGATAGAGAGAGAGAGTGAGAGAGAGAGAGAGAGAGAGAGAGAAAGAGAGAGAGAGAGAGGGTGAGGGAGAGAGAGAGAGTGAGAGAGTGAGAGAGAGAGAGAGAGAGAGAGAGAGAGAGAGAGAGAGAGAGGGAGAGTTAATGTGCAACAATGGTAAACTATCTAATCCAATATTAAAGCGATATATCACGATTTAGTAGGCTGTTATTAGTTTTATAAACGTAAATTAAAACACATCAATCAACGATATAACTATACAAACAGTTAGATAAAGTAACAAACAAATAAGTCTAATAAAGGATATTATCAAATATTACATATTTTATTATGTCATGTTTTTTATATTTTCTTTAGTAGATATCATATCTGATAGAATATGAAGTAAATCTCATTAATAATCATGTCACAAATGAACAAGAATTTTTCATATTTAATTATTTTAATTTAACTTCTAGCATATGTTAGCACAAACATCGTTGCTGTTTTAGACTTATTTACACACAATTGTTGATAAACCTGTTAGTGTGCACTAAATACAATTGTAATGTATTTGATAAGTATAGCTACCAGTATATGACATTCTGACTCACCGCTGAGTTATTTCTCGGTTATAAATCTGAGCAGCTATGATGACTCAGAGCCGCCAATAAACACAATAAACACCACACACGATCATCGTCGAACTTGTTGACTTGTTGGAAAAACATCATTTACTATTCTTATAACACTAGAACAACGCCGGGTCTTATATCAGGTTGATAATGGACAAACGAATCTCTATTATCTTATCGTGAAAAGGACTTATAGACAAACCTTTATATGTGGAGTAATGCGGATAACAATGATTTGAGGCGGCTAATCAGAGTGATTAAGTGGTAAAAGCGTTGTAGCAAAAGTTGAGACCATCTTGCATTCAATCCATCTATTCGACTATTGATGTTTCGCATGTTCATTAATAATAAAAAAAACTGTCCTTTTATCAGGTCATGTTATTAGAGAAATGGGTATAAAGTTATTAATTTCTTTCTGTTAACTCTAAAAAAAGAAACAACGTAATTATGCACCATTAATTGGAACGCATTGTCAACAATGCTACTTGCGACTATCATTTATTCTAAGCATTTAGTATTGCTTATAGAGACTTGATTAACAAGGCATAAATACAATACCAGTTCATAGTATTAGCCTAATATAGATTCTAGACAGAACTGATCACTTTTCGGCTCAATTTGTCTCATCTTGGAAAGTGTTACTACATTCTTAATTAATTAGTATCAATTGCGAGATCTAGTTGGCTAATCTAATAAGATTCCATAAACATTTGCTGATATAGTACGATATAACTGAAATAAGCCATAACGGGTAAGATCCTAAAAGGAATATTTGTTATCGCGTCAAACAAATATTTCCAAAAAGCAATAAGCGTCGAAATGGTTAACTGAAATCATACCAGACAGACGGACAGACAAACACTTTGAATGACATAGCACAGACTGGTTACAGCTGAAGTTGCAAAAAAACACATTCTATTTCCACACTCTATTCATTCGTGTTATAACAAACACATCATCCATACGAGCTGAGAGATAAGACATTGCTCGATATGCAATATATCATTCCTATACCTTAGTATTTGGGTAAAGGTATTATCTGTTATGTAATACATGACCATCGATACTAATAGATTTGGTCAGCTCTGTGTTGGAGATTGTATGCAATATTTACAGGTTGCTGAGGATATACAAACATAGATGTTGATAAGTGTTTAATTAATTCGATTTAACTGACGAAAGTTAAAAGTGGGAATATTTAAGGAGAACATTAAGTACAAATGTTTACTAGGATTACTGTTTTCCTTACTCCCACAGTAACACACACCTCAAGTACACTAAGTTCACGCACACGCATAAACACGCACGCACGCACACGCACGCACACACACTTTGTTATAAAAAAATTATGTTTCACACACATACAACCTCTGTAGAGTAATCAGTACTATAGGCCGACTCTGAAAGATAAACGTAGCTTTATTTAGCGACTGGTGAGACACTACACATGTCTCAGCAAGAAAAGTCGCCACTCTGGATTTAGTCCCCTGAAGAAACGTCCAGAGTTTGAATTACGGTTCGAGATTCTCTGTACCTGTGCCTTATTATACACAGCTAAAACACACATTGTTATAAAAAAATTGCTATCGGGAGTTAAAATGGAAATAATTAAGGAGAACATTAAGTACAAATGTGTACTCGGATTACTGTTATTCTTACCCCCATAGTAACGTACACCTGAAGTACACTAAGTTCACACACACACACATATATATATGCACACATACACACACACACACACACACACTCACATTCAGACACAAACATAAGTATTTATATTTTTTACAGAATTCAGTAATTAAATTAAACCAACATGAAAGCCATTGAAATAGATATATACTTTCAAACAATAACTTCACATCATAAGCTTCATGAAACAGTTTCTTATCTAATCTCCATTCTAGATAAGTATAGCACAAATATTAAGATTAAAACTTGTTATATAATAACAATAATGATAATAATAATAATTTATGTAGCGCCTTTGTCAACTTGAATAGCCATAAGGCGCTTTACCTTTAAAACGCAATTAAAACACGTTCTAAACTCATATAGCACAAAAGCATTGTATACATGAATGCACCTGTTTATATAAATAGCCTAATTTAAATAAGTGGGTTTTAAGAGTCTTAGAAAATATTTCTTTACTTGCTGCAAATTTAATATGATTTCACAACTTATTCCACACCAAGGGAGCAGAACTCAGGATTCGCACTGGTATATATTTTGAATCAAATAGTTTCGATGCAGTGATGTGATGCCGTTCCATTCAGAACTTTTAATGCGTGAAACATGATCTCGTACAGTCATCAGGATCACGCAGGAAGCCAGTTCAGCTGGAACAAAACTAGCGTCATAAGTTCCCTTTTGCGAGTGAACATCATCAGACACGCAGCACAGTTCTACACTCGCGGTAGACGGTTTGTTAGAGAGAGGAGGGGGGTATTATATAACAATACATTACAATTGTCCTGTATATTAGCCATCTTCATTATCGGTGTAGACTCGGAGATGTCTTTGATAAAACATTGATAATGATACATTAAGAAGCCACTAATCTAAGTGCTTTATTATCATGCTACTTTGTCTTCTTACTGCGATATTATCCGATTATAATTAAGAGATAGTTATTTTGATATATTCGTCTTCAAAATGCAATTAGATAATACTGAAGAATCTCTCATTGTTTGTAAATTAATAATAACTACTACGAATAAATACTATTTATCACAAACTCGACATGTGCTACATTTAAACAGATTCAAAGAGATTGTTCTGTTGATTGGAAGTGATTTATGGATACAATTAGAAATATTTTATCGATCAAACTAATTTATTTTTACGTAATTAGCTATATTTAATTTTTTTAGTTCACAACATAAAGCTAATTTCTGCAGCACTTTAACCTGAACATTATAAGGGTATGACTTAATGCCATAAACAATAAAAGACCAGATCTTGTTGACAACTAAACAAGAACAATTGTTTCTTATCGGATAATATTTCTACATTAGTCGAGGGAATTACTCCTAATTCTGGTTACGTAACAAATCATATTTGGATTTAAAGCGATTTTTGTATTAACGCATCCTTTATCACGAGACATTTGGAGCATCAGCAATTGGGGATTAAAAAATTATTTATTGCACGACAAAGTCGAAGTGTTGTATCTATTTCCACATTAAAGCATTAAGCATTATCGCATGATTATCAAATAAATATCTATGGAATCATCAAATATTAAAAGATGAGCATTAGCTTTTCCTGTGGTAAATAAGTGGAAACCTGTGTTTCTGACTTTAACTGTCACCAGAAGAAGCAGCGCAATTTATTAAAAGTTGAACTAAATAAATAATATATATCACAGGTGTCCTAACAGTATCATAGCAAAATATTAAACTGTACTCTTTATTATTTTATTACGGTGTCTTCTTCCCTCACTATCTGTCTGATCTTTAATAGTAAACATTGTCCTTAAATTAATCTCAAACAGAAATGTTTTATCCGAACTAGGAATAATAGTAGAAAAAAAGCTTTGTGGATGACCTGTTGCTTTGATATTTCATTTTCGTGAGTTTAATTTTACAGTTTAATTTTTATTTTTTTTCGTGAGTTTAATTTTACACAGTTTAATTGTTTTTCTTGTTTTATACAGTTAATCACTAATAGTGCCAGTTAATTATGTATTATTACCGGTACATGTTGAAGTCTGTTATTCTTTACGAGCACTTTATTGAACTTCGTAAGAACACAAATAAAACGAATCCCCTCAGAAAAATAACTGATATTAAAAAAAAGTTAATTGTGTATGTTCTTTGTAAGCGCTTATACTAATAATATTCCAAACAGCTAATGTTTAGGAATGCTCTCTCTCTCTCTCTCTCTCTCTCTCTCTCTCTCTGTGTGTGTGTGTCTGTGTGTGTGTGTGTGTGTGTGTGTGTTGTGTGTGTGTGTGTGTGTGTGTGTTGTGTGTGTGTGTCTGTGTCTGTGTGTCTGTGATTGTGTCTCTCTGTGTGTTTTTTTCTTCTTATGTGTTCATGTGTGTTCGTGTGTGTGTCTGTGAGTGTGCTGCTATTAATAAAAGAGTTCAAGTAGGTACAAAGCCAGCATCCTATCGGAGATTTAACTAATACAAAGGATTCTGCTACCTGATATCTGATAACATTTACTATTACACTTAAATGCCAATTAATTAACAAATGCATCTTATTTAAGCCAGATTTTTTTAGATTTTTCTATTTCGACTGAACACTATAATCGTGACATAAATTGATTCTTATGTCATTAATTTCAATGTACCTCAATAAAGCAATTAAGTCCATGCTGAGCTGGTTTGTTTATCTGATCTTACTGACCAGGATCATAAAATATCAGGATCCGAATGACTAAAGATCAAGTATTATTGATCTCTCTCAAGTAACAATCGAAGTGAATGATACAGATAGTTGGTTAAATAACGATTAAAACGTCGGGATATTTAAACCATTTTGGTATTCGAACATCATTGATAAAATCGAAGACAACGAAAGGTAAGGAATCGAGCAATCTCAATATCAGATCAATAATTATTGATGTATTAAAAATCCGCTCTGAAACTCTTTACTATATATCAAAACGAATTAACCATTATTCAGATAAAACGTCGTCTTTAAATGTAAATACTTATTTATTACAAACAAACATCATAACATGATGTATTTCCTGTTTCTGACTTTTACTGTCTCTAGAAGAGAAACAGGACATTTTATAAATATGTTAACTAACACAATAATCTATCCTAGCCATCTTAACACTATTCCACTACAATAACAAATTGAATGCATCAATCATTTTCTGTATGTTTTTTGTATTTCGTCTTAACCGATACAAACGTTGATGAAAAATTATTATCAAATACAATTGTTTAGAATCTTTCCAATTTTTGTATACGTCTTCTTCGTGTTATCTTGTCTTTTCCAATATGTATTTATAATCGAATGAAGTTTCTCATACAGTAAATGCCTCTCAGCAGTAGTTAATCCTGTATCATTACTCTCACTCCTTCAAGCCGCTTTCTTATCCAACATCTGTCACTGAATTCTGTAAAATGTAAAGTAATCATCTGATCAATTATTTTGTATCTGGTATACACATAATATTCTTCAAATTACAAAAATCTGTATTAGGTGATCGTGAAATATTCATTTAGGTAAACGGTCTTTGTAGAATAACGGACATAACAATATATATATGTGTGTGTGTGGTTTTGTTTTCAGAATGTGTGAAATGGTGAAAGAAACATTAGTTTTCACGTTCGAAGTGCAAGACAGCATTCCCATTCCTGGGTATTTTGGTTAAGTGATTTTTCTTAGAATAGGGGTAGACGACTGTTTTGTTTAGACCATCAATAATTACAGCTTTGTTGAGTCCCAGCTTTGAGATTAAATACAGTATTTATACTCGAGCAACATGTTTTGAGAATATAGCAACGTAACTCTATATAATTAAGTAATTAATTCATATTAACCAGCGAGAGATATAACCGGATTAGTTAAAGGGAACGCTAAATATAATTGTGTACTTAGATTAGCATAAACAATAAACTACTACAAACAATCGCCAACACGCCCCCCCCCCACACACACACACATACATATACACACAATAACACAAATCACAGGAACACTAAATTCAATTTCATTACATATACACACACAATCCCATCCACACAGTCACCCAAAATAAGTTGACAACCTTTGTTTATAGTAAATTAACAAAAACAAATAGAGAAATATATTAAGTTTAGTAATGTTATAACACTCATGTATTTTAAATATATTGTGTTCGACATCCAATTAACATTGAATGTAGTAATAACATCAATATTTGGTCACTTTCTTTAAAGACTGAGAACGACAAAAGTTTGATGTGCCTTAACAATAATGTATTTCTTTGCGATTTATATGTGTAGAAATAAGCTCAATTTAAACATAATCTATGCTTCTTTGGATCAGCATAAATACAACACAAAATAATAAGGTTCTCAGATAATAACTAAACGCTTTGTATGTACTAAAAAAAATTTGAATTATATTTTGTTTTACAGTATTTAATAAATAACTAAATACATGTATGTAGAGAGCAGCAGGGTATATAAAAAAATCTAGCCAAAACGAAATATTTTACGCAGAAAGAATAATTTCATAAAATAATTCCGCATTTACAGCTTAATAAACCAGTTTCTTAAGTTATGTCCAATCTTGTTAAGCATAATACAAAATAAATGTTCTATACTACTTTGTTAAATATTCGTTAACATATGACAACCTTCGAGCCCTGGATCAGAATAGTTTTTTTTCTTCTGGCGATATAATTCTCAGAATTAAGACATAAAGAGTTTAGTGATCTAAAAGACAATTAGGTAATACTAAGGATTCTTATCAAGTATGAATATATGGCTTCTATTAAAAGTACAATTTAATACAATCTTACTTTGTTCCATTTAAACCGATTCAAACAGATTATTATAGAGATTGGACATGATTTACAAATAGATTTAAAACCATGCTCTCAGTCAATCAATTTGTTCCTTAAATGGTTCATTTTAATTAACTTTAATTGATTAGATGAGCTAACTTCTTCAATACTTTGACTAAATACTATTTATTCGATTTGATTTTCAAAAGCCATGACTTTAGAGGAACAACAATGACTTGAAGTGTTTCCCTTTTATAATTAGCCAAAGCTGACCAATAGAGTAAATGTTGTTGGTATATAGCCTGTAGACGGGTAGCCTTTACCGAACGTCTTTTGATGATGCGGATACTCGGAGTAGAAAATCGTGAAGTTTGGCCAAAAGCCTTCCTGTTATCGTCCTCCGATAAATAGCCATTTATTGACTCAGTCTCTTCTGTATAATGAATGCCCAAACTAGCTTCTTCACCATCTCAGCAAACGAATGAAGACTTTGCTTGTTATTAATAGATGCCGAAGTAACATCGATCTAGATTAGCGGGTACTCAGATATGGCTCTGTTTTAGCGTAGCTCTTGATTCTCAGACGGTGACCATCAGCTAACAGAGAGACGGTCAAGGACAAACTTACATGTAATCGTAGGTTGAATGTGTAAATATTAATTAATATATTATATGATTGAAATGGAAAATGGCCAAGCAATGCAACGGAAAACATCGTTTTCGTGCTATTTTGTTGTTAGCAATGGAAACTGTAACAAAACTCTGAGAATGTTTAGAAGTTAAAATCATGGCAACGACTTCAACAACAATAACAACAATAAAGAAAATAGTATTCAGAGTCAACTAATTCTAATAGAAAATGATAATATACGATAATTATTAAAATTATGGGATGTCTTACCAATGCGGCCAGATGAAGCCTAGAAGATGAATTTCCGATTTGAGAAAGGCGCATAGAATTATATAAAAAGTCCTTTTCTGAAGAAGAAGTCATGTGTGTTAATATATGAACATTATAGAAATAGTGTGTTGTGTGAGTATAAATAGTTCACCGATAGAACTAATAAAATGTGCTTGTCCAAAATTATAGTTAACCCTCGTGTTTATGTTTACATCGTATTTGATTAGCCATGAAGTATGATTGACATACTTAGAGACAAAATAGTATTGATTGGAATAATAATAATAATAATAATAATAATTATTATTATTATTATTATTATTATTATTATTATTATTATTCGGTGTACATCCAGCAACGGACCCACAGAGATCACGGTGCACTTTCAGTTAAATATAATGTAATATAATACTAAGGACGGTTCTTTAACATAAGTGTTTAGAAAGCCCCCCCCCCTCTACCGCCATTAATTAAGCTCTGATCCGCTCAAGTATATATTATTTATCATGCCAACAAAATGAACCAAAATAAAGAAGATATTTGATTAAATCGTATAAGAAAGGTGACTTGACCTTTGAAGTTATTTCCGCCTTAACCAAGACAATAACATGTCGTTCATTTCAGTATTTCGCCACATCGCATAACCAATTATTTTTAATCTGGAATATATTTATTATTGTTTATATTATTTCTGAATTCCCAGAATTAACTCATATATCTTCAATGATAGTTCACATTCGTGAACAATCTAGCAATAGTTAATGTGCAACAATGGTAAACTATCTAATCCAATATTAAAGCGATATATCACGATTTAGTAGACTGTTATTAGTTTTATAAACGTACATTAAAACACATCAATCAACGATATAACTATACAAACAGTTAGATAAAGTAACAAACAAATAAGTCTAATAAAGAATATTATCAAATATTACATATTTTATTATGTCATGTTTTTTTATATTTTCTTTATTAGATATCATATCTGATAGAATATGAAGTAAATCTCATTAATAATCATGTCACAAATGAACAAGAATTTTTCATATTTAATTATTTTAATTTAACTTCTAGCATATGTTAGCATATGTTAGCACAAACATCGTTGCTGTTTTAGACTTATTTACACACAATTGTTGATAAACCTGTTAGTGTGCACTAAATACAATTGTAATGTATTTGATAAGTATAGCTACCAGTATATGACATTCTGACTCACCGCTGAGTTATTTCTCGGTTATAAATCTGAGCAGCTATGATGACTCAGAGCCGCCAATAAACACAATAAACACCACACACGATCATCGTCGAACTTGTTGACTTGTTGGAAAAACATCATTTACTATTCTTATAACACTAGAACAACGTCGGGTCTTATATCAGGTTGATAATGGACAAACGAATCTCTATTATCTTATCGTGAAATAGACTTATAGACCAAGTAATGGAGGTAACAACGTTTTCGGGAGGGGGTAGTTTCTCCACAACAACCCTATAAATTCATCCCAAGCCTTTTATTTCTGATGATGATGATGATGATGATGATGATGATGATGATGATGATGATGATGATGATGATTAGTGTTTTACGGCCACCTTTGTGCGAAGAATTAATGAAGAGAAGACGAAACACCCTTCATATAGGCACACACCGAGATTCGAACTCAGGTGGTGGTGATCTGTGATCCAATGCGCTACCAACTAGACCACGAATGCGCCCTAATGCTATAGATAATATAAATAATTAGGGAAAGGTCTCAATTATCCGAGATAGTTGATGCTAGCTAAAACTAATGTGGAATTATCTGATTGTCATCATCAGAAGACCTGCAACACGGCCACTCTCTTATATATCCGAAACAGGGCCAACTAAATGTTAATTGTTTTCTGTACCTATGCCACATAAACTAAATAACTCATAAATTACTCTCCTGTATATTTAGATAACATATTAAATGTTTGAAACAAAAAAAGATTAATTCGTTTCTGTAGCCATATCTTGCCTTACCCTTTATAACTTATATGCCAGTTTTCAATAAACAATATTCACGTTCATCGGAGTTTTCTGTTCTCTCCCTTCATAATAGGTATGTTTCTTCTTAAACATTTATTGTCTTCAGGAGTTATATATATATATATATTACACTCTATATAACATTGATAATATTCCAGGTTATAAAGGATAGCAAAGTGGTTAAAGCGATACAGGAAAAGCTAATAGGATCTTGCATTGATTCCAACCTCTCACCTATTGACGTTTCACATGTTCACAAATAATTTAAAAAAATACCTTTTATCAGTCCATGTTATTAGATAATAATGTTTAAAAGTTATTACTGTTTGTCAATTCTTCGAAAATGTATCATTAATTGAAACTCATTGACATCTAGGGTTCTTACAATTGTAACATACTATAAATAATTCGCGTCACTTGCAGATGTCAGATTTACGAACCATAATTATAATACAGAAGCATATTAATATTACTATTGTAAATATTATGTAACTACGTAGGTTCTTCACAATAATGGCCGAGATGGCAGCTATTTTACGTGGCTTGGCTACCTCAAATGAGCGAGATTCATATGGTCTGTTAGTTACTGCTTCAACACAAGAACTAATTCTAAATAAACTTAGAATTTATAATATACGGGATACTCGGTGAAGAAAACTTTGCCAGTTGCCCGGTAGGACGAAAAACTCCTCCTACTCTAGTACCACGGCCGGGATTCGAACCTCCGACTTCCCGCAAAGCATGACCATGAGTAAGAAAGTCCCACGCAATCACCCACGATATTCGTCGTATTTTCTTAGAAAGCGTTGCATCTTTAATTACTTATTGTTAATGAATAGATTTCATTGGCTAATAAGATTTCACAAACCTTTGATAAAACAATGTTTAACATAACTGAAATAAGTCATAATGAATAATGCGATGAAAAGACGACTAGCTGGCATCACACGAAGCTAATCTTAGCAAGAACAACAGCATCCAGAAATTTAGCTGAAATCAAACTAGACAGACAGACAGACAGACAGACAGACAATAGCTTGAACGATCCATCACAGACTGATTACAGCTGAAGTTGCAAAACAATATTCCATTTCCATACTCTATTCATTCAAATTATACCGAACACATCACACATACTAGATGAGTCATATGGCATTGCTCGATATGCAATATAACATTCCTATGCCTTACTATGTGGGTTCCTTAGTAAGTTTTTCCATTATGTAACACATAACATGGTGTAGAAATAGAACAATATTTAGGTATGACCATCGATAATAATAGATTTGGTCAGCTCCGTGTTGGAGATTGTATGCAACATTTACATCCGAAAAAAGTTTACTGAGAATATACAAACATAGATGTTGATAATTGTTTAATTAATTCGAATTAACTGGTGAAAGTTAAAAGGGGAATAATTTAGGAGAATATTAAGTGCAAATGTGTACTCGGATTACTGCTATCCTTACCCGTACAGTAACACACACCTAAAGTACACTAAGTTCATATTAAACACACACAGAGACACACACACACAGACACACACACACACACACAACACACAGACACACACTTTATTATAAACAAATTAGCTATCTGGAGTTAAGATGGAAATAATTAAAGAGAACATTAAGTAGAAATGTGTAAAAAGAATACTACAAACAACAAACTACTCAAAACATACAGTAAGGTATATATATATATATATATATATATATATATATATATATATATATATATATATATATATATATATATATATATATATGTAAATAACAAATGTTTATAGATTGAAGGAGGGATATATCATAGGTTCAAATAGATTATGTTTTGTTGATTGTACTGGGTTTATAGGTACCATTAGAACTAATTTATCAATCAAACAATCTGATTTTTACAAGATTAATTATAACGTAAATTAATTCACGACATAAACCAAAATGTCAACGCTTTAGTCTTTACAATTTATGACTCTTTGTCAACTCCCCAACCCAAGAGACACCCAACCACGAATAGTTATTTCTTCCCGGATAATAATTCTTTATTGGTGAAGGGAATTGCACCTAAGACTAGTTATATAAGCTGGGGGAATGCCGAGATTTGAACGATTTTTTTATTCACACATTGTTGTTTATTTATCGGAATGCATTTAAACCATAACTGATTAGACATTAAATATATTATTTTTTTGTAAGACAACGTTGATGTATTGTATCTATTTGAAAATAAAATAACTGACGATTCTCATAAAAATAAGCATCCGTTTTTCATAAAATAAGCTACTATTTACAAGCTGACGTTGGTACAATATCAGTATCCCTGTTTCCTATATCAAAATAATAGTAAAATAAAAACTTCCATTACAATGTGTTGCCATGATTTTAGATTTTGCTGCCTTTAATTTTAAACATTTCTGGTGGGGGGAGGGTTCTACTTTTATTCAGTAAAAGACAATCACCTGGAGTTAATGATATGCTAAAACAGGCTCGCGATCAAAACTGCTTCTCGTCTAAAATCATTCATTGAGTTATATATGATATAAATACATCAACTAATCTTTGCGAGCAGCTTATACAACCTCGTAAGAACACAAATAAAGCGAATAACACCAAACTCAATGTTAATCAATGTTGACTCGTGTTGAAGAGTTTTGTAAATAATAATTTTCTGTGATTTATGTTTTACGGCAACATTAGAGAAAATTAATGATAACCACATTAGTCAACTAATTAAAATAGAAATCAAATTGAAGCACGAAATATTAATTAAATGTCAGTATTATTAACTCTGTGTCAATCCCAGTACGTTAATTACTTACAGACAATGTTAATTGATAATAACAAGGGAAACACACAAAGATGACATATTGCTGAAGACATCATTATCGCTAACTAATTAAAAATGTAATTAACACATCATCTTATTTATATTCTCAAATTACACGGATCATGTAAACTAGGTCATAAAATACCGGGATTGAGAAAGATAATGATCAATATTGACGTTAAATCCTTAATTATATCTTGATATATCGAAACAGAGACACACGCGCGCGCGCACACACACACATACACAAATACACACACACACACACACATACATTCATGCACGCGCGCGCGCTTGGGCGTACTCAAACACATCACAGTCTTATTAAAAATAGCAGATTTAACTCAATGAACTATTAGATTGGACTGGTGATCCAAACTTACATAGAGTTTGTTTATAAAGACTGAATGCTGGGATGTGTATCAATTTATAGAATACAGTGACTGATGTTAGATGAGAAAGTGACATCAAAGGCTGCCAGTGATAACGAATTATTATCTATCTCCGAGAGTCATTAACGCCAGAAAAACACGTCCATCCGTTATGAATAATTGTTTTTTTGAAAAGAAAGAAAAAAGACGAAGGAAGCCCCTTAAAAAGTATTAGTACAAAAAGGGAGCATTCTACATTAAGTTTTTATTCTACTAGAAAATAAAAATAAAATGTTATTAATGTAGTTTTTATTTTACTGTTATCCAAGGCCAAGATAAACTCTTTGTATTTCGCTGTCATTCATCTCCAGCCCTTGGATCAGTTAAGATAAACTGTTAAAAGGCTTGGATCAGTTAAGATAAACTGTTAAAAGGCTTGGATCAGTTAAGATAAACTGTTAAAAGCCTTTGGATCAGTTAAGATAAACTGTTAAAAGGCTTGGATCAGTTAAGATAAACTGTTAAAAGGCTTGGATCAGTTAAGATAAACTGTTAAAAGGCTTGGATCAGTTAAGATAAACTGTTAAACAGACGATTGTTACAGAAAGAAGACTAGCTACGAAATGAAAGAAGCTTACAAATTGTCATCCGCAAGATAATGTTAGAAAAGTTGGGACATATTACTTCCTTAATTAAACTATTAATAAAATGTGCTGCTTCACGACAGTCAAAATCTTTAAGCTCCGAACCATCATCATCGTTAATACATACATCAAGCAGGATATACCAGAATATGACAAACGCGGATCATCTTTATTTAAAATTCAATCTCCTTGTTGACAATAAATGTCTCATTGCCGATATTCTATAATACTCGCCTAATGAGTCTGATTTCATCTACAAAGAAATGATAAGCTCGCAACATCCTTAAGTCAATTGGTATGCGCTTTGTCCAGTTCTTGATAATTTATGTTGGAATGACTAATGGCAAATCGGTGAAACAGGCGCTAAATGTAGTTGTCATTATGTCGAGCAAATCGATGGAAAATTAAAAAAATCTTCATACACTTAAAGTCAAATGATGTATTCATGCAATCCGGTAAATATTTTAGGTAATAAGTACACAAACATATTTTTGCACTTCTAACTTTAAGTAGATGGATCTAAAGAAATTATATTCTCATTAGTTGTGGTCATAGACACGAAACTTCACCAGTCCATTATCCCTAGTACTCTGCCTTCACTGTCAACAAGTGTACAATCCTGTGCATTATCTGCTTAACTTCCCAGCCCACCCGATGTACTGAAGACGACTAAAAGATCATCTCCTCCCTGAAGACAACAAACTTCCAGATCATCACCTAGCATCATTGATTATTTTAAAAAAAACATTCCTACCAGACATCATCATCCCGCCACTACTAAAAGAGCCTTATAAACATCACCATCAACAATAGATAGATGGATAGATAGATAGATAGATAGATAGATAGATAGATTTATTTCCATTTCAATGTGCATATAATATTTACAAAGGAAATGGAGGGAGTAGCATAACCTACAAAGATTGTCTACCTCCTAACCCCTATGAATAAACGTATACGAATATATATACATACATTTTTCAGTCATTACGCATCAGCTTTTAAAGTGATCTAATAATCCGTTGAGCAGATTCCGTGTCGTAAAGATAAACGGTATAATGACATTCTTACCATTGAATTAAAAGGTAAACTAACGAAGCTGTTTATTTCAGCCATCTTAGCATTATCTTCACGAATGACTACTCGCTCGTAGAGTTTATTATTTTGTTACGGAGTATTATATCATTACTTGTAGGCCCTTTAATAGTTTTTTTCTTAAAACCTGTAAAACTCGACATTAGTAGATTTCCAAATAACAATTTTTTATCAGGATCATGGATAACAATAAAATATAAAACTAAATATTTATATTATGTTTGGTTTGATTGCATTCCTTCGCTTGTTCTTTATACATTTTTCTTTCCAGAAAATATTCTTAGCCAAAAGAAATGTTTTTCTTTAAACAATTTGCGTGCGTGTGTGTGTTTGTGTGTGTGTGTGTGTGTGTGTGTGTGTGTGTGTGTGTGCGTGGGCGCGCGCGCCCGACTGTGGGTGTGCTTCTAATTAGAAAAGAGTTGAAGTAGGTACACAGCCAGTTTTCGCAAATATGTTGCGTAATAGTCAATTTATAGAAGCTCTCCATAATTGATACAAACCAATCTTAAGATGTAGCATAACATAATGTGATATACCAAGAAGGATGTCTTACTGTTGGCATAGGATGGTATCGCTGACATTTAGTGTCTAATCAAGAAATATTATTTATAAGTTTTGGCTTACTTCCAATTTACCCGAAATCATCAAGTTAATATTCCATATAAGACATTAATCCATTCAATATCCTCACAGTAAAGACACCGAGGACAGAAATAAATAACGTACCATAAACGTTGAACAGAAGATCACATATTTATACATATTGAAGTCATCTAACAATTGTATTAATACGTTTCATCATAGAATTGTCACGATTAAGTAACTTTTAAAAACTGATTCCTTCATAATTATATGATTTATGAACCCATGAATTAAAACAAAACCATTATGTAATCATTATTATGGAATAAATGTTTCAGCGAAAGTTTGACCAAAGTTGATCAATGGACTGTAGACTTTTGTTTCGAGCCCAGAGACAGTTGGCTTTAAGAGAAATTCGTCTGCTGATGGTGACACCTGGAGGACGAAATCGAAATGTTTAGATAAAAGCCTCCCAGCTCTTGTCCTTCGAGGAATAGTCATTTATTGACTCACTTCCTTTTGAACAGTGAGTGGCCGAACTCAGTACTCACTCTGACAAAGATACATCGGAATGTCGGTAAGTACGTGCGGACAAAGACAAGGCTTTGTTGGTTATTAATATATATATATATATATATATATATATATATAAAGAGAGAGAGAGAGAGAGAGAGAGAGAGATATCGGGTCCGATAGAAAGAAACTGTTACTGCGGCTTTGTGCTGAATATATTTATTAATAATAATTACCTGTAATTTTGGCTTGAAATTGTAAAAATAGTTCGATAGTTATAAGAACTGGAAGCAATAACATCAACAATAACCATTTTCAGTCAAATGATTATAATAGAAAAATACTGAAAGTATTAATTAAACGTCATAATTAGTAAGATTGTTGGAAACCTAATCCATTGAACCCATCACCATTCCCAGAACAGTAATTAGATACCAAGAATGTTAATTGCTAACAACGTAGAACCTAATGAAGACAACATAGAGGTGATGACATAAAAAATCATCAACCAATTAAAAAGGTAATTAAGTTGTCATGTGTTTTGTCTTCTGGAATTATACGAATCGTGAATTTTAAGTTGAATCGAATCGTCCTTGAAAAAGACAGACATCAGAATTGTCCTTAAAGACTTAGCTATATATTTCAGTATATGACGGGGTTCATAGATCGTATAAGTAGAATTTGAGCTTCGGGGATTACATTTTATATTCATATTATTAAACTGAGCACAGACTGATGAAGCATAATATGTTAGCGGCGCAGCATAAAAGAAGAAACGAGGCAAAGAACCGAAATGTTAAAATAGAAACTAGCAAATCGTAACAGATAAGGTTTGAGAAATAGCTAAAAATACTACAACAAATCCCTGGCCCAGAAAAACGCTGGTCTTAACCTGTGACTAGATTAACAGCGATACTAAAGCAACATTCGTTAAGATGGTGATGATGATGATGATTGTTGTTTTACGGCCACTTTTGTGCACAAGGTAGGCTAAATGGGCCGTGCAACATTCGTTAAGCATTCGTATTTACAATCAACTCATTTAAACTGTACTGTTATTTAACCGCATTTACTTTTGACGTAATATATTTCTGTTTCTGAAATACTCCACTCGTAGTTTGTTTAAAGTTTAACATCAGAAACATTAGTCGTCTTGATAAGCTGATAATAGGAAGAAGAATAACCCTCCCCCTCAACAGATGACGTCATTATAACTAAACATTGCTCGTCATATAACTATTAACGTCGTTCATTTACATTAAACTAGTTCAGTCAAATAAAATGAATGTTAGGAGTCCGTTTACTCGTTTTTAGGGATATTAAGTGATTCATTAAATGGATTCAGCAACATTAAAAGACTGATTTGATGAGTGATAAAGGCATTATGAGGGTTTTTGATGATCTACGGAGTTCATTTCCTGTAATTTCATTAATTGGTAGCGAATAACTATGTCTCTTTAGTCTATAATGACGAACGCATTCACGCGTGAGTGCGAGTACGCAGACACACACGCGTGCACACATGCACAGACACAAATAGAGAGGGAGAGAGATACATAATTGTACAAACGCGTTTGTATATAAATAAAAAAGCTTGTGTGTGTGGGGGGGTATACGTGTGTGTATACGTGCGTGTGTGTGTGTGTGTGTGTGTGGGTATATAATATAGATATAACAATCATTGTAACAATAAGTCATTTATAAAATTAATGATTAAATATTTTCTAATGTTCAACTTCTATTATGTTTTCGTGTTCCTACGTTTCTTGTGATATCTGTTTGCAAAATGATGATGATGATGATACTTAACGTTTATTTACAATTGTCAATTAACATTAAGACAATGAATGGTATTTAAATTCCTTTTTATTTAAATATGAACCAACAGAATTACTATTACCAATATTTAACAATCTAACTCACGGCTGAGTTATTTCTCAGCTATAAACCTGAACAGTTATGACTCAGAGCCGACATCAAACGTAATAAAGACCACACACGATAAGTGTCAAACTCGTTCAAGTGTTAGAACACAATTAGTTGCTGTTCTCGGATAAAATTAGAAAAATGTCAGTCCTGATTCCAGCCTGAAACAGTCTATCTTGTAATAAAGCCACTGAGGTGTTTACGTTTTTGGCCGCTCGGCTTCAGCAGAATGTATATATATATATAATAATATGTGACATTTATATAGCGCCCTATTCAGCTAGATAGCTGCTCTAAGGCGCTTTACAATATTATTATCCCCCGACTCAGACCTGTTTCCACCGAGCACCTATCGCCACTCCCAAGGGAGCATACAACGCATGCTGCCATTATAGGAGCAAAGCGTTACTCAAACAGATATCGATCGAGTCCTGTCAGGTACTCATTTTTTATGGATGAGTGAACCAGTCGCCACATGACGGCATTGCAGCTGCGGAATCTCGAACCCGCGACCCTTCGAGTCCTACGCTCTAACTAATTGTAAACGATTAATATCTAAAAGGCTCTAGATTTGTAAACTTATGTCAGATAGAATATTGATAGAATAAATTGATATATATATATATATATATATATATATATATATATATATATATATATATATATATATATATATATATAAAAGAACAATTGCGATTTAGCCAGTTCTGTTAGATTTTATGCCATTATCTTATTCAATAAATTGCAGTACCATCATTACCTACACTTGTAAGTGTGAGATACCACCTCTTTGGCCTCATGGGTTGATCGTGAGACTATTTACCTATAGCTATGGTCATTCTGTGAGGGAGGTCGCGGGTTCGTGCCTCGGTCGTGGCACTCTAGTAGGAGGAGTTTTTCATCTAGCCAGGGAAATGGCAAGGTTTTCTCCACCGAACATGTCATATACTCTAAATTATAAATTTATTTAAAATTAATCTCCGTGGGGAAGCTACAAATTACAGACCATATGCGTCTCCTATCATTTATATGCAGATGACACCCAAGTATACATATCTTTATCTACAACAGACACTAATCTTTCCCTTAAACAACTTGATGACTGGCTCAGTGATATCTCTGGCAGGATGACAAACAATAAATTTAGGCTCAATGCCAACACAACAGATTTCACCATTATAGGTACATCCAGATAATCCAGCAAACTTACTCGTTTCTTCCCTATGAACATCCTTAGTCACAGCATCACACCATCAGACACTATACGTAATCTTGATGTTACATTTGATAACGATTTTAATTTCAGAAAACATGTTTCTCTGACATGTCCCTCCTGCTTCTATAATATTCGTGAGCTTCGCCGTATTCGTCGCTATATTTCTCTTTCAGTGGCCAAAACCATTGCTACAGTCAACTAGTAGGCTTGATTACTCTTTTTGTAATATTGCATCTAGAGATATAATAAAACTTCAGTGTGTTCAGAACTGCTTAGCTAAAGATTTAACACGGTCTCCTCGGTTTTCCCATCCTGTCCCACTTCTGAAATCTCTTCACTGGCTCCCTGTTCAATCTCGCATCATTTTCAAACTCTGCACTATTGCCTATCAAACTCTTTCTTCTGGAAACCTTTATATCTATTTTCCAGGCTTTCTTTAGAACCCAGCCAAGAGAACTCCCTTCATCTGGTTTTCACTTGTTTTGTGTTCCTGGGGTTAAAACACATGCTGGGACTCGTGTTTTTCAGCTGCTGTCTCTATTCTTTTGAATTCACTATCTGAACATGTTAAGTCATCAAATAGCCTAGTTTCTTTTCGTCACCATTTGAAAACTGACCTTTTCAGACTCGCTTCTCCATTCTAAGTTTCCACTGCATCTGATCATTTGTTGATGAACTTTGCATTGTACCCGGACTATGAGTTTGCCCATCCCCTGTACTAGCTGCGCCACTGAGCTCGATTCTTTTCGAGGATATTGGCGCTATAGGAGTCTTGTAATTATTATTAATTATTATAATAAGAATCTGTGAAAAGAATTACATTTAACTAAATGAGTGTGATCGATCATCCTTAAATAAGCTATCTAATAATAATAATAATAATAATATCATCTCCAAATATCGGACTATTTGCTGATATATGGTACACGTCTTTTACCTTAGTATATTATATAATATAGATATTATTATACTGTACATATATTATAACAACAGTTAAAATGCTTCTTTGTAAATTTTAATTATATTCCATAATAATATATAATTCCTTATAAAAACTGTTGATAAGATTAATTCTTTACATATTATATATTACGTTATATATTACATATTATACAGAACGATGGTGTTATTAAACGCTAAAGACATTACAATACGTGGATATTTTCATTGCGTTGTTCGCTGCTATTCAGATCCCGAACACTAAATGGATCCCGTAGACGACATCCTCACGAATATTGGGTTCTGTTCGTTTTCACTTGCCCAGTTCCGCGAACGGAGTTGTGTGGTGACGTCATCAACACGTGTGTTTTCGATATAGTTTTGCTCTATTGTGTGTGTGTTACGTCACCACTCTCTGGGCGCCAACATTGAGCACGTGGTGCCCAGTCCAGTGATACGTGTAAACAAAAAACTTGTTAACACGTTTCTACAAATAGAATACGTGTGTATTAGATAAAATATACAAGACATACGTAATAGAGTTACTAATAATGCCAATAACAGTTATTATTTTTGGAATTATTCGAAAAATGTATTGACCAAAGGGTTAACTAAAATGTCTATATAAACAAGTAACAAACTCTACATCGAATACAGCATTACTATTAGGCACATGAACACTAAGGTTCAATTACAACGCGGACACAAACAACACGCAAGTAGATGTTTTGGATACAGATTAATAACAGCATGCATTAGAAATATTATCGAATATTATTGTATATGAAATAAAGAAGACGATCACAATAATTGATATCATTTCTTTGTATGGGCGTCCAATTTACTATATCGCATTCTTTATAAAAAAAATTACGTCAATACTGCAAATTAACAGACAAGAACTGTCCATCTTTAGATGGCTGTCCAATCACTGATCGGGTAATCCTAGATCTAACTTCGGTAAGATATTTATAATTGTTAAAATTTTGATGGACATTGGTAACAATGTATTGTCTGAAAGTTGTCTGGAAATTGTCTGGAGAAAGTACCAAGATAAAGTACAATCTGAAATAAACAAGATTATGCGAACACAATAACAGCATTCTCAATTAATAACCAATCAAAAAATAAATCAATGTTATACAATGTGATGTCGTTTTTATTATCTTACGCGTTACAAAACGAAGTAACAAATACATATCGATATATAATTCTGGAACATCTCATGCTCGAGCTACTTACAGAGTCATTTTAGTAACAGTAATTAGCGAATTCTTTATGATTATTAATCTTTTATGTTAATTGATAATTGAATGACAAAAAGGTTTCTTAATTTTGGAAAGAAATCGGTAAGACATAAAATGAGTATTATTTATAAAACGGTGTTACGCTATAATAACCCTCTAATCTGTGATGTTTACATGAGTATGAAATATCGGTTCAGGTAAATTCTAAAATGTACTCAAATAAGGGTCGATGTATCCAGAAATATATATATAATACAGTTAATCTGTATAATCAGGTAATATGTATATTACCTGAGATTTTCAGGTAATCAATCTTAAATATCAGTTAGAAATACACGTATTACCTGAATATTTCAGATAATATACACGTTACCTGATTATATAGATTAACTGTAACATAAGATATCTCAGTCAGAGATATTAAACTAATTGTTAAATAGTAAAGATGTAATAATACACGTCTCATTCTATAAAACAGTTTCTTATTTTGTCTACAATATAGATAAACATAGTTAAACATTTAACCTTTTTTTTCGTCAACATTAGGTCTAAGTATCTTTATCAATGTGTCAGAACATTATAGCACATTGACTTGAACTTGAAGAGAAATCGGTGTCCTGTTGGAATCTGAAAGTTGGCATTCCGATAGCATCATTGTTAGAGCACTGCGCTTGAAATCTTAAGTTTTTGTGGGTTCGAAAACCAACATATACTTGTTTTGTGATACATTCACCGTGCTGGGGCTAGACAAACCACACATTTTTCCATATTTGAAAACGCTAATATTACATATTCTGGTACGATAATAGCATCATAATACCAAAATGGCAACTGGAAGGCTTCATTCATTCGGCGGAGAATCGTCTCTCTGTAAACGTCCTCTCTTTAGCTTGAGTAAACACTGAAGTTAATTAATTACCGAACTCGGGTGGCTTTATCTGACTGATTGATAACAGTAGAACAAAAAATCGTTTCCTAATGTTTCAATTTATTTCTTTTTTTGTCTACGACTTTTTCTTAGTCTATTTCCACAGCAAGTATTCCAAGGAGATGGGAGGGGGACTTAAGCAATTAATGAATATGCTTCAATTGTAAACAACAACAAAAAAACAATTGGCTTTAATTTTAAATATGTATATAATCTTTCTTTAAGAACATATTTAGAAAAATGGATTATTGTAATTGCATACAAACTGAAAATAAATTAGGAATACGATACAAAGGTTTCTCTGTTAAAGCTGATGTTTTGTTCTAAGATGGCAAACGTGCGTGCGTGCGGGCGTGTGTGCGTGCATTTGCGGTGCGTGCATGCGTGTATATGTTTTAGCTATGTATAAAAAGGCACAGGCACAGAGAATCTTGAACCGTAAATTCAAATTCTGGACGATTCTTCCGGGGACTGCATCCAGAATGACGACTTTTCATGCTGAGACATGTGTAATGTCTCACCAGTCCCTAAATAAAGCTACGTTTATCTTTCAGGGTCGGCCTATAGTACTAATTACTCTACAGAGGTTGTATGTGTGTGAAACTTAATTCATCCAATTGTTATCAAATATATGTGTCACTCACTAGATCTAATATCTCCAACTAGGTGAGATAATTAGTTAGAGTACACGAAAAAGATCTTAAAAACAGATTCGCTTGAGAACTTCTGGAACTGAAAAATAAAAAAATGGCGTTGTAATTAAACTCAGACATATGTTTTGTAAACTTCGTGTCTAGCTTTATAATGTCACATCGTTTGAGTTTAAACAGATATCCAGTTATAGAACACATTGTATTAATATGGAAAGTATACAAACTTCGATAACGTATATATATATATATATATATATATGTGTGTGTATATATATATACGTATGATGTTAATTATTATCTTCAACTAAACACATAGATATATGATGGACTTGTTTTAATATTTCAGTTCGTTAAATTAATCACTTATAAATTTATATTTCTTTGACTAGTAATTTTTACCTGTAACGTCTTAAAATGTTCAGATGGAATTTTTTCTAAACAGAAGCTTCTAATCGCTTATATTATTAAGTTTCCTTTATCAGATCACCATCATCATTATCATCATTATCATCATCATTATTATCATCGTCATCATCAATTATTCTCCACACCTTTACAACACTCGGGATATAAATAAGATACGACATGCCATAATAATACTCTTGCACCCATGTCAACGTTGATGAATTTAGATCAATCATCCACTGTAAGGTAGCAATATTAAAGTGATATCAGATTACTTGTATGATTGATATAGTAATAGTTATATTATATTGTTACTGACAGGTATATTAACATTAATAAATATATTGTTAATATAGAGATGTTTCGTTTCCTTTTTTTATAATTTAGTTATTTGTTTACGCTAGCCATTTATTTTATGCTGATATAATACCGTGATGAGTTACCTTTTGTCATTAATAGATAGAACAAATAACAGATAAGACAAATAATAGGAAGAACAAGAAACAGATAAGACACTAATTATAACAAATAATAGATGGAACAATGAACAGATAGGACAACAGATAGACCACATAATAGATTGAACATAAAACAGATAGAACAAATAAGAGATAAAACGACAGATAGAACAAATAAGAGATAGAACAATAGATAGAACAGATATGAGATAAAACAACAGATAGAACAGATAAGAGATAGAACAATAGATAGAAGAAATAACAGATAAAACAACAGATAACAGATAAAACATCAGATAAAAGAAATAACAGATAGAACAACAGATATAAGAAATAGCACTGGTGTAAAACGAACAATGAGATATTATTTTATCCTAGTCTATCTTTTCAATGTTGGTTGTGTACATTTGTGTACATTTGATACACGATACTAAAGATACGATCGAAAGTGATCACAGATTTGTGTACATCTTTAAATAATGTTTGTGCTATCTATTTTATAATGTAAACATAGTAAATCACTGAATATTATAAAAATGTCAATATTATTTATTCCTTGGACATTCTAATCCCCATCATTAATCAATAAGTACATTCTGAAATCTAATTATAACCAAACCAAGATTAATGAAGATATGTCTATCAGAGACCAATTTGTAATCAACATTTCAAGGATCCTATAGATCCTAACTTCTAAAACACATCCGTGTTGCACTGAGAAAGTTTGTTACCTAATATTTTGTTCTTAAACACGTAACAAGATTTTTAACGACAGAAGAGGTTAATAAATAAACACGTAATTTTGTCGAGTGTGAACGATTCTGTTGACTAAATCACTCGGAACACGTGCTCCATAATACAGTAATATCAACAAATAAATACAACTCAGTAAATATGTATAACCGATGTATCAGGAACGGCTAAAAATACTACAGCATTTCTATGGCTCAGTAACATATTTGTCCTTGACCCGTAACAAGGTTAAAAATCGGAATAGGAATGAGGTAAATTACAATGACAAAACTTGATTATCAGCGAAGTACTTAGAGCATTGAATATTTCGATTATTTTCGACATATAAATAAATCAGCGACGTTGTGTCATTGTTCGTATTTGTTTTCTCATTTAAGTTATTATAATTAGTTTGTCGATAACTACCTACCGGAAACATTTCTGTTGTCTTGATAACTTGATAATACGAAACAAATTGGATGGAGGACAAAAAGATTTACTTACCCACAAAATAATGCCGTTTATCGTGATATATTCGTTAAAATCATTCATTTGCCCTGAAAGGGTTTTAATAAGTTAAAATAAACATTTTGTATCTGTTAGAGATATTTTCGACGAAATTAACCCATTTGCTAAATGGATCCAGCTTCATAAAAAAAACTGATTTACTGAATAACAATGTCATGATGATGAATACGTGTGGATTCTGATGTTTAAATGATATACATAATGTGCTGTCTTGATTAACGGGACCCGATAACCTACACATTTTTGGTAAGTTGTTTTCAGGTACGTGAATGGGTAAATCTATCTCTCCCGACACACACACACACACACACACATACAGAGAGAGAGAGAGACATACAGAGAGAGAGGAGGGGGGGAGCAAAGAGAGAGAGAGAGAGAGAGAGAGAGAGAGAGAGAGACACACACACACACACACACATATATATATATATATATATATATATATATATCGAATCATCATCATCGAAACAAAATACCTAATGAATTTGTTGGATGTTAAAAACGATACACAATTGACCGGAGGGAAGAGATCACATCATGTCTGGTCTTGTCGGTGAAATATTTAGGCAAATGCCAAGATTAATTTGTTGAATGGCTAAATGATTGTTGGGTGTTTTGTTTTAAAATTTTATTTTTAGTAATTAATGCATCAGCTTGGTTTAAAGATATATGGTTTTGTTTCTCATTAATTAGTACCATCTGTTCGTGATTTAATGGAGACAGGCTTCTGTTCTGTAATGTATTTAGGGAGGACTATATCGATCCGATAGTTTTTTGACGTGACAGCTTAGATAAATTACACCGATTTGTGTAAATAAAGGATATCTTGTCAAATACGGGATAGCCTCTAAATATATGTTATCCTTATTCTGAGTTGGAGCGCCTCCATGGTCTAGAGGTAGCGCGTTGGATCACTACCACCCGTGTTCAAATCTAGGGGTGGACATATCTGAAGGGTGTTTCATCTTTGACTTCGCTTCGTTACCTTTGGAGGTCGCTCGGCCCATTTAGCCTACCATGCGCACAAAAGTGGCCGTAAAACATCAATCATCATCATGTTCACGACGAGCCCGTATCGTACGAAATCTGTCATCGACAATAGAGTTTGAAAAGATGTCGGTGAATTAGGATGGAAGATTATTGGCCATCATCATAAAAAGCTCTGACAGTAACGATCTTCAGATAATTATAGCGCCATCTTCCGGGAATGTTTCTCGGTTGAGGAGAACGATGGTACACTGTAGGGAATTATGACGAGCTCTGACGTCACCATAAAGAGTTTAACGGACTTCACTCAGAGGAACATTCTACCATAATTAATCATATTTATATGATAAAATAGTAGTCATAATGATGATGATGATGATGATGATGATGATGATGATGATGATGATAAAAACATGATATCATTAGTCCCAATTGATTCTTCTGCCGCTTTCATGTCATTGTTTACTAAATCCTTCACCTGTCTCTTCGGTCCTCTTTTGTGGTTACAAAAAATATAAGTATTTTGACACAATGTTCAGTTGGTAACATATATCGCTGTGTCTCTGTAGTGGTGATTACACAAGGAGACAAAGGTGATGCTGTCGTATAAGTTATCATTAATCCTCATAGTGCCCACGTTTGTGTAGTTCTGGTAAACGCTAAAAAGAAAGAAATGTCAATCACAAACCGGAAGAGCAAACAAAATCAAAATGGCGACGACTCAAGGTTCCGACCTAGTATAACCAATGAATGACGTCAGAATACATTTTATAACATTCCTTACATTGGCTAGAGATTGTTATAATGAAATTAGTTGTATCGGTTATTTCGGATAAGGAAGTTTTAAAGTAATTTGTTCATAAGCCGATAACATCTTATCAATATTATGACGAAGTAATCCTATTTTGGTTTCTAATCGAACTGAAGAACTGTATTGGCCTAGTTGGGTAAGAGCGTGGGACTTTTTTATCCATGGTCGTATTGTGCGGGAGGTCGGAGGTTCGAATCCCTGCCGTGGCACTAGAGTAGATGTTTTTCATCCAACCAGGCATCTGGCAAGGTATTCTCCGCCAGTATATTGTAAATTTAGTTAAATTTAGTCCCCGTGGTCAAGCAGTATATTACAGACCATATGCGTCTCGTCTCCCTTATTTGAGGTAGATAAACCACGTTAAATAACCACCATTTCGGGTATTATTATTTCCTAGGAGATCAAACAAATTCTATGTTTAAAGCTTAATTCCCCCCCCCCCCCATGTTCACACATCTAAGGTGAAATCATAGCTCGGGATAATTAATACAATACCGTTTTAATATTTGAACTGGCTTTAAGTGGCAAACCTATTACAGTACAAGATCACAATATTGGCCTATCCTGCACTTCATCAAGTTGTCATTTAACGTCTGAAGGAATTCGTTCTCGTGTTTTGGGATAACGTGCTCCTTGACGTCTAAGTCTGAAGCAATACTAACCATGCCGACACAAAAGCTGTAAACATGCTTGGAAATGGCAGGATTTGGTTACCACAAGGGAAAGGAAGAAGGCATAATTTTATTTCAACTTTATCACTTGAATAACAATGTCCACTGTGTACGCGCATAAAATACATTACTAACAGGATCGCACAATGACATACTGCCATGGCCCATTACTTTATTTTATTCGCCAGCTAAGCGGATCGTGTTTAACAAAGTATGGATCGTGGTCAATATTTGCCAGTCTTCGACCAGATCCGGTAACAAAATTATATCGATCCGAGATGACCCTTCTACTGACAGGTCAATAAGCCAATCAGGGAACATGACGCTCCAGGATTAGAGGACAGCGTCACGTGGTTACTGGGCGTGTCATTTGTGGCCTTTATATCGGGACAATGGTGACGTCAGGGAATTTTATAATTTAAACAGCTGTTATGGATCCGTCTGGATTTCGGCTTTAATCTACGATGTCTGATTGATCTGACCTAATCTGAAAGCGATATGCCCTTCTACCCACTGACAATGTTTTCGAGGTATTGAAAAAAGATCATTAGGATGTATCGGATTAGCAACTTATCAACAGATTAGGTAGTAAAATAAGTCAGAATGGTTCGTGCCAATTTCTAATGTTTGTTGCCAATTTCTAATGTTTGTCGCCAATTTCTAGTATTTTTGCCAATTTCATGTCACGATGTGTCACAATCATTTTATTTTTCATTTGTATAAAAACGAGTCTGCTAAATTACATCCTGCAGTTTAGATCGCAATTTTGTTTACGGTAGTTGTGTGACCTATGACATATTGTCTTTACTTTGTGTGGGTGATAAATCTAAAGTGAAAATCTAAGTAGTTTTATTTTCATCTGATTACGTATATATTACATATTCATTTTAATATAACATAATAAAAATTTAAAAAAAACTTCGGTGAAACATGAAACATTACAAAAAGACTATCAAAACCAAGTATCTTTTAAGTCAAATCTAAATATATGCTTTCCATGAATATTACCGAATCGTGTCATCTCATTCTCTTCTGATAGTCAGTTAAATATGACAGAGCGGAAGTGCTATTATTTTCCAATAACCTAAACGGAGATATAGATCCGATTACATCGATAGAGACAACACTATCACACCTGATTAACACAGCCCCACCGTCTACTGACACATATTAATATCATTTGTGCTCTTCGGCCGTGATATCAATTAATTAGACGATGTAGCATCTTAAGACAACTGATGGCCGTTAGAGTTTCGAACAAAGAGCTTTGTTGTTACTTATGGCCAGAATAACCAATTAATTGCTAACAAAGGGTACATTTATTAGACGCCCAGTGGTTTGTTTACATCAGTAATCGACGAAGGAAACAATTAGACGTTAAATAAACGTTTTATTTTTAATCAACAAAAAATATTCTCATTGTATCTATTCGTCTGTATATTAGAATTAATATTGGTTGGTACCAACTACGAGAGTTTACTAATACAGACAGAGCTTTTTGTGTTTGGAAAAAAAATTCGTGGACTGTCTGCGTCTAACTGTCCGACCATTAAGTATTCCAGTAAATCATTTGGCCTATAATCACTCAGACACGATGCAACCTGGCTAAACCTACCCGTCTCCTTTAATGTCGACTCTCTATTATATAATTCATCAAGCGTCTCGTGACAGGCGGCTATTATTTGCGTCATACACATGACGGACTAACACAAAGACGGTGATGGAACAGTGACTGTCATCTCGTGACAACGACAATCTAGCAATATAACTGAACTCGAACACTAATCCTCTAAAGACATGATAATTATTCTGGCACGGTGACATCACACCAGGTACAACGACTCGGTGTTGTTGGTGGTGCAGCCCTTTTCTCTACAATTTCAATGTACCTATTGCTGAACACGTTGCTGAATGTATTCGTCATGGGATTAGAAATCTTGAGATAATGCACCACATTGTAGGTGTACCGTGAAAATAGCAGTAGGTGTCGCCAAACTATTCACCAATCTGCTGCTGCGGCTATTGAAGTTTGCATACACGCATTTTTATTTGGATATGCTTAGCATGTGCCTATGTGCGCGTGCATGTGTTTGTCTCTGAACGTGTGCATACGTCCATCCATGTGCATTCACATACTCAGATAGTATGGTGTAAAAACATCAATAATATTCAAAATTTCTATACATCATTTATTCATTTTTCCTAAACAAATATTTTAATTAAGTAAGACTACAAGGACGTTTAGTCGTGTAGTAAGTTTTCTACAAGTGACGTTCTTCATTTTATACGATGCCGCTTAACCAAAATAATTTGGCTTATTTCACATCCTGATTTTTAGTTGAAAGAAATGTTTATTCCCACGACAAATCCTGTCTGTTTTATATGGGCATGTATTTCTTTTTAGGGTTTGTATGTACCTAATTACTTATTGGAACCGAAGTTAATACTGAAGTACTATACTTTTTGCTGTACTTACTTTACAGCTGCTACATTTGAGTACTTACAATAACGTCACTAAGAGTGCTAATAGTATGCTTGTAATTAATAATAATAATAATAATAATAATAATAATAATAATGTGCATTTAATAATCATACTTACTAATTGAGGCCAGTCAAAGTACCTGCTCTGGAATCTCGCATATCAAAAAAACAAAACTTAAACATAAGCTAGATATATTGTAAGATAAGTAATTTACCAGAATTGCCGTTTTGAAAAATGATTTTCAAGAGCAGGTCGAAAGTTTCAAGTGATTTTGTATTTTTAATATATAATGGCAAAATGTTACATAAAATGCGTGTGTGAAAATATGCCTTCAGTTGGAAGATGAGGTGTTGATGATCTGAGACTCTACAACGACGACTTCCTGATGAACAAGAAAAATTGGGAATATAACGTCATACTATCGAATGTTTGTTATTTGACAAGCTGCTCGACTCTGAATTAAGCGAATATAATCTGAATAACCAAGAAGTTACGACATTCGTTGTGTGATATAATAATAACGTGGATCATTGTAACAGGTGTTATGGGATGAAGAATGATTTGGGACTGCAGATATGATACGAGGAATGACTTTCTATTCTATTATGAAGTGACTATTCACACTGGTAAAATTATTAATAAGATTCAAAACAATTGCTATGAACGTCTACGAATATTGAGAAGTAACAATTATCGGGTATTAACGTTGTTATCAGTTTGGAAATGTGGTAAAGCCACAAGGATGGCAGGCCAAATGTTGATGATAATGATGATGCTGATGATGATGATGATGATGGTGCTGATGATGATGATGATTGGTGATTTACGGCCATTTTTGGCTCAAGTGTTGAATCTTATAGAACAATAAACAACAAACATAACGCGTCGTATAAAACGGCAACAATACTGATCTAATTAAGATTGAAATAACTTTACAACTTTTGAATAGTGGAAGATAATATCAGTGAAATAGATAAGCCCATTAATGAAAGTATTACAAAACGTCACTTCAAACAAAAGTAATCTTATTATCTCAATTTAACAGGATTAAAACCGTTTCATTGCTCTGAGAATGTTTACGAGCGTACTATCGTAATTCGTTAAGATTGTAATTCGATAAATATTTGTTTACATGGAACGAGTAGCAATCGCATAGTGAATAAATTACAAATTACATAATAATAAGTCTGTCCTGCCAACAACAAATATTAAATCACACAAAGACGAAGAATACTATTTCAGTAACTTCTTTTGCCAGAAGACACCAAGTATGGGAATTGAGTTTCTCTTCTGGATCTTACCACAAGGCGTGAAGAATGGCATGAGAATGGACACATTTAAGCCTTTTGCTCGCCTCCATGTCCAAACAAGTAATCACCGACCTATAGCATCTGGGTTCAATCCCCGGCTGGGCCACGCTTAAAAGGGTGTTTCATGTTTGACTTCGCCTCATTACATTGGGAGGTCGTTATGCCCACTTAGCCAAGATGAAATGGACTTAAAATAGCATCATTTTTTTTACAGAGACAGGCTAAACAGCTGCTCAAATGATTTCTGTGTAGCTGACCCAATGTCAATATGGTTAATCAACGAGTGACAGAATGTTCTGACCAGGCAAGGTACAACAACAGACAATCTCGCATTATATATACAATTTTATTATATCAATTTAAGTAGATCCTATCGTCAATAACAATTCAAGTTCGGATTATGATATTCCGTTAGCAACATTGAAAACAGTCCTTTGGTCCTTTGATTACCAATACATGCTTTGATTTTGTTGTTGTACTTATATTGCTTGGCAACCGTAAGGATAGATCTAACATCCAGAGTACTCAGCTTAATAGCATAATGAACTAATACAATTGTTCTCATCCACTGACATTGATAGCATATGCTATTTCTTTTTGAAAACTATATTATCTTCCCCGGCTTTGTTTAAAGAGGTTTATGCTCATCTGTGATTGATATCCACCAACTAATTTAGATCATTTACTTTAGTTCTAATATGACCTTACGTTAAAAGATTGTGCTAAGCGTCTAAATTGATATCATTTTAATTCAAGTTCAAACAGAATAAAGACAGATCAGTGAGACTCATATGGAATCAAATCTATATTTCCAATATAAATATACATTTATCACGATACTCGGCACAGTTCGTTGATATTTTAAAGACCCAAATATCGATTTCTGGTGGGCATTTGACACAATTAGTCAAATAGACACTGAAAGAAGAGTTTGATTTGTTTCATAACTGAGATGTGACCAGTATATCCGACTCGTGTAGTCACAGCAAATGGACGTGTCTTTTTTCTGCAAGTGTCTTTCTCTTAAAGGTCATCTTGAACAGGCACCAGGCAATCTCAGGTTGATCTCTGATTAAAGAGAGTTAACAAACCTGGTATAAATTATTAACCAGTATTTAAGTAGATTGTTAGAATTTTGTCACATATACTCACCATTATCATCCGACTATTTATGTTTCCCCATCTATCATGGGTTTCTTTTTTATAATAAACATCCACGATATCAACACATCATCATCATCATCATCATCATCATCATCATCATCACTATCATCATCATCTCCTTTATAATTACCACTATTACAGCTAGCACTGTTTTAGTACTTTCATTTAGAATCAGCATTACATCTCTTATTAAACTACATCCTTTAAATTGTCTGTTTTATTAAATATAAACAAAGAAATAATTTCAATTTCACGGCTGTGACATTCATTACATCAAAAAAGTGAAAATTACTATTTAAACCTCCCGTCTCAACATTAGGCTATTATCGTAGAACCCGCTGCCTCCCCCACTCCCCCCCCCATCTGATCCTATATGGACCCATCCATTTACCAATAGTTACTAATTCATCGGATTAGTCTACGTCAGTTACAACTGACAACTACACCGTTCTCTGCCCAACTACCAAGAAACGTGACGTAACACATCTAAGCTACCGATGAGACATTGGCCCTTAATTACTTATAATTGGTACGAAGCGAATGGAGGTCGACTGTATTGCGGTAGATAAGAGCGTTCGAGAGCGTTGTGTCGTGTCTAGACTACATAACGACCATCCTAACTAAAGATAACCCGATTATTCCCCGAAAGGTGATCGGTTCTGCAAAGTAGGAATACCGAGTGAGCGATAATATGGCGTCTGTGATGAGGACCGTTATCTGTCGTCCGTGTGAGGCGTCCCCTGACGTAAACAAAACATTGCACATCTGCCAATTGTCATCGTAGATGCCAGTCATCTGATGGCAGTTGTCGTATATTGTTAATTGGCATCGATTGTTGACGATATGAAAGTCGACGGTTAGATCAATCTAAGAACTCTAAGAATTACAGTGTGTGTGTGTGTGTGTTTTATTATTTGAAGAATTTTCTCGTACATCCCTAAACTGTTCTCCGTCAAGTAAACAATACACATAATCACGGAGAAAACGTTCTCTAGTTAACGTTTTTAGACCTTTACTAGTAACTACTATTCATTGCGAATGCTAGACTGTCTGTTTGTGTATTTGTGTGAAAGTGATTTTGTTCGTTCGTTCGTTTACTCACGTGTTTGTTCATACTATTTGTTGTTATGGTTAGTTATTCATTTGATATTCGTGTGTTTGTGTTTGTGTGTGTGTGTGCGCGCGCGTGTATGTGCGTGTATGCGTGTATATATATATATATATATATATATATATATATATATAGATGAGGGTGCGGTTGTGTGTGTGTCATTTTGTTCAACAGATATAATAACTTTGATGTTAATAGAAAACAAATTAAAATTGATAAAAGTTTTTACGTCCTCGGTTTTTTTTAACGTCCCCCTTTATTTTAAATAATTCAGTGGAGACGGCAGCGCCATTTAACGTGGTCAACCACCCACGATATTGTGAGCCGAGAAATTAATCCCTGGAAAAGTTTCGACCCCTTACGGGGTTCGAACCTGTGACCGTTGGCCCCAAGTGCCGGGTGCTTAACCGCTAGGCCACCGGAGCTCACTAACATTAGTATTAGCCTGGTTACGAATATTTATATCAGTTTGTCAATCTTTTGTAATTTGTTTCCGAAGATGCCACCAGCTCCTTTATTGTGTCCTATTATCGTCCCAACTGTACTATAGTTATTATTTTGTTATTGTTGTGTCACAGTGCGTGAAATTTTCCGCGATTTCATGCTTAGAGAACGCATCTTCTTTCCCTTTGAAGTGGTTACTTCCCATCTGATAATTGGTCTCTTTCCAGCTTTCTAGCTTTCTTTCATCACGCCTTGCACCACAAAATTCTCCCCACACCCTCCTCATCGGAGTTCTTTGATTGTCATTGAGTAAATAAAGGTAGCTGTTTGTGGTAAAGTTATCCAGTACTTTTACATTTCTGATAACTCTAGTTGGATACCAGAACGGTGCATTGTAATGTAGAGGTTCAAATCTCATATCGGAGATTTTATTCATATGCCATATTTATATAGCACTCATAAAACATCAATTATTATCTCCATTCTACCACGTTTCACAGCAGTAAGCTCGGTTTAGAGGTTCAAATCTCATATCGGAGATTTTATTCATATGCCATATCTATATAGCACTCATAAAACATGATATCGTTATGCACTCCACTACACCATAAAGACGATGATGAGTGATGATTGTGTTTGATGGCCACCTTTGTGCACACGGTAGGCTAAATGGGCCGAGCAACCTCCAAATGTAATGAAGCGAAGTCAAAAATGAAACACCCGTCAGATAGAAAAGAAAGTAGCCTTAGCATACCTTCATGGAGTATTCAAACCGATCGGTAGTCAATTGTTTTGGGTCGCTTACCAACTATGGATTCAATAACCCAGGAATTCCCATATGCCATTCGCGATTCGGTGGATTGCACCAAAATGGATTTCATGAACAACAGCTAGAAGTACGGGACAGAGTGTGACAAGGTAGACACAAGCAATATAGTCTGATACTGTATCGATGGAATCACAGACGATAGAGAAGCCATTCAACTTGTCATCCAATTGATTCAAGCTTGTATCTGCCTCAGAATTGTTACGACTCATACCATCTATGACGTAGCCACTTCCACGGCGCCGCTACTGCTACAGATGCCCAAGTCACAAGCCTGAATTCGAGAGTTCCATGCGCTTGTTACATATTTCATCCGGAAACCTGAAAGTTTTTTTTTTCAGAAAATATATTCGTGGGATTATCCTGGATAAAATTATCCCAGTCCTGCATGATCCTGATGATGGGGTTCTATGGAAAGCTATAATAATTATATCACCAATGGATAACATTGGGATATTCATTGTGGTGTGTAAGTAAATGACATTATACATTATGTGACATCTTGTGATAACTACACTTTTTCTTGACTCTATTACCAAAATAAATAGCTGGCCTATTCTAAAACAGAAACATTTCTTATGTACGCAGCTGTGACGGAGGTTCCGATATTCAGACAGGTTCGTAATAGTATATCTCGCGCATGATGGCTTCCATTTTAGTTTGATCCAAATAGGGATTTTTATTAGAATATTACGCGTTTTCGTCTTCCTGTTTTATGAAATTTCATGCAGATAGTAAAATAGGCATTAAAATAAAGCCACACGCCATGAGAATCTTCACCAATGCGTAATATTCACATATGTGTTGGTGTAGTTGTTGTTGTTATTGTTGGTGGTGCTGCTGTTGTTCTTACGGTTGCTGCTGATGTTGTTGTTGTTGCTGTTGCTCTTTGGTGTCGTTTTCTCCTTTGTTATCTCCTGCACCTGACCTCACACCGGTTGCGGTTTAATGATGTACTCGACGTGACAGCTATTTAGTGTATCTTCTTTAATATTCATGACCATGAAGAAAAGCATAAAATGCAAATCAGCCAAAGAACACCACCAGTGTCCAGGTTTTTAGTTGAAAGCGGTCTAGTTTTATAGATATGAGAAAACATAAATACGTTAAGGTCGTTTTGAATGACGATGTGGTGCAAGCCTACTAGTTATTCTACACATGCACTTGATAAAGGTTTCTTATAACCAAAACTAGTCGTGCTATTTTGACTGAGTGAAAATACTATTATTTCTGTTATTGTCGGAGGTATTAGAATTATTATCATAATAGATATTATATGTACTGATATATATGCTTTATTTCCTGTTATAGCTGCGTTATATATGTACTAATATATAAAATTTGTTTTCTATTTAGGTAGTAGTCGTTTGATCATAATTCTGTAAGAATTATAAACATCACGAAAACCTGAGCCCACGCCTTTATTATATGTAACATAAAACACACACACACACACACACACACATATATATATATATATATATATATATATATATATATATATATATATTATTTATAAAAATTTATATCAACTAAGTAAATAATTACAGACACTCTGCGGCATACATATAATCAACCATACAATTAACCATGTATTCTCCGATTCCATAGCTCAGTTGGTACTGCGCTACGCCACAAACTACTTGCTACTAATCTCTTTGGGAAATTACTTTTTCCCCCTAGATAGCGTAGCCTCGGATACACATTATTTCGGGTGTTATCATCATTTAGCCTAAACAAAAGACTCACTCACTCACTGACCCTACAATAACAAGTAGTATGTACTCTCAGCAAGCTGATGACAACACTCATCAAACAGATTTGTAATATTTTCACTCTTTCCCGAGCTAAACATATCCCCAAATCATACTCTCATCCTACGTGATGGAGGACAATAACTAAATGTCTAGAAGCTCATCTTTTTTGTCTATTGCGGACCTAATGGGATCCAAATGGTCGAAGTGGGAGATCTAACAAAGAAACGTTGGTCTGTCTCAATTCTGGGTTGGTACAGCTGTTGGATGTTACAGCTGTTGGATGTTACAGCTGTTTATTAGACGATGACTAGTAATGGATTATGTACGAAATAAAATACATTAGAATGTTTACGAATGTATGTGTGCGTGCGTGCGTGCGTGCGTATTTACCTTTAAGATCATTCTAATTCAAAACAGCCCCTAGTTTAATGGCACATATACTGTTATGTCCTTCAGACAATAGCATAATTTATTCGGATTTAAAGAATGACAGTCTTTATTATAAATTTGCTCAATTATTTTTTGTAAATGTGTACTTAGTAAACCACTTTCTTTAGGGACAAATCGTTTTTTTAATTTTTACTTAAAGGAACATATACAGAATAAATAGCGCGATATGTAAAATAAATACGTCAAATTTGTTAATTAACCATTAAAATAAACGAGGGAAGTTTTGTCGAATAATTTTTATACTTTGATAAGCACATATACGCAATATCCACTTGCTTGTTTGTATTCTTCCACGAACACAGATGACAGCTGTCCAGTGTGACGTTACTAATTGGATAGAAATATCATGATAGCTTTCTAGTTGGGTTTTCAGAAGTTTTCTGCGTATCACCAAGAGTTTGTTTTTTATCATTTTTTAAAAATAAACATTATCCCATAATTTGATGCGCCCAAATCGTGCCAATATAGTTCTTCGTAACACTTAATAGGGAATTTTTTTTAACTGTGAAAATATTAAGTTACATCTTTTAGCGTTGAAGCTGGGAGCATTCATAGAAAGCTCTGTACTCTAGAATCTACTACAACCAGAAAACAATATGTACAAGCGTATTTAGTAATTTCCTTTATTTAAATTAACTAAATTAAGTTAATAATTAGATAATGAAGTTACCGACCGGCTTAAGAGATCAAGAGCACGTGTTAGTAATTAGAACGTCTGTTATAAGGTTGTTTTCACAAACCTTCTACTAGCGTAGTAGTTGGTGCACTCTGCTACAAATCCCCAAGGCATGGGATAGGATCCCACTTTTATTTGTTTATGAGTGATGCGTATTATGTCTATACGTATTACGAGGCGGGGGGGGTAATTGTTGGTGATACATGTTTGCTAATTACGCACGTGACCCATCTCAGCAATCTTCCTGAAATCATAACCTTCCCCTACCAATCGGCACGATTTCAAAAAGATTATCCGCAGTTGCTTTGAAGTTTCTGAAACGATAACAATTGCAAAGGCACCATCGTAAGTTCTTTGCCATCGGGTTTCTTTTCCTTGTTCCATCTCGAAGTCTTCAATCAATGAACGCTTCTCGCATTTATAAATAATATTAACGCAATTCGTTTACCTATTACTCCAAACACTTGAAATGTTTATAAATTCTATGCCAGTCTGTTCCGTTAGAGATCAGAGGTTTTTGGTTTATAACTGTACGAGATTCTGTTTAGGTGACGCCTTCGACACGAAATTTTCGGAAGCTATTTTGAGGAAGATGACAAAAATCTGTTTACTAGTCGCACATATGTGTGTGTGTGTGTGTGTGTGTGTGTGTGTGTGTGTGTGTGTGTGTGTGTGTGTGTGTGTGTGTGTGTGTGTGTGTGTGTGTGTGTGTGTGTGTGTGTGTGTGTGTGTGTGTGTTTTAGCTGTGTATAATAAGGCACAGGCACAGAGAATCTCGAACCGTGAATTCAAACTCTGGACGTTTCTTCAGGGGACTGAATCCAGAGTGGCGACTTTTCTTGCTGAGACATGTGTAATGTCTCACCAGTCCCTAAGCCGCCAAGCAAAAACAAAAAGCGAATCACCTACAGCCGTGGAGTTTGGGAGTAGAACACCCAAGTCAGATCACGGCAGTAGTGAGAATGTTTAGATTAATTATCTAAGCAGCCCTATTTATAACTATTTTTAATTGCTGTATCTTTCTTCAAAGCAATATTATATAAACCATATAACCCAATTGTCACTGTCTTCAAAGATCAGTTTTTACAACGGGCAGGCGTCATGAAGCGACTACTATTAAAACTGTTTATCTTAATTACTATTAAAAGACTGACATCTGCGCTGAAGCAGACCGTAATAGCGCGTCATAGCTTCCGTACTGTTTGAACTATGCTATCATTTTCAAACCTGACCTAATTTATGCTATTCTAACTATTGTAGTTCTTAAATGTTATTTATGACAAGCAGATTAGAGCTAATCTTGAATGTCATAGTACAAACTGGACATAACTGGACCTGGGAAAGATAATTCTATTCCCACAAACAACTAAGGTGAATTATATATACAAGTAAACTTGTTATGTAAAACACACCAACCGCGCGAACTGTGTCCAATGCCACCGCTCGAGATGCGATGCAGTGTTTCTATTCCTGAGTCAGGAGTACATGCTTTAAGAGCGTACTGTGTCTGCTACAGTCATTTAAATGCTGGATAACCAGGCCAAACACTTAAACGGCGTGCCTCCAAAGACGCAAATAGTGCACGGAATATATAGCTCTAGATCAACTTTTCTTGAATGCAGGGACCGGGAAATATGGTCTCCACGCATAGAAAACGGAACTTTCTCAATCGCAGCATAATATGCCTTGTGATATTTGCTGGAGGGTCAAATACCTCATAAACATACAAATCCAATAAATACTATGACCTACTCGTCACTATTACATCGGCGCCTTAGCAGACCGTTATGGCGGAATTGCCGTTCTATATATTAACATGTTCAAATCAGACCTAATGTCTGCTATACAAACTATAATTATAATATAGGGTTTTATTAATGACAAGGAGACTAAAGTTAGCCTTGAATGTCATAGTACAGACTGGACATAACTGGACCTAGGAAAGATAATTCTATTCCCACAAACAACTAAGGTGAATTATATATACAACTAAACTTGTTATATAAAACACACCAACCACACGAGCTGTGTCCAATGCCACCGCTCGAGATGCGATGCAGTGTTTCTATTCCTGAGTCAGGAGTACATGCTTTAAGAGCGTACTGTGTCTGCTACAGTCATTTAAATGCTGGATAACCAGGCCAAACACTTAAACGGCGTGCCTCCAAAGACGCAAATAGTGCACGGAATATACAGCTCTAGATCAACTTTTCTTAGAACGCATGGACCTGGAAACATACAGTCTCCACGCACAGAAAAAGGAACATCTTAACCGCAGCATAATATGCCTTGTGATATTTGCTGGAGGGTCAAATACCTCATAAGCATACAAATCCAATAAATTCTATGACCTACTCGTCACTAACCCTTTATATCAAATATTACAAAATTGGTAAAAAGAAAACACGAACCTCAATCTCTGGCACGGGCAATGTGTGTTTTAGCTATGTATAATAAGGCACAGGCACAGAGAATCTCGAACCGTGAATTCAAACTCTGGACGTTTCTTCAGGGGACTGAATCCAGTAGTAGTTGGTGCACTCTGCTACAAATCCCCAAGGCATGGGATAGGATCCCACTTTTATTTGTTTATGAGTGATGCGTATTATGTCTATACGTATTACGAGGCGGGGGGGGGTATTTGTTGGTGATACATGTTTGCTAATTACGCACGTGACCCATCTCAGCAATCTTCCTGAAATCATAACCTTCCCCTACCAATCGGCACGATTTCAAAAAGATTATCCGCAGTTGCTTTGAAGTTTCTGAAACGATAACAATTGCAAAGGCACCATCGTAAGTTCTTTGCCATCGGGTTTCTTTTCCTTGTTCCATCTCGAAGTCTTCAATCAATGAACGCTTCTCGCATTTATAAATAATATTAACGCAATTCGTTTACCTATTACTCCAAACACTTGAGATGTTTATAAATTCTATGCCAATCTGTTCCGTTAGAGATCAGAGGTTTTTGGTTTATAACTGTACGAGATTCTGTTTAGGTGACGCCTTCGACACGAAATTTTCGGAAGCTATTTTGAGGAAGATGACAAAAATCTGTTTACTGGTCGCTGATATGGCTTCTTGTGTGTGTGTGTGTGTGTGTATATGTGTGTGTGTGTGTGTGTGTGTGTGTGTGTGTGTGTGTGTGTGTGTGTGTGTGTGTGTGTGTGTGTGTGTGTGTGTGTGTGTGTGTGTGTGTGTGGAGAGAGAGAGAGAGAGAGAATATCATTCAGGCTTAAATATACAAATTGTTGCTGAGCTGAGAATGCAGGTACAGAACGCTGATTTCTATCTAAACCCACTTAAGCTTATGACAATAGTTGCCGTTAATCGCATATTTCACGATATATAACTATTATCAATAACTACTCGATGTCTTAGGAATACCATAAGCCTAACAAACGTTAACATGACTAAAAATGGTCAACTTACACAGTACCAGGGGGAATCCCAGCATTATCTGGATCTACAGCACGGTTCATCTGGCCATCCCATAATAGTAGGGAGTACTCCTCGGCTATATGTCATAGAAGTGATCAGCAAAGAGACTAAAATAAAATAGTCATAGATCATACACCCACGCACGAACGCCCGCACACAGACAAACACAGGTACGCAGACACGCATGCATGTGTGCATACATGCACGCACGCACGCACACAAACACACATACGCACAAACACACATACACACAAAGAAAGCAAACACCAAACAATCAAACGGTGACTTCATATCAGAAAGTTCCTTAGTAACGAGAGCTATACAGTATGAGTTTAGGCGGGATCTTTTGTGATCTACAACTGGAGAAGAAGATCCGCAGTGAAACCATCGTGTGTCAAATAAAATACTCTAATTGTGGCAATAAGGGCGTGCTATTGTTTGCGGCATTTATCCTAATGTCTACCGAAGCGTTAGCCTGGCCGTGTATACACAATTAAGGTCTGTGTTTAGGTTCAGCGTGGCGCGTAATGTATAATTACTTGTTGGCAGCCGGCTGTCGACAACTACACTGAGGTCAGATAGCCGAGTTTAAGCCGAATGATGCCGTGGCCACGGCCTGTAACGTTAGCTGGACGCCGTGTACTGAAGCGAGGATTTGTTGTTATTGAGGAGGCAGCGCCGAAATTAAATATAAATAAAAAAGAGCCGACTGCTTTTATGGATGCAATCGACTGTTAGCTTAACCAGCTGTTACACGCTGACTGGAAATGAACTCGGAACGAGAATTTGTGTAGCTTTGGGTTTGACGAAGATTCAAATTAGAGAGCTTTAGAGCAGAGAGTTTGGCTATTAAGAGATAGATATACGTATATCTTGTTGAACGGTTAGTTGGGTGTTCTCACAACCGATGTACCCAGCAGCTGCGAGTTTTATTCCCACGTCGAAGAAATCTGTGGGTATTTCCCATTTCGGCACACAACCAATTAGGGACTGGTGATACATTACACGCGTCAGAATTAAAAGTCGTCTAGTGAATCATCTAAATGCTATGATCAGGAAATAAAGTCCGTTCTTCGTCTCCAACAGCTGACTCATATCCTACCATAATATATATATATATATATATATATATATATAGATATATATATATATATATATATATATATATATATATATATATATATATATATATATATATAACCTTGGATGATACAGTAACCTCTGCTTCTCCAGCATCTCGCTATTTATATATATTAATAAATTATATCAGTAGAATGTAGAATATGTAATCTCAGCTGTTAGTGAAGCCTGAACTGGACCGATTTTAGCAATATATGGATGGTTCGTGAAAATACAGAAAACATCACCCAAGATAAAACAGGTTGACCAGTCTCTGGAACCGGATGGTGATTCACAGCCCAGTACTGAAGATGACGAACGGGTAAGCTGGAACCCACCAATTCGAATACGCTGACCTACAGCTGGGTTGCCCTGCGTTTGTTTGTAATGGTTGAAATGTGTATTTAGATTTTTGTAATGACTCAGTGATGGGATGGATAGCTGGATCATTGATGAAGTTGCCTGTTTCGTTCAATCCCGGAGTCGTTCACACCTGGGACATATGATAGGAGGCGTTTGTTTGTTATTGCTGGGCTGTATTTTCAAAGATAGAACCACGATGGTCTGATGTTCAGTTCTAGATTGGAGAAGAAAATTAGACCTAAAGTTTATAGTACATTTGCTAAAACCACACTGGAACTGTTTCTGTACGCGATGACATTGAAATGTGTGCTCCAAGATTATGCCAAATTTCGCTCAAAGAAACGATGCTAAATCTAAGTTATAATTAAACAGACTGCCAAATATCAACTGATAATAATATCGAATAACACATCATTATTATAGTCTTTCGGCGATGATTGATGTTTTACGGCCACTTTTGCGCTCAAATTAGCCTAAATGGGTCGAGTGACCTCCAAATGTGATGAAGCGAAGTCAAAGATGAAACACCCTTCGAACTCAGGTGATAGCGATCTATGAACCAGCGCCCTACCAGTTAGACCACGGCGGCGCCCTATTATAGTCTTTGGGGTTAAACCTTCGACTAAAGGTAACTATTTTATCAAGGTAAGAGTTAAATCCCTATATACTGAATACATTGAACGAGAACACGATTAATAATTGATGTACAAATGGAATGACGCCAAGTGATAGTACGGTTGTCCTTGTTGTCTTGTTTATTGCTGGCACACACTCCTGGAAGTATGGATTTCTTTTCCGAAGGACTCGTGTCCAACGTGATAAGAATCCTTAGGGAATTTTTGTCGGGATCTCCAGTGACTAACTCGAGTTGTGTTAGCAAGCTTGTAAACATATATGAGTCTGCATGTGTGTGTGTGTGTGTGTGTGTGTGTGTGTGTGTGTGTGTGTGTGTGTGTGAGCTTTTGTATGTTTATATGTATGTGTGTGGATGTGTGTGGATACACACACACACACACACACACATACACACACAATATATATATATATATATATATATATATATATATATATATATATATATATAAAATATATATATAATCATGTTGATTTGTAGAGCTATCAAGTAAAGGTAGAGAAAAAAGGAAACAGGTGAGAGAACGGGAAATAAAAAGAAATTGAAACGAACAAAAAAAACACCATCCATAAGAATTTCACATTATCTAAGCTAATTAAATTACGCGAATAACATATCTTAGTTTATTATACTAATAATAATTGAAATTTGAATATTTCTGAATTGCCTTTTTAAAATATTACCCTAACCAATAATTACATTTTATTTATGTACTAATTATAATTACAATACTGTGTCTAAGTTATTGCGAATGATGCATTTCTATGATGAATGAAGGTGTCCTTCTCTCAACTGATTGACCAGACCACATTTGACCCCCCTTTGATTATCCATATATTTCAATTGAACTCACGATGATCCCCAATACGGGACTTCTTTGATAGTTTCCCCGAGTGGCTTCTAATTGAATTGCCACAACAAATATTTCATCGTGGCGGGATAGCATTCCCATTGAGTCTGGAAGAGAATTCAATGGTGAATCACCTATCCCTATCCTGTTTCTTTTTATTGTTATCGTTCTTCTTACTTCATTCTTACAATTTATTTGTACGTGCATGTGTATTTGACGGTGCTTCCGTATGCCTTTCTCTGTTTATCTGTCAATTTCTGTCCCTTTAAATCTATGTCTTTGTGTGCCAGATTTAAGTACTCGTTTTGAGCATCAACAAATGCTGAGATTCATTAATATCAAGGCATTAGAAAATGCTAAGCAAACGTCTTCATTTCATTAACCGAATAAGGTTTCAGCTAATTCCGACAACAAAATATCAAACCAAACATATGTTCTCTTCACACTGTGCTCTCATTAAACAAGAAATGGACAACATCTGTGACTGTGAATTCCTAAACTATTGTAGATGCACTTAATGTTTTGTGACAAATTAAATATTCTATAACGAGTGTAATCGTATTATAGTACAGGGTAACAAGTAAGTGTCTTTACCGTTTATAAACTGACTAAACTTTATTTTGGTAAATCGACTTATGGTGTGTGTATAGGTGTTAACGTCAGTCATATTACGGTGCTAATAATAACAATATTTCGTGCTGTTTTCAATATCCATTTGATCTTGCGGCTTCCTCTGTTGCAAATGAGCTCTAATTTGGAACACAGCATATTTCATCTGGTCATCGACTTATATAATGTGGTAAGCAGAATTAGGCTTAAACAACCGCATTACCGATTCGCCACCAGACATACGTCATCATAAACATTGGATATGATGGCTGTTTGACATCGCAGTTGATCTCTTTGATCGCCAGCATCGATCAAATACCTGAGATAAGCTCGTCAATAAACCACGCCACATACACTGACTTAATAAGGCTAATACAAAAATAAGGAAGTCTTCACCCTCGAAAGGATGAAACGTATCTCAAAAAGAAATATGGTTTGTTTGTTATTATGCGTCAGTGTACATAAGAGACAATAAAGTTGATATAACCAAAGTTCGCGAGATCCGAATTTAAGTAAATAACAATTACAATTGAATATGTTATTACGCTATTTTATTTGTTCTGTAGCATGTGAACCAGGACTTTAAACATAAGTTATAGTATTTACTTGTCTGTCGCGATGATTCTCTCACATATTCATTCGTTTTTGCTTACCTCCATATTTCTATGTTTACATAAACTATATATAAATTAATCATCCGATTCCTGTCACCTGTGTCCTAAATAAAATATTAATATATTTCAGTATTTATTCCTACAACTTTTCAAAAACTAGAAGGGTTATCATGCTGCTGATGATGATGATCATCATCATCGTCGTCAATGATATCGTGGTTATCATCATCATCATCATCATCATCATAATTGTTTAGCTTTTCGGCAGTATCTTGTACGACGGATCTCTATCTCAGTGAATTAGGTCAGATAAGGTCATCATCGATGAAGATCGATGTAGTCAGCAAAAGCCATGATTTACAGTGTCATGGTCACGTGATGTATAATGTTACTGTTGGGAGATCAAGTGTGTACTCGCTTCATCAACCTGTCACCGGTTTATGGGACAATACATTCTTTAAATATATTTCTTTAAACAGTGAGTGAGTGAGTGAGTGAGTGAGTGAGTGAGTGAGTGAGTGAGTGAGTGAGTGAGTGAGTGAGTGAGTGAGTGAGTGAGTGAGTGAGTGAGTGAGTGAGTGAGTGAGTGAGTGAGTGAGTGAGTGAGTGAGTGAGTGAGTGAGTGAGTGAGTGAGTGAGTGGTGAGTGGTGAGTGAGGAGGTGAGTGAGTGGTGAGTGAGTGAGTGAGTGGAGTGAGTGAGTGAGTGATGGTGAGGTGAGTGAGTGAGGTGAGTGAGTGGGAGTGGTGAGGAGTGAGGGGAGTGAGTGAGTGAGTGAGTGAGTGAGTGATAAGGAGTGAGGGAGTGAGTGATGGATGAGCTGTGATAGAGAGTAGTGAGTGAATGATGGATGAGTGAGTAGTATATATGATATATATATAGTATATATATATATATATATATGGTATATAGTGTATATGATATAGTATGAGAGAGAGGAGGAGGAGGGGAGTGAGAGTCAGTTAGGGGTTAGTATATAGTTGTCGTATGTCGTGATGTTTGCGAGTAATAAAGGGGGAGGGGTATGGCAACGGGAAGTCACCGCATTGCATTATCCCCATATAACCCCCTTTGGTTTTATCATGGGTCTTAATCCATCTAACTATCTATTTATCATTATATATGCGTGTGTGTGCGCGCGCGCGCGTGGACTTAGCCCACATGAGGACGCTGTAATTGTTTTTTCAAGCACTTGGAGATTAGAAGATTTCAGTTGATCATCGTATATGGGGTATTTATTATTAGGTAAAACCTGCTCCTTTTGTATACACTACCCCTTAAAGTGGTGATGATCTATGTATACCGGGTATATAATACATCACAGAAGACAAACAAGAATTACTAAAACAATTACACGTTGAACTCAATGTACGCCGGTGAAACAAGAATATTCAATTACTGATTTATGAAAATCGCAGGGAGAAATATCTGTATTATATCAAGAAGACAATAATAAGACGACAATTCGTTGTTGTTATTGTTACTGCTGGTGTTGTTAATATTATTGTTCTTGTTGCTGATGTTATTATCACCTTTAATACTCTTCACGAAATTAAAACAATAAAAAGTGTCATTTCAAACGTGATACTATCTGGCTGGTCTATAAACAACCGCGTACAAACGAACGCCTTCTGAAGTCACAGACAAAGCGAGTTCATCCACCATCTTGTACTCTCATTTTCGACAACATGGTTTTGTTTTATACTTTTTAGTTAACTCGTTCCGCTTAAGTCGCTTATCTTGGGTGTAAGATTATTATCCCAGCAAAATAGCATCGTCATTATTTGAAGCGAATAAGAGATATCGCCAAGGTATCCTTACGAATATGATGAGTACCTCTCTTTAATGTATTGCACTTTTACCAACTTGTGGCATCAGCCTCCTGCAGAATGCCAGTGAATCTTTGCCCTGCAGCTGTAATTATTCCGACTCTCACCGGATGGCGAGAGTATGTTCGGATTACTCTATATACAACTACTAGTAGTAGTAGTAGTAGTACTATTACTGTTTGGTTTATAGTACAGCCGCACCTTGCATTATAACCATATAACGCGCCAATTATAGCAGCCTCATTTCATCATCCGAAGCCATTGTCTGAAGCTTTATCACCGAAGGTCAACTACTCTCAGATTTCTACAGTTTCGACGGACAATCTATTGTCCTCGCACGCCCCGGAAGACAATCCGGTGGGGTGAGTGAGGAGGAGGAGTGGTGGGGTGGTGATGAGTGGTGGTGGTGGTGGTGGTGAGTGGGGTGGTGGGTGGTGAGTGGTGGTGGTGGTGGTGGTGGTGGTGGTGAGTGGTGGTGGTGGTGGTGGTGGTGGTGGTGGTGGTGAGTGGTGGTGTATGAGTGAGATGGGTGGTAGTGAGTAGTGTAGTAGTGGTGGTGGTGGTGAGTGTGTGTGGTGGTGGAGGGGTGTGGTGGTGGTGGTGGTGGTGGTGGTGGTGGTGGTGAAGTGGATGGTGGTGGTGGTGGTGGGTGGTGGTGGTGGTGGTGGTGGTGGTGGTGGGGATGGTGAAGGTGGTGGTGGTGGTGGTGAGTGAGTGAGTGAGTGAGTGAGTGAGTGAGTGAGTGAGTGAGTGAGTGAGTGAGTGAGTGAGTGAGTGAGTGAGTGAGTGAGTGAGTGAGTGGTGAGGATGAGTGAGTGAGTGAGTGAGTGAGTGAGTGAGTGAGTGAGTGAGTGAGTGAGTGGTACTATTACTGTTTGGTTTATAGTACAGCCGCACCTTGCATTATAACCATATAACGCGCCAATTATAGCAGCCTCATTTCATCATCCGAAGCCATTGTCTGAAGCTTTATCACCGAAGGTCAACTACTCTCAGATTTCTACAGTTTCGACGGACAATCTATTGTCCTCGCACGCCCCGGAAGACAATCCTTTACATTAACGGGACAATGATGCCTACCTACGGATCACTCCCACGGGGAGAACCTTTGATTTGATAGAATACGATAACTACTCTGAAACTATTTTAGCAAACAGTAGACCGGCAATAAGAGATCTATTGGCCAGATAAAGGGGTCAATAATTAGATTTCATTCACCGTGGAGAAGTAAATTAGAACACCCTGAACGTACGTGTATGTCTGTCTATCTGTCTGTCTGTCTGTCTGTCTGTCTGTCTGTCTGTCTGTCTGTCTGTCTGTCTGTCTGTCTGTCTGTCTGTCTGTCTGTCTGTCTGTCTGTCTGTCTGTCATTTGCTAAACAACCGTGTATTTTACCTTTACTGGTTCGATAAGTCGTGTACATGGCATTTAAACAGATAAATGAACGTGTAATGGCGTTGATCTCGACAGTGAATATAAGTCGTTTATAAATATGGCGTCCCATCTCAGGATCAGTCACGTCCAGCTGAGAGGTAAACATAATGGAATATGGATAAGGCGTGACGTAATTAGGTCATCCTGTACGATGGCTAGAAGTTAATTGTTTAAAAAATAAGTCAGTCATATTTAATATTTACATAGACAGTTTATCTTTATTCAACCAACAAAATTAAATTCCCGTGGTGTGTGTGTGTGGTGCGTGCGTGCGTGTGCGTACGTGTGCATGCGGTGCATGCGCGCGATATACCTCCCTAAATTTGTACATACATTCATTTATATATATATAAACCTAAGCGTACATAAACCTCCACCTCCACAAATCAATGCATACTTGATTATGAAGTCTGTAATATGAACCTCAAAATGGCTCGATTGAATGCTACATCGTAATTCTGGTAGACTTGCCCCGATCTGGATCACGAAGGAATCTTTTGTGTCCACTCCTCTGGCATGTTTTCATCCAGTACCCCAAACGGGCCGTCGACAGCCTGGCATATAAACGTCTCCTGATCAGTGATTTATAGAAGAATCTAAAAGAGAAATTACATTTTGATGATTTGTAAATCACTTTAGACCGCTAATTAAGTCACAACCAAGGATCATTAAGTTGGTTTATTTGTGTTGTTCCTGCTGCATGTTTTAGAACTTCTATCAGCACCATCGACGTCATCAGCCAAAAAAATTAATAAAATATGGTAACGTATAATAATAATAATAATAATAATAATAATAATAATAATAATAATAATAATAATAATAATAATGGTGCCCCCGGAGTCTAGCTGGTTACGCGTTGGATCACAGATCACTACCACCTGAGTTCGAACCTTAGCGTTGGCATATCTGAAGGGTGTTTCATCTTTGACTTCGCTTCATTACCTTTGGAGGTCGCTCGGCCCATTCAGCCTACCATGTACACAGGAGTGGGCTTAAAACAAACACCAATCATCATTACTGTTATAATATTAAGTGACACAGAATACTATTAATTTCCTAATATCTTCACCATCTTCATCATCATCATTATCATCGTCACTATCATCATCATTATTGGCGGCATATCTTTATAGTCAGTTAAGAATCTAACAAGTTAATGGCACAGAGAGTTGATACTCGCTTTCATTGCCATAAATAATTCATTACCAGCCTAAGCGTTTCCTAGCCAAAGAAGGAAATCAGCTTGCGTTCTAAATGTTTATTGCCCGCTTGGCGTACCATATCTCGCACAGTCCACGTACGCCGAGTCGGGCAGGGGACGGCCAATGTCGAACAAATTACCGGCATTGCTTGAGACCCGGAAATGGCGAATATTGGCCATTTTGTCCGCGTTCTGGGCCGAGATGTGGCTCGGTGTGGCTCGGTGCTTTCTCGGTAAATCACCCGCCGAGCGGCCACAGAAAAGCGCATCGCTGTTATGGGCGTGTTAATGTACGACCCGGTGTGAAAGGTTATTATCAAAGGTCAGCCTAATGCGGCTACAAACGGACACCTGGTGTTCTTTAGCCGCATTACCGACGTTTAGATAAGTGATGCTTTATGAAACTGCCGCAAGAAAATAGAAAGATACAGATTATGAATACAAGAGCAGGGTTATACCACTAATACGGCGTACGTTTATTGTTGGGTGAAACGAATCGATTATAATAACACTAACATGGAGAGTGGAAAGAACAAGGAAGATTATCTTCTTTATAAGATAATTCATTAACATTAATGCCATCCGTTGGCTTCTATAGCGTGTGCGTAAACAAACAAATTATCATCATCACGTGTCATCTATCCTCTCTCTCTCTCTCTCTCTCTCTCTCTCTCTCTCTCTCTCTCTCTCTCTCTCTCTCTCTCTCTCTCTCTCTCTCTCTCTAAATTTCTTATGCCAACAAAAATAAGAGTTCTGGAAGAAGCAAAATGTCAAATATACCAGATCGAAATGTCACAAAAAGGTTGTCGATGACAAATCACAGTTTGATCTGAATGACCCTTTGTCATTCTGACCTAAGCATATAACATTATATTATCAGACAATTCATCTCACATACTGTATGTGTGTATTACGTATATGTGTATTACGTATATTTAATATATCTTAATATGTTCGTTTTGTTTGTGCTTCGGGGGGGGGGGGGTTCATAGATATGACGAACTAAAAAGGAAATTACTATAAACCAAATAAGTTCGAACCACTTCTGGATTGATGTAAGGGTAAACACTGTATCTGGATAGTTTGTGCCTACAATAGATAATTGTCGTTACTGTAATGAGTATTAATTGGTTGAAGGATCTCTGTGAAGTTGTTGTTTAAACAGAGATACAATATTGGCACACTGTGGGAAGGGGTCAATCGGTACAATGATATCTGGCATAAATCATACAACGACTCCTCTGCTAACAAATATAGAGTGAATACAAATAGGAGTAACAGCAAAGGTAATGATCTGGAAAAACCCACATCAGTCAAAATATGAAGCCGGCTGACAAACAGAGACAGACAAATGGGCAGAGAAATAAGCAGACAATGAGTCAGGCAGACAAACAGACTGACTGACCAACCGACGGATAGACAGGCAAAGAAATAGAGTGGTGAACAGACAGAGAAATAGATCAACTGGCAACTAGACGAAATACAGAAAGGTATGCATACGGAATGCCAGAAAGATAGGCAGAGAAATAGACAGATAACCAGACAGACAGACAAACAATCAGATAGATAGATAGAATTAAATACTCACTGACTGATTGATAAAAAATATAGTGAATCATAAACACATACACAGAGAGATATATATACACAGACGCGCAAACGCAGACAGAGAGTGGGGAGGTGGAGAGAGAGGGGAGTAGAGTGAGAGAGAGAGAGAGAGAGTTTCGGCGGCTGATTATGGTCATATACCCTAAGGGCGCGACATAACACACTGTGATATAAGGCATCGCTTGGTTAATTGAGCTTTCTGAATGACTGGAAGTATAAAAATGGTTCAATATCATTCACATCTCACGGGATCAGCGCGTTAATGGTTAATGTCCCGTTCTTATCGGAATATTAAGCATTTAGACGAAAACAACGAACGTATTGCAACTAGGATGTCCCGGGAAGTTGGCAGCCGGAAGTTTTGTCCGAGATGGTTTTTTTTACAGAAATTGATGAAATTTATTTTCACGTTCGAATGAACGCGACAGAATTATGCAACAGCTTAGGTTGATGTTCCCGATGGACATTTATCTTGCCATTAAAGCTCTTCGCGCCATCAGTAGCTGGCGGGGTTTTAATGCCGCTGAAGTCTGTTTACGTCATTACTGGCTTAGCTTTTATTTATTTATATTTCAAGCTGCGGTCGAACAATGAATTTTATCCATAACTAATGGATGGCGCTGCTACTGATAAGACGTTGCTCTTCCAAATGGAGACGATCTGGCGTGTATAATAATAATAATAATAATAATAATAATAATAATAATAATCACAACAATAACATTAGCAACCCCTTCAAATTCACTGTACAGTGATAGATCCCCCCCCCCATTGAAATGTGTTTAAAATCTAAATAGAAATGTTTACCCGATGAAGCAACCATAACATCTTTAAATACAAAGCTTAATTTTTCAAAAGCCGATATATTTCTATTCTCCTCCGATGACTTGTTCCACAAAGTGGGTGTTTGTACTTTAAATGCACAATCATCAGATGACTCGAGCCGAGACACAGATACACGCAATAGTATCTGATTAGACGACTTGAGGTTCTTAACAAAGATGATGATGGTTATAATTGATGTTTTACGGCCACTTTTGTGAACGTGGTGGGCTAAATGGGCCGAGCGACCTCCGAGGGTAATGAAGCGAAGTCGAAGATGAAACGCCCTTCAGATATGCCCACGCCGAGATTCGAACTCAGGTGGTAGTGATCTGTGGTCCAACACGCTACCGCTAGACAACAAAGAAGGGTTCGAGCAAATAGATTGACATACTGTTAATAAAATGTTGAAGTGGGTATGTCCCTACATTTGCAGCGGAAGGAAATTTATTTACAGAATTGGATCTGTACGAATATATTTTCGAATAAGACACTCTCCACTCTTCCCCCCCCCCCTTAGCGAAACATACACGTAAAAAAGCCGACATCTAACATTTAACAACAAAATATCGATACGAATCAGTCCCATACATAAAACATATTTTGGATAAATATCAATAAATAACCGTCGAAAACGTTGGACCAATATTCTGTTGCGTCATCACGCGTTTTATCGTGTCAGTGAAAAGATTCATTCTGAAGAATGATCCCACCGAGCATCACCCTAATACACCTGAAGAGGGCTTGGTTTTAAACTACGATGTCCACAGACTTTCGGTTTCGGTTTAATTCAGAAATCTGCCATCAGAGTTCTACTCACCTCATAAATTGGAAATGACGATTATCGTTTATTCGATTTACATTAATCAAATGAGAGATTGACTAGATTATTAGCAATTGTAATATTTAATAAGACAAACTTTATTTCCAATTTTGGATTAAAGATATGCATAACGGAACAATTGCGATATTGTACCTTAATAGTCTAATAGTTTGTGAACGTCGTTGGTTTTTAGAGGAAGGAGGATAACACGGGAAGTGCTCATGTGATATCAGAATTATATAATATGTAGCTCGTGTCAGCAAGTATAATGATACAGCTAATATATATATATATATATATATGATATATGTAACTTTATCAGAGATACTCCAAACATTCACAAAGACGTGTTTAAATCAATAAACGGCTTTCAGATGGGACCATGTATAGACAACAACAAAAACACCCCCTTCGGGTAGTTCCCTCTTTCCCACATAGAATGCCACATAATAGGTTAAATATACTCCATGCTTCGACTATTGACGAACACAGGTAACGATCCTCCAGCCATAAGACGCTTAAAGGGTTCCAGTATGGCGAACGACCTTTGAAATAATAGCGTCTAAATATTTCATATTAAACAGATAAACGATCGGTCACGGTTGATTGATAGTTTGTTTGACTCATCTATAGTCAATTGTCCATGAAACACCAACCCGTCGTCAATGAAACGAACTAATTGTACTCAGATAAACACATAGTTTTATCAACATCGTTCTCGGCTCGTAATCAGCAACGGGGGGCGCCTCCGTGGTCTAGCGGTAGCGTGTTGGACCACAGATCACTACCACCCGTGTTCGAATCTCGGCGTCGGCATATCTGAAGGTTGTTTCATCTTTGACTTCGTTTCATTACCTTTGGAGGTCGCTCGGCCCATTTAGCCTACCGTGTGCACAAAAGTGGCCGTACAACATCAATCACCATGGTAATCAGCGACGGGGGGACCTTTTCCGATAACGTAATCATTGTGGAGGGAGCAGTTCAACGTCGCAGGTATCGTATGTGACATTAAAATGACTACTAGTGAGTCAGTAATCGATAAATCGGTCATGGTACGATCAGCTGATACTTCATCGTGAAATTTCGCAAAATATTAATACAAATAGAATATAAAAATGAAAATAATCGTCTCGCAATAGTAGGCTTTAAATTAATTCAATCGGCATTGTCATTTTGTGGAGAGCTATGATCTTTAAATAATAATAATAATAATAATAATGTATATTAAATATACATTATTATTATTATTATTATTATTATTATCTCTGACTGTTGTCTTTTTTTAAACTCAGATGGTAGTGATCTGTGATCCAACGCGTAACCAGCTAGACTACGGGGGCACAAATTATTATTATTATTATTATTATTATTATTATCTCTGACTGTTGTCTTTTTTTATGAGAACATTTACCTATAAACAGATCCAGACAGATCACTGGAATATCCGCTCTCACTTCGTCATCGCCGATCGGGAGAGGAGTGTCACCTGGGACATATGACGGAGGAATTACTCCATTACAACAGCCAGTAGTTCGGTTTATAACAATGTTACCGTATAAAGATAACTCTAAAACAGGTAGAATTAGATCAGCCAATAAGTATCCTCAATACCGAGACTGTTGACTTAACTTATAAAGACGACTTCAGCAAATAAAAAATATGCTGATATCGGGTTCTCTCCAAGGAGTTGACGACGTCAATATATAACAAATAACATATCATTGAATACATCCAGGTCATCTTCATAGATCCTACTCCTATTAAATAGACCCAGCACCATTAACGATCCATTTCTTAGACAAGTCCACATTCTGATATCCATGTTTAGAATTTCAATACAAAACAATAATATTGGCAAAGATTTGACGAGCAAATAAGCGAGCGAGCGAGAGAGATAGATAGATATATAGATACACAGATATATAGATATATAGATAGATATATAGATAGAGAGATAGATAGATAGATAGATAGATAGATAGATAGATAGATAGATAGATAGATGGATAGAGGGGATGAGGGAGAGAGAGAGAGAGAGAGAGAGAGAAAGAAAGAGAGAGAAAGAAAGAGAGATAAAGAAAGAGAGAGAGAGAGAGTCATGTGGTAGTAAGTAGTTAATTGTTCTCTTGTTAATGTCAACTGGCGGATGTTAAACACAGGAAGACGGTTCGGGATTTAAAGTTGTTAACGGCTCAGCATCTTTATCTGATTCCGTCCATAATTTCTCGACGCTGCGAAGCCGTACCACCAGGATGGCCGTTCGTGGTATCCAGATAGTCGTACACTTACTTCTGTCTCCGATCTGGACGAGGCGAAACAATCCATTCTGAAATACGGATTCCACGCCGCTATTCCCCGAAGGTGAACCCTTCTCCGTTAGCGGTACGTGCTAATCATATCAGCGTGGCAGGTGATCGATACACCGGGTTCTATAAGTGGTTCTACCATCCTATATGCTAATGGTCCATGCTCGGTGGCCCGTCTGTACGATGAGCCAGAACTCGCTCCGTATGGCCTCCGACAACCAGTCTCCCGTGTTGTTGGCCTTCCACGCCGCCGACGAGCGATGTTCTGCGTCGAGCTCACAGCCAATGGTTCGGGTTTTTTCCCGTGAATAGTTCGCCAACAGCGGGCACCCGGTAGGCCATCGGAGAGACTAGACGCTGGCGGAGAGAAGTTTCAATGGAGTTTTAGCAGAAGAGAGTGGAAGAACATCGATTTTAGTTGGCCAAGAGACACGAAGAGACCAACTTCGATCGTAAGTGCCTATTGTTGGATAAGAAGGGCAAATAAAGTTGGAGAATGTCCATTGGAATACGTCCTTAACGTTTCGTCTAATACCGGACAACAATTCTGATCGTCAATTTCGATGATGATGATGATGATGATGATGATGATGGCTTGGTTGGTATTGCGGTGGTGAGGAGAAAGGCACGCCTTGTGATTGGCGTTCTCCGCCCATTACGTCCCTTCGTTTGGGACAGTCGCTACCAGTCACGGGATCCAGGATCCACACCGAGATGAGTATTACTCCACAATCTGACGACCAACAAAACTAACGGAGCTGCTCAAACAATCCACGTCTCCTTCACTGGCTGGCCTAATGGTTGATAACGACAATATTAGCTAAATGATTAATACCCGGCTTTGATGAGTATGTGGAGATGAGTATCTGGATTTGAGGAATATCATCGCCAAACGGGATCGGACTAGATCGGGAAATGGGGTGTACCAAAATGAGGATATTGAATTAACCGAATCAACGCTAGCTATGTGTTTACATTTGTAAACAGTTTGTTCATTTTCCAGGTAAGTAAAGACTTCCCTTTAATTCCGCCAATCTCCAGATATGTTAATAATTATATAAATCAATAGATACTTGAGATCATCGCCATATCCTAAGCAAACGAGCCACTTGACTGTCGCAGCTGACAGCGCACTACGCCGCAGACCTGCAGATGGTGATTTTCTGTATATTTTTTCTGTCGGATGTTTCAGCCTTCAGTTTAAGGTCTCGGCCTAATCGGCTCATATCAATAAGAAGTCCCTCTTTCAGCCAAATGTTCCAGCCGCCAGAGTAGCTTCGAAACCATCTAAAGCAATCGTTCGTTCGTTTACTGTCTAATCACGTGAGCAATCCATTATTAATGTTGTTATTATTAGTTGTTGTCATAACAAAAATACGATAATAATTATAATTCATCTTCTAGCTTCTAGTTAGAGAGAGCCACCGGCTCTTATCTAGAATCGTTCGGCTATATACCGGAAGACAAATCAGGAATCAATGACAACCGGATTCAATGCGGAAAATATTTGTTTTAAATCGTTAAAGAAAAGTTTCATTACCACCAATCGATGTGTACCATCGTATATTTGAGAAATGTTTCAAACAGTTTTATATATTTCTACACAATTACAGATCGCCGATCAAGGTTAAATGTCGAGGGAATCGTCGATATTAAACACCAAACAATACGTTCTGTCGACGTAGCCTTTCTTCGGTGATGATGAAGTACATTTATGGGAGAAAAACCAAACACAAAGAAACAGCTGCGCAAATGTTTCTCTTCCGATATGCTGCTGATTGTTTGAGCGATTTCGTTGCACCACCTTTTATCGGTCGCTGCTCATCAGACTGATAACTACACGAAACCCGAAAAGATCTAATCGATGTCTTAATATATTCTATGGCGATTTGTATTGACATCGAAGCGACATTCGTTATATATCCCGATACGGAGTCGAGCCACTCATCCTTGAAAACCTGGACGACCAGCTGGCGCCGACTGTCCCAAACACATTTGAATTGTGAAGCTGGGATATATGTCTCTATACCATCCGCTGAATCCCTAACGCTACTTAAGATATGCCAGGTGATAGTTATTTCTTATAGAATGATGGTAGATCATTTACACATTATCTGTTACTGATTGGGGGTAACCTCCGAATCAGTATTCGATCACCGGTCTCAAACGAATAATAATAATAATGTATATTTAATAAAGCGCCCTTACTAGCAGGAGCTATTCAAAGGCGCTGTACAAATAATATGTAATATAATAATACCCCAAATAATATGTCTGTAAAAACCTTATAAGAGATTTAGACTATAATTAATATTTTTCCATGAAAGGGGTATTTTTTAAGAATGGATTTAAAAGGTTTAAAAGACGACGCATTTCTAATATCTGATGGCAGAAACTAGTGGCTGCTACACTAAATGTGCAATCACCATATGACTTGAGCCGAGACACTGGCACCTGCACTAGTATCTGACTGGATGACCTGAGTTTTCGGGTTGACATTCTAATGGACACCAGTTCACACAGATATTCTGGTGCCATATCATTAATAGATTTATAAGTTATTAAGATAATCTTGTAATGGATACGCTGTCTAACAGGTAGGCAATGTAGTCTTTGAAGAATTGGGGTGATATGATCATATTTTCGAATATTTCATGGGATCATTGCCTTTTCTTGTGAAGACGCCTCTCACTTACATACCAGATATAAATCACTCACTGACTCACCCACTTACTATTCGCTGATGATAGTGAATCGAAACCAGCTGTCATGAGAGCACAATAACCCTAGAGTTGTGTAAGAATATTCAACTGAGTTCGTTTCTTATGTAATTACTTAATAATAGGCTTTATGTTATCACGGCTGGCTGGCTGGCAGACTTTCTCGGTAACTATGTTCAGTTATCTTACTGATGTTTTGGCTTGCTAACAGTGTCAGACTACTCTACGATAGACTGTGAAGTTTGCTGAAAGTGTCATGCTGCTTCGGTAGCTGGTTGGTTTGCTGACAGACTATCAAGCTATATGTCTGTCTGGCTAGTTGTCTGGCTGTCTGGCTGGCTGGTTGGCTTTCAAAGACAGTATTATGTTATCTGGTTGACTGACTGGCTGGCCTTTATATTGACAGACTATCTGCTTGATTGGCTGGTTTCGCTGACTCGCTGACAAACGTTACGCTGATACAGCAACTAATAAATCAATCAGATCCAATCAACCGAACATCTTCTGATTTGTTGGTCGGCGATGCAAGATATCGGGTTAATCAACAAATTCAATCATTTAAAAAAAATCAAATACAAAATAATCTCTCACTCCTCACCTCTCTCTAAAACAGCGAACCGACAAGTTATACATTGTTTGAATTAAATATGTAAATTAAGGTGTTGTTGTTCTTGTTCTTCGGGGAGGTTGCATTGTCATTTTTATTGTAGATGAATTTCGTTTTGTCGTTGTTGTTTCATGGATATACACATGCACATAAAAGTGCATACACTTAAACAGGACTAAGTTTTTCAAAGAAAGCTCTCATATCCAGATGGTTAAGATGATAATGATGATGATTGATGTTTTACGGCCACTTTTGTGCACATGGTAGACTAAATGGGCCGAGCGACCTCCAAAAGCGAAGTCAAAGATGACACACCTTTCAGATATGCCCACGCGCCGAGATTCGAACACGGGTTGTAGTGATCTGTGATCCAACACGCTACCATTAGATCACGGAGGCTCGCCATCCAGATGATTAAGCCATATATATATATATATATATATATAGAGAGAGAGAGAGAGAGAGAGAGAGAGAGAGAGAGAGAGAGAGAGACGCCCACGTACGTTTGGGTGTGTCCCGTGTGTTGCTGCTTTATTATGCTTCGGCCCTCTAGTCATTTAACCCATTAAGTCTGTTAGCTTCACAATACCCGTTATACAATAGACAGTATACGTATATGTAATATAACAACATTCCCATTCCACGTAATGTTACTGACAGCTATTTTAGTCTGCCATTAGCATATGGCTGAAGCTATCTTTGATAGTTTAGTTCTCTACCTCAGACCACGACACTACGACCTAGGATTACTCCAGATGGTAGTTAGGATTGGAATAGGACAGACAGAATTTTACTCGTGAAAACTAAACTTTTATCATCCGTCAGACGCAATTTGGCCGACATTATGGTCGATTGGCGAAGGATGTCTTCGTCTAAGGATAGGACATTCGGCGCTTTCATTGTCCTGATCAATAATCCGTGATATCCCAGACTGGGGTAATTCTGCTACAGCGAGTCTTCCGTGATCATACATATTCGGTTTTAATATTCCTATCCGGATGGCTAAGCGAAATCCTGAAATCTTCATACCAAGGATACGCCGTTAACGCTTACGAATATTATCTCATAAAGAATACGGCGGTTGGGTCTGCTTCTGGACTGAATGATAATTCTTTGATGGCTGGACGAATAGGTGAGAGGGCGGTGAGTGGAATGTGTCCCATGAGAACAGCCCTTAATTAACAATTACTTAAACTATGCCAACATGTCTTATTCGACTCTCGTTAACGCCAAGCCTCGTTATGGTGATAACCGACATAATATCGAGGATATATATCATCATTACGAGATCGTAACTCTCATCCAACCGGGACGCTCATAGAATCCACTCCGGAGTTAGCTCTCCGCTTATTTTCTGTCCAGATATATCGATCCGTAAATTGATATTCTCCGATGTTTTACAGGTCAAGTACTCGAACATCCAGAGACGACAAATCATCTGAAAGTTTAGGCCCATTAGCCGCCATTAATCAGCCAAATGACGGCCGATCCGGAGCGGGATGTCTCACTTCCAACAGGCGGAAATGATGCCGAACGTCGCGCGCATCCGGCGACCACCATCCCCCGGCGGTGATCACGGGATCCCGTAGCGCGGTACGCCGAAGGAAGCGGTAGGCCAATCCGATGTTGGTAGGTGTACGCCGCCTGGTCGTCAGTCGTCCTGAGCTAGCAGCATGTCGTACCACGATGAGTTGTGTCCGGACTCCGTCGCCGTCGTACAGACACCGGACTCCGTCTCGGTTCAGCTTCCCCAACAGGAGGACGTCGTGCCGTCGAGACGCGAGCGATGCTTCAACTGCTGTAAAAAGTTCACGGCCTTCCTCTGTTCGACGATCGGCCTCACCTCGATGCTCATCGGCTACACGATCTTCGGGGGCTTCATCTTCAAGAACCTGGAGTCGCCGCACGAACTGCGCCAGAAATCGGCGATCAAACAGTCCCGGGCCTGGCACGTCCAGAGGCTGTGGAACGCCACGCTGGCGATGAACGTCTTCTACGAGGAGAACTGGACGAGAATGGCCGAGGAACTGCTGCTCAACTTCACCGACCAAGTGTACGAGGCGACCAAGAAGCACGGCTGGGATGGTACCGACGGTGCGGCCGATATCCAGTGGACGTTCGCCGGCTCCATGCTGTACGCCATCACTGTGATTACCACGATAGGTAGGTGTGGTCGGGGATAAGGGTCCTGTACGACATCTGACCCCTGCCCGTCCAGGGGGAGGGACGACCTAGATGTTTTAGTTATCGGGTTTTATCAGAGGCCTATTTGGATTGGAACCATTAATCAATATGAACCATTTTTCGAAAAAAAACTGCGTCCACATACTAATACCTAATCTTTTTATTCGTCATCCTAGAAAAGACTTCAAATAATATTTCTTGACCAACTCAAACTGTTCTATTCATGCGCAGACCGTTTTTGATCAACTTCTTTCAACGACAACATTAAAGAATATTTCGGAGAGGTGGTGTATTAGTTTCAGAGAAGAGTCAAGAACTCTATTTGATCGATATCGCAGCCGAACGCGGTAGAATTTCGAAATGCGGCTGGTAAATAAATATCGGTAGGAAGGGGAAAAGTCGACCCGCACTTTTGATAACCGATGGCACGCAAAGCGGTTATTGACATATTTTCGGCGAGTCGGGGTCGGTTAGATGGTAGAGCTGTGAGGCGTACCCTCGGCTTTGACACTCTCGCCATAATTCATCTTCATTCGATTTCATTCGAGAGGTTCTCGCCGATGGTCGAACCACGTTTTCGCATCACTGGTCCACCTGCTGAAGGGCTGGTGCTCACTTCAGATGGCGGACGATGTTAATTGATCACCGGGTGAGAGGGAGAGATGTGCTAATTCTGGTGATTGTTTGTCCCTTTTTTGTGAAACGCACCAACCCCGTTGTTCCGACTTCAGCGTCCAATCGATGGGACGGGGATCCTCGGCCAAGGTGGCTTTTCAATGACGAATTGCGACGTTTTAAATATCGCATAAAGAAAGGCTGCGAAATGAGACGCTTTCCGCTTGTCCTCTGCCACATCTGACATTCGAAACCTCGAGCGCAGATTTCTCGCACTTAGCCGTTGTTGTTGATATTATTGTTCAACTGAAAAAGAAAAAAAGAAAAAAAGGCGTTGGAGCCTCTTCACAGACGGGCCTAAATTTACGACTGTTCTTTGGCGAAATTGTGCTCGTATCTTTTTCAGTGAAATGACATTAGATGGGAGCCCTCAAATGTGGCCAAGGTAAGCTATTTGTCCCTTTCATTAGCATTAGTGCCTCGTATAACGCGATCGGGTGTACCGCTGCTGTCAACATTCATTAACTTAATGGCAGGAAGCTTGTTGATCCTGAATTGAGTCCGAGCAGCTGGAAGTGGGTGCTTTCTTTCTCATATTCATGTAAATTAACGACATCGACTACTGTGAGGGGGGTTAGACCACTTCACGTGACTCCAGAACACGTTAAGAAAAGCAACTTCACGCGCATCGGGATAAGTTTATACAGGTTGAGGCACCAACCAATCATTTCTCACAATCTCTCGAAATCAATATCGATCCATAATTAATTGGGTTTAAAACGTACGCATCAAAGTTATCCCTTATCATTGGCAGTGACATAACACGCTGATGTATGCGTTGTCATTCGTATTGTGCCATGACCGCAAATAGATATTCGATCCATTTGATGGCTTAATAAAATAAATGGCTGGGGGTGTGATCAATATTTTAGCGATATTATCGTCTGCCCACCAAACAACGATCACTTACACACAGCGAGAGTGCTAAGTGAAATAAGTAATAATGACAACCCGAGGTCATTATCTGTGCTTTATAACGTTAGTTGAATTAACATCGATCTCGTTGAACCGTTTTAGTCGGAGGCCTCGTAACCGTCCAATAACAAAACGCAATTCGCGAACTGGATAACCCACACGTGTTCAGTCACGTGTACAACGAGAGCCAATATGGCCGCCGGTGGCACGCCTGAAATAAATTTCCCATCACCCGGTTATCAACACGTATACACACATATATGAATTACGTCATAGGTTTTGTAATACACAGCTGTATTGCAATTCGCCAATTCATATACGCCACTGTTATTGTATTGTTTGTGATATGCAACGCGTCAATATTTAAAAAAAAACGTGCTGTTAATAATATACGAGAATTGATGTCTTATCCACGACAAGACATGTCACTTAGCGTTTTCTCGTTAAATAGCACAGCTTCTTTTTACATCGTGCACAGTAAATCATAGAAAAGTGAATAGCGGTATTATTTATTGATGCCATAATGCCAATAATGATGTCATTTTGATCGCAGTAGATTTTCCTGGCGTAATTACTGAGTTAAGTTGAGTTAGTTAGCCTCAGCGCATGAGACAGATGAGACATATAGCCTAGGGTTGACTCCGTAAGGAAATGCTTCCAACAAACACAGGTATAAGCTGCTTCCGAACCCACAAGCTAGAAGTTTGCAGTGCCATGTTCTAATAACTGCGCCATAGGAACGCCTCACATAGTAATGTTGTATTATCTTGGATGTTGTATGGTCACAGACCGGATTTAAAAACTATGAATACTTTACGATAATACCTCAACGGATGTCACACTTGCATGGAAAGCCTATATATATTACAGTTAATCTGCATAATCAGGTAATATGTATATTACCTGAAGTATATTCAGGTAATATGTCTATTGCTAACTGATATTTAATACAGATTACCTGAACATTTCAGGTAATATACATATTACCTGATTATACAGATTAACTGTAACATGTATATTGTAAGAGTATAAATGTTGTGGAGAGGGGTTACCTGTTGTATTTTATTCCACCTGATTTTAATTATTTTATCCATTCATTTCACTAGCTAACCCTTCCCTTAACATGTACACATTTAAGAAGTCACTGAAGATAAACCAGTTGTGTCACAGAAAATTACGTCATAGACCTTATTTAGATAAGGGTAATATCCTGAACGGGTCATCGAATATTATCTGTTATATCTCGTATAAACTATTGTAACTCACCATTATATGACCACCTACCGAGAACCCAGTGGACAGAGTACCGGGCAACATACCTTCAGATCAAGGTTCGAATCCAAGTGTTAATTCTCTCCTTCTCTCCCTCTCTCTCTCTCTCTCTCTCTGTGTGTGTGTGTGTGTGTGTGTGTGTGTGTGTGTGTGTGTGTGTGTGTGTGTGTGTGTGTGTGTGTGTGTGTGTGTGTATCCCCCATCCCCCGCTCCCCATAACCGTATGCTCCAGATGTAACGGGGCTAAGCAACGCACTAACCCGCTAACTCACTCCATTTATATAAGACTTCAGAATATAACATGAAGTGCCTTCACCAAAGTCCAAATAGTCTAGTTCACATTAGTGATAGGGTGTTCTTTCTTTTTACAAAGTGTTACTATCCACATATAAAAACACAGGTCATCCAGTCAAATACTACCTGTATCTCCACGGAAGTCGTATGGCGATTCTCTATTTAGCGTAACATCCACCACTCTGTGGAACAAACCGACGAAGGAAATGAGGGCATCATCTCTGGAAAAGACTTAATCTGTTTGAATAAAAGGTTGTTTTTACATGGAAATAACATCGATCGATCAAATTTCAATCAGGCTTAGATCTGGCATATAATCTGGGGTATCACTGTACAGTGACTTTGGTTGGCTCCGACAAGTAAAGACACTCAGTTAGTTCTACATTATTATTATTATTATTATTATTATTATTATTATTATTATTATTATTATTATTATTATTATTATTATTATATCTTACCATAAACTAATATGATCATTATTATCATCCTGATCCTGATAATGGTAATATTGGCGATGATAATGATCATCATCATCATTATCTTAGTCGCCAATGTCGTCAATATCACCATGATCATCATCATCATCATCATCACACCATCATCATCATCATCATCATCACCATCACCACCATCACCATCATCAGCTCCATCATTACCACCATGATCATCATCATCATGATCATGATCATCATCATCATCCTCGTTGATAACAAGACACGACGAACATTGATAAGCTCACAAAGTGTGTTTTTTTTTTTTGGTGACGTAAATCTGACGTTTGCGAAACGAAACAACGCATACCGAGCCGAGCCGAGCCAATTACGACATGCATACAAGCGAGTATAGAGTAAAATAGATCAACTTAACACGTCCTGCCGTTGTTAGCCATGGCCAATCCTTATCGTCCACACCTAGCAGGACAAGAAGGTTGTTGTTCTATCCGTTCCTGGCCCAACAGAGCCACAAACAATTAAGCTACTAAAATGTGGTATCAGCTAAGAACACGGTCGCCATTCGCCAACTGAAACGAAGAGAGGGATTTGAAGGGAAAAACCTCACAGTACTAATGCCGTCTTAGAATGGCAGACCACAGCCAGGGATGATTCTTTGTCTGATCAAATGATGTTTATATTAAGTTACTGGCCTTTTATTGGCTGTTTTAGACTCGGTTAGCGACATTTCTGCCAAAATACGACTCTTTTACAACCGGAATAAGTACGCGTTCTCGCCGAAGCTGGCCATATAGGACTGAGGTGAATGAGTGGTCTATATCCGGTGTTTAGCTCCACAGCTCAGTAGAATATATCAACTTAATGACAGTGATGGCATAGGTGTGTTAACTCGCGTATACCTAACGTTACGTGGCTGCTTGTGGGTACAGTATTGTGACACTCTCTCTCTCTCTCTCTCTCTCTCTCTCTCTATCTATCTATCTATCTATCTATCTATCTAGCTATCTATCTATCTATCTATCTATCTAGCTATCTATCTATATATCTATTGATATATATATATATATATATATATATATATATATATATCTGTGTGGGGGGAGGATGTAGGTATCAGAGATAAATGAAAAGATAACATTTGTCTGCGTCGAGATGTACGCACGCATTCAACAACCAATGCCTAATTGCGCATGCGTCCTACAGCCAAACTAGCGGTATTACGGATGATCCAAAGAGACTACTACTGGGCTTCCGTTCATCCCCACACAGTCATTTGATTTAATTAAGCACTCAACTCGCTAATTAACGTCAGAGTTGCTCTGCAACTACTACTGCCAACATCTGTTTCCATTCGCCAATTTTCACATGTCTCTCAAACTCTAACGTTCTATAGCCAAGCCAACTCTGTATACGTTATACACCTTACCCTGATCCCTGTTTTATATATTGACTGATGTCGCATACTCGACGGAGGCTTCCGGCAAGGCCAACATATCGCTTATCCTAATTTTCGGATGGCGAGTTTTACGGGAGGCGACCAATGGAATGTAGCATCCCAGATAGAAAATGACTTATTGGCTGAAGGAATGATGTCCGTCCCGTTATATCAGTGTTGACCTGTCAGCTGATTAACATACCATTTTGTTGCTGAGACTACGCGCTCCATGAGCCCCTATCGCCCCCCCCCCTCCCGGCCGCACATCACACCTTTGACATTAAGCGCTAACACTACGAGCGAATCTCTGGATCCGGCAACAGATCCGGGTTAATTAACTAGCTTTGTTATTGGATGTCCCGCCAACGTAACTATTCCTCGTTTCGAAGAGACGGGAGGGGGGGCGTCAATCCTAATAAACGATGTGAGCCAGATAAGTGTACTAATTAAAAGAAAGATATTCGTTTCCGTGATAATTATGGCCGGAGCATAAACACCGCTTATTTTCGAAGCAAATATGATCCAGAGCTGTTCTGGTGGTAGCTGCTTCCCGGAGGAATGAGAGAACTATCCAGATTGCGATTATATGGCAGGGCGTACCAATCTATGAATCACAATAATGATGGGCTACTCAGCGTTCAGACTAGATCCCGGATCATTTGCTACAGAGCTGACCAACCATTACCAACACCGTACAGCTCAGTGGAGAGATTTGTCTGTTACTCCGGATAACGCAATGGCCGACGTCCGATCCACGACGGCAGCGATAAGGCCATCATCCGGGTCTATACATCAGTACACTGATTTCTGGATGATTAACGCTCCCTGATCAGTCGGGAGTCTGTCGGGACAATTGCTACTGTGAAAGTTCACACGAACGGATGCTTCTGTACTTAGATACGTTGTGTTATCGTCGACAAATGCTAATGTTTCGTTTCATGTTATTATCACGCTAACGAGCCCAAATTTCTTGTCGAGGTGTTTGCAAAGCAATCGCGTTATGTTGTACTTCACAAGCACATATGCAAGCATTCACAGAAGACGCATACGCACGCACACATACAAATACATATACATGCATACAGAGAGAAGGGGGAGAGAGAGAGAGAGAGAGAGAGAGAGAGAGAGAAAGAGAGAGAGAAACACAAACAAAGATAAATGGAAAGTGCGTGTGTGCATGTTTATGTTTGTGTCCACATGTGCAATCCTCAGAATAGATCTCTTGAATTAACACAAAGATTCCATCCAACCAAAGACTATAGCCATACATACATCAAGCTGACCACAGACAATACACACCAGATGGCGTCCTGCCTTATCTAACCGTCATCATATCAGCTCAGATAAACTTTATCGATCATCTCGTGGGTAATTAATCAATGGATCACGACTGTGGAAATGCAGCTTGTTCCAGAAGTCGTACAGATGTCGTGTAGGGGTGGGGGGGACGACTTCCGCCCAATCGATCATGGCAGCTGGTCTGTGACATAAAGACGAGTTAGATCTGAGCTTATCTCGTCATGATTACTCGGTTCAGCGGTATGACTATTTCTCATACCGACATCAGTATTGTCAACAGCTAGACCAAGAGGCTTATCTTTGACGGGCTCATAATGAATTAATTGCGATTTGTTTTTCACGCGAACCAATAAGAAGACAAGGTGATGTGGTGTGCGCCCAAAGGGAAGGTTGTTCTTCTCGGGAAGTCGTTCGTTCGAAGGTGACCCGTGTTGAGGAGTTTGATCGTTTAATTACAATTACAGCCTATCGCTGGCCTTTTTGTTACCTTAAGGGGTTGAGGATGTTAAAGTATGAGTAATAATGACGCTTGAATCAACCGTTGATCCTACGGACTTTCCGACAGCGCAGTGAATAGAGCGCTGTGATGCAAACATTCTGGTGGTAGGTTTGAATCCGATTCATGTCCGAGTTTGTGGGATTTAATTCCCCCTTGAGGACACCTGTCGATCATACGTCTCAGATGTGAACAACGCCGCGGCTAAATAACTCAACTGAACTCAATTATTCAGCTATTATACCTTTGTACGATATTGTATCGTACAATTGCTTCGTAAATATTCAGAGTATAAATATGTACGTGTATAACTAAGTATAAATAAACATAACAGAGTTTAAATAAATATGACAGATATTAAAATGGTCAGATATTAAAATAATATTAGGTGTGGGTCTGGGTTCGAATCCAAGACATACTTGGGTTTATCAGATATGTTCCCGATGAGTTACCTTTAGACCATTACAGAGTGTGTCCAATATTGAGGCTAAATAAACCAATCAGTTATTAAAATAATATTATAATTTATATCTTACTTACTTTATACATTCTCTCAATCTCAATTTAAAACCCTCATAAGATGAGGACTCAAATGAGTATATGTTTCAACTTTTAATTTGTCCACATGTTGTGGTAGATATTCTTGTATCCATAATATGTAAGAAATAGTAACCTTCGCGGTTAACTTTTGAGGGAGTAAACTTAAACTGACCTTAGAGATGCCATGATCAGATGTTTATGGAACTTACCTAGTACAGAGTTGAACTACAACTAAACATTCTTTCCATGAGAACTGAAAATGCTGATATTAATAACAGTATTATTGGTCCGAATGAGTCGTTGTACAAATTTCTAGATAAACTTATAATGTAGAATAGACGACAAATTCGGAAAAGAATGTCTTCCCAGTTGTCTGGCTCGATGGCAAATTTATCCTACCTTAGTGCCAGAGCTGGGAATTGAACCCAGGCTTTGCGGCACAACGATGTCAATCAGACCGATGCCTTACTCACTTTGCCATATGAGTATATCAGTAGTGTGCTGTCGACTCTGCGTTTGTTATTTTAATCTTTACATTTGAATCACGCAAGAAGATTTATAGCGCAATCATCGCGGCTCGACGATGACAAAGGTATTTCTAATTTATTATTTATCTATTGATAAATGATAATCATCGAGTGTATTAATCAGGAATAAGACCATCAAAGGTGTCTTAAAGGTTACTATTGTCCATAGTTTGTGGGAGATGTGTGACATTTCGCACCAATAACTAGCTCATGTTCTAGCACCACAAATCATGTCTCTACTATTCTGATAGAAGTGGTGTATTGCTGAAAGTATATCTGCAAGTTATTAAATAATTACGTTATGCTTTAATCAAACTTCAAAGAAAATAGCCATAACTTCCATCTGTACGTGTACTAGAATGTACTCAACAAGGCGACTTAGTCCAATTAGCTAGGTCAAAGTCCCTCCCAGTTCCGGCACTATGTGGAACTACCCACGGGACGTGTTCCAACAGTTCCCGATTCCAAAACTATTACAAATGAAAGTTGTAATAAATCACGCTTCCACCTTTGTTTGCCCTTTACATAAGTCAGAATTACAAGAGCTATATTCTACGCTGACGTATTAAGGTCAAAGGTTGGGTGCACGATCACGCAAAACCACATCAACACCAAGGCGAGATTGTAAATGATTTAAATTGCAAGATGCTGAAACTCCTGGATACTAAATTATGAAAAGTAAATTTGTTGTAACCATTAATTTGTTTAAATCACGCGATACAGACGTTATGCACGAAAATATAATGGCGAAACGCCATTAACATTGTCCAGGAGTTCGGAACAGTTTAACTCGTACGTGATCTTGAGGGCGGAGGATGAGGAACACCATCATCGTCTGAATTTATTTCGAGTTGTTTCTGAAATGATTGGTTGTATGTTTATCTTTAGTGTTCCGCCGACGAACAGATAGCAGCTAAACCAACTGCATCGCAACCGCCATGACGAAAGGTGCCAGTAGGTGAATACATCAAGTACAAGTCCTCGGTGTACTGGTAAAGTAGTACGCGAAGTACATCCACTGATAGTCGTTACGCTGTAAAACGTTAACTTGGCCAAATAGCATCTGCCTATTTCGTCGAAATAAATTTACGAACTGACTATCTTCGCATCAGACCAGAAACGACTGTCCTGACATAAAACAGATAACGTTGTTAATAGGTTGTGATGACACGAAGAGATGATTCTATGATGCTAACAGTACGCCAGTTACTATCTATTGTAGAATCGTAGAAACAATGTTTGTAGAACGACGGTGACCTAGAACTGATTACGTTATATCATTTGCTAAAAGATCAGTTGTGAGTTATCACTTGTTACATGTTAGAGTATATGAGTTGTCGTTTAGCTCTTTGTATATACACTGGTTCATTGGCTCTGCATCATTTCAGATATGGTCCTGCACACACACGCACGTACACACACACACACACACACACACACGCACACCTCTCTCTCTCTCTCTCTCTCTCTCAGAACTGTTCATTTACCAAGCGAAGGATGTCCGGGCACATTATCACGAAGTGCTCAACTAGTAGACGTAAACACCAACAAGTTGACCTATTTGGCGAAGGATACGTTACAGATATAAGTCATACTTTATTCGGGATCCATAACATTCTAAGAAACTACAATTATTACACGCTAACCTCATCACCTTAAGCCAAATAGAAAGCCAATAAAATCGTCTCTCTATATGGCTCATGGGCATAAATATGTGTACTAAACTGTGTCTTACGTCATCAGTCAGCTGATCTTAATGTGACTGATAGCACTGAAGATGAAGATTAGAATTATCACATTCAGTAATCACGTGATCCATCAACTGGTCTGGGGTCGGTGGCTATTTGGCGCTATTTTGGTCATTTTAAAACTGGTTTTGTAAATATGTATACAACTCTCTCATATATATATATATATATATATATATATATATATAATCTCTGTCTGTCTGTCTGTGTGTATGTCTGTATGTGTGTGTGTCTGTCTGTCTGTCTGTCTGTCTGTCTGTCTTTCCGTCCATCCGTTCGTCTGTATTTATGTATGTATGTATGTCCGTCCGTCCATCCGTCCATCTGACTGATTGTCGGTCTGCCTGTCTGTCTGTCTGTCTGTGTGTATGTATGTCTGTCTGTCTGTCCGTCTATCTGTCGGTTTGTCCGTCTGTGCGTCTGTCGCTATCCTTCCGTCTGTCTATCGTTGTCTCCGTGTAAACGATAAACGATTTGTGCCATATCCAGGAAGCCATAGATTTACCGGCAAATATTTGTTCCGTTTTCCATTCAACGACACCACAGCATCAGGCCATTACCATCACCGTGTAGCCGTCCACTAGTAACCGACATTGTCTACTACCGTCCAATGTCCGACAACCTGTCTATCAAGTGTGTACATGGTCAGAGAATAGCGGCCTTCCTCATCTCACCTATCGTGTCTGGCGTTCTCACGAACAAAACAAAAAAACAGCAAAAAACAACAAAACAGACACGGGACAATCTGTCGTCGAGTTGACCAGAACGACCTTGACCTGAGAGAAACCAGAAGGCGTTTCGTTCGAGTGTTCTACGTGAACGAGTCCTCGTTGTTGTCGGCGTGTGGTTGAGGGGGGGGGTGATCGGATAGATCCATAAGACGGACGTGTGTCCGATGTAGACAGGTAGATTGACTTTGGAAGTGGTTCGTGATTACCGTGACACTTCAAACATCAAAGACGCGCGCTCTTTGGTCGATGGCTCGTTTTCTAGGCGCTTCATCGAATCGTTCTGTAGGTGCTACAATTTGAACACTCTTTGTGGGAAATAAATAGTTTGTTGTGTACATTATCACTGAGTGAGTGAGTGAGTGAGTGAATGTGGTGGTGGTGGTGACAATGGTTTTTTTGAAGTGGTGGTGGTGGTGGTGAGTGAGTGGTGAGTGGTGGTGGTGGTGGTGGTGGTGGTGGTGGTGGTGGTGAGTGAGTGAGTGAGTGAGTGAGTGAGTGAGTGAGTGAGTGAGTGAGTGAGTGAGTGAGTGAGTGAGTGAGTGAGTGAGTGAGTGAGTGAGTGAGTGAGTGAGTGAGTGAGTGAGTGAGTGAGTGAGTGAGTGAGTGAGTGAGTGAGTGAGTGAGTGAGTGAGTGAGTGAGTGAGTGAGTGGGTGAGTGAGTGAGTGAGTGAGTGAGTGAGTGAGTGAGTGAGTGAGTGAGTGAGTGAGTGAGTGAGTGAGTGAGTGAGTGAGTGAGTGAGGCAATCACCCAGTCAGTCCATCAATCAATCCCTCACCCGGTTAGCCGACCAATCAGTTAACTAATCAATTCGTCTATCTATTCATCAGTAGCCTTTCTGAGGCTTAACACACCTGCAAGTTTAGATCACCTGGAGTTTTGCTAATTACAGAATCCGATCTATCTCGTAGTGCGTCTACGTGACTGTCATTGAATGTATGTTTTATAAATATAAAATTTCGCGAGTTGTGACGATAAATCTCTGCACCCATTAAAGTGACTGATATCTAGAATAACAACGTAATCATATCAAGGTCCGAACTTTTGTACACAACAACCAAAATGGCATTAGTATCTCGCAATCCGAAGACAATATACCATTTTATGCATCGTCTACCAGTAACATAAAAAATAAAAATTTCAATCTCTGATGGGCTTCATCAGCCGTTAACATTCTGGCAGAATACTTCCAATCAAAAGCAAACTGGCCGTTCTTACCGAATTGATCGACAAAAACGTTCAGGGACGATTCGATTTTAGCCCGAAACGACAAGGGCGTGACGTCCAATGCAACCGGGCGATAAATGAGGCTGTAACCACAATCGACAGATTGTACTTCTAGCTAAATATTTGTGAATAAGATCATTTTATGCCACCGCCTAGAGGACGCCGAGCTAAAAACGTAAACAAACCAGAGCAACTGGTAAAAGTCGACAAAACTCCAATCAATGGAAAATGGGGGAAGGCAATTGGCCCAAAATAGCTTCCATTTTCTTTCTTCTTCTTTACATAACAATCTAAAAACACATGCTATTAGCCTGATTTCACTCAGATGATTTCCTGGCAAACCAAACATATTACTGTAGTTATATTTCGCGGCAAAAGTCTGATAACTTCGTTGGAGAACTGAACACAACACTGTCTGATGGCGTCTGGGAGAAGGTCAACAAGTACAGCAATTCAAATAGACTGTAGTATTCCAGTGACGATTGGGGTACACCGTGGAGCAGCCGGTAACACACTTCACCGTAGACATCCAGGCCGTCAGATAGAATCTCAGTGTGTTACACGTTCATCCATCTGTGAAACGATACATCTCCTTAGGGAATAACCGTACTTGTCAGGTCATGCCATGGCCGAGGCTGTATCAGGTAAATAAAGTAATACTCTCATTGATGCCCACAATGAACAGTGGCCCAGGTGAAGATTGTTGTTTTACGGCCACTTTGTGCACATGGTAGGCTAAATGGGCCGAGCAATCTCCAAATGTAATAAAGCGAAGTCAAAGATGAAACACCCTTCAGATATGCCCACGCCGAGATTCGAACACGGGTGGTAGTGATCTGTGGTCCAACACGCTACCACTAGACCATGGAGGCGCCCCTAACAGTGAAGATCCAGGTGAAGATACAATTGTAAAGAAAAATGGAATACTGCCTTTGGCATAGCCTGTAGTCTACTCCTACCTGATTAAACTACGCTGACGCCAAAATACAACGCTTAATGGGATAAATTAACTTGGGGGAGGGATTGGTTTTCCTATTATCGACATGGTTTACTGGATGAATTGTTCCACAATCAAATAGCTAATGTCTCCTGCCCTTCTGAAATGCTGATAACATGATCGGAAGATATGAAACAACGGAGTTACATTTATGTGATATTCAGCGATTGTTATGCGTTTATAAAAACGATCGAAAGTAATCCGTAATACTATATACACCTGGTGACAGCAAAATGATCTCGACAGAGGAAGACACCTGATAGATCACGGAGGTTAATCACTTAAAGTGACTCACAAAGATAATGAAATAAACTCGGTTGTGAATAATGCCAGAGATGGATGATGATCTGTAATTAATAAATCCTGGAAATTACAACAAAGTAAAAAATAAGTTCCAGTAAACAAATGATTGTAATTTATTACAAGCCACTAATGCCCACAAGACTCTTATCAGGATTAACAGTTCCCACTTGGTATTATCAATAACGTTAATTTATCAGCTAAAATTTTTTTGTCTGGGAATGCACGTCAGATTCAACAATTGTTATCCAGAACATCCGACCTCTGTAAAGGCTCTCCACTGCCGGATGCATTACCGTACCCGGCTTGGATAGCCAAAATATTTACCTCTGGAACATAAAAAATAATTATTTATGACATGGGTCCAAATGATTGGCATATCTGTAGCCATGTATGTGTGTTTGTTTGTGTGTTTATTTGTCTGGATATATATGTGTGTGTGTACGTGTGAGTGCGTGTGTCCATGTGCGTGTGTGCGTAGAATCAATGTATATTTCTATAATCTAATCATTACCAAGCTGATGCCATTGTATGCCACCTTTTAAAAGGGGAGTCTAGATTTCTGTTGTCCGTCTCTGAGATGTTGAATTATACTATTATGACATTCTTCTTCAAGAAAAAAGACGATCAACGAATGTCATTATCAATAAAGGTTGTTATCGAAAGTAGAAAACGATTTCTTCGTGGCTTCTGAATAAACCCGTCAGCTAACCTTATTTATAATGTTTCATTCTAGCTTAGTCGCTAGTCTTCCTTACTTTAACAGGCTGTATGTGAAATTAGTCTTTAAAATGCTGGTTTATTAACATATGGACAGGTTAATCCTAACGGTATTCTAGTAGAATGATGATTGTTAAAGCTCGGATGTTTATTGAAGGTAGTACTCTTGGGTGGCTTTGAGTTGATTGAGTAGACTTGCCGGCGGTAATCATACATTTAACATGTGGCCTAATGGCGTCTGGCAAGAGAAATAGATCCCACAAACCAAGGGATGGGGCAGATTCGAACCCACAACCTGGAAGTATTTGCTGCAAAGCTCTAATCACTGCGCTATTGGAACGTGCACTGATGGTGCTAAGGTCCGTCTTTACAACGACAATGCATCATCTTCAGGACACTTAACGGAAGTGGATCGTTTTCATATTCCAGGTATCAACAACCCGATTTATGGTGATGCTAAAATCTTACCTCTGATCGTTACTATGTATCTCAGCGGAATATAAATTAGATTTGGTTAATAACATAAGAGACACCTGACGCAAGCTGATGTAGACACGTGACTAGTTGTAGACAACATGTCCTGAATATTCTCTTCTATCTTCGTATCTAATCATTGTTTGCTTTTATCACAATGTCCGGAAGCCAGGGTTCTTGTGTAATGGATACAGTAATATGAAGAAGGCTTCTGGTCAATAAGGCTAGACAGCTTCGCTATAGTTTATACCAGCTCTGTCTTCAAAGGTCACTTTTCGGTTTTATGTGTGCACGCGTGCGTGCGCGCGTGTGTGCGCGCGTGCGCGTGTGTGTGCGTACGTGCGTGCGTGCGTGTGTGTGTGTGTGTTTTAGCTGTGTATAATAAGGCACAGGTACAGGGAATCTCGAACCGTGAATTCAAATTCTTCAGGATACAGAATCCAGAGTGGCGACTTTTCGTGCTGAGACATGTGTAATGTCACATGATCGCATATCGTTAAAGCAACATTTTGACTATTTAGGTATGGATACTGAGACTAGTTACGTCTCACCAGCCATTAAGTCGTCGTGTAACACAACTCCCAAAAGCTAATATCTTACATAGTCGTGGTACTTGATAGCATCATTCCAAGGTCAGCGATTGTCAGTATGTCTAATTTAATTACCTAGTAACCGACGTATTTGTTGTTATAGTGGTTTTCGTTGCTATAGGTATTTATTTTGGGGGGAGTGTGTTGTGTTTTCAAGGCACACGTTTTGAAACTGTACACTCGTTGTTATTGTTTATACAAATTAGTTTGTTTGTCAGCCAGTTTACACAACCAGACACTTCTTCAAAGCATCGCCTTGTGTTGGAACTCCAAAGTAATACGCGTATTCATAACAAAATGCATTATGTAATACATGAACACCTTTACACGGATACATACATACGCTTACAATGTATCAGATGGATCACGTGAACTTCATTTGGGCTCATTAATTCACAAAGAAAACAGCTTTAGTTGACACCATAAATTAAATTTGTGTCATTTTCTTTATGTAGTCAAATAATTAACATCTTTTCTACACATTCAAAATGTATAATAAAATGATATAATAAATTTACTTTATTATTAATCAGTTAAAATTTCAGATAAAAATTTAGAGTTATATTTCTTTTTGATAAATGAAAACATTATTGTAGATTTAACATAAACTCCTTACCAAAACGATCCACTCGAATGCTCTGATATTATATACGCTAATGTCTGTTCGTCTCTTTGTTTGTCTGTTAGGTATACAGTATTCTAGAAATCTTCATGGCGATTCAGTAGGGATAATTTTAGATTGTCAGTGTCATGAATACATTATATTTGACCTCCGGGCTCTTTTGAAGGATAAAATGAGCGCACAATCGTCGAAGAAGATTCAGTTTGCATCAAAACCGCGAGCCTTTGAACCAGCATTAAATAATGACCCCGGAACCAGGATTAAATTAACGAGCCCTGGAACCAGCATTATAAACGGCCCATGCATCAGCATTAGATAAATGCAGCTGCATGGTAATGTTCAGTGCTACAAGTAAGTTGACACAGTTTCTCATAAGAATCAAGTGATCAATTATCCTACAGAGTTTCTAAATTCCCAGAAACCTCAAGGAATCACACTAAATTGTTACAGTATAAAAGTAGGATCTCCTATCAAGCTCTTTCGTAAACGGGATTCACTAATTCAGTGCAATGGAATAAGACTGGCTCCCAAGAGGCTTAAGCCCCATGTTATTGAGGCAACAATTATTTTCGGATGTGATAAAGGAGATGTATTAATTTCGAGAATCCCCATAAATCACATTTATATACCATTTGAGTTAAACAGACTCCAATTTAACACACCTCTAAGCTTCACCAAATCCATTAACATATCCCACCGTCAGGCGTAGAAGGTAGATGGACTCCAGTTGAACGAATAAACAGTTCTATGTTGCATGTTCACGTGTTCGGAGCCCGAATCGTTTTTTATGGAAAACTAAGATCGTTATTTATCATGAAGCCCATAGTTGGTAATTATATGAATATGTTTTCTAAGAAGTGAAATCGTTGTGTGTAGTTTTCTTTCAACCAAATGGTCACCAACTTAGTTTTTTTTATATTTCCGGGTCAACGGAGGATATATTATTAGTTTTATGCGTTTTACAACTAAATGATTCTCAAGAAGTCTTAGATAAAGAAACATAAATCTTATTAATTTAAAAACATTCAATTTATGACTCATAGTTCATAAACTATGTATTTAAAACTTAATCAAGACTTAATTTATATATGCAATCGATATGGTTAATAACGAATTATGATGTAATTTATAGCAAGTCCGATGTATCTAGCATCCGAATCAGTGTTGCTCGTTATAACTGGAGCATGATTATATGACATTAAGACCTGTACCAATTCTGCGATGGTCACGAAAAGATGATTGTACCGTTATTTGCCACTAAACTACCAAGATAGCTGTTTTATTGAAAAAAAGGCAAACTGTTTTAGAAAAAACCTCTTGTGAAGAGAACTATATACATTGGGGTCACTTGAATAGATAAATAAACAATACAAAGAGGAGGCTTTCCTATGAGTGGTTTCCCTTTGACATTATTCGTTTGCATTTGTAGATGCTTATAAATATGCAAATCGATATTATGCCTAACGGTTTATCAAGACATTAACATTGATTCACAGAAACACAAATTATTTTGATGGCTTAGTGGTGGATTTGATGCGTGAAAGCATAGATTATTGATACATTGATGCCCTGATACCAGATACGTGGAATATAGAGACACTATCTGATTATGTATTCCTGTCTATATATTATATATATAACTAAACTTAACACTTAACAAATATAAGTCTCCAGAAGACAGCATAGGTTACCCTAATGTGCAATACCTAATACAAATATTTAAATGGCGTTCTTCCAAGCGAAAAAAAGAAATATATCAACCGTGTGATGAGTTTGCTTACTTTTGTCTGAATATATATTATATATATATATATATATATATATATATATATATATATATATATATATATATATATATATATATATATATATATATTACAAAACAACAGTACTTATTCATCTTTCTGATCATTACTATAAACATCTCGGGTTGTGACGTTTATTCTAAATACCTACTTGAGTGGCTCATATCTAGAATAACAAATGGCAGTTTCCTTCCTTCCCATAGCCAGTTTCTGATCAACGTGTTATTGGCAATAATTTCAGAGTTCAAGACTAATTTTAACCAGTGAAAGAATTCCAGAAAAATATTCAATGAAATGTTTTTAGGCAAATCTAGCTTTATCTTAATCTTCATCAAAGATATTTATGAAATAAAGGTTGCTGCTTTTTTACTTTCTTTAGTCAATATTACTAATCTGTAGCTGTCTAATTTTAGGTATAAGATGGTTCATTCGTTTCTTTAAGATAAAATGGTCAGCAAGATTTATTTCTTTTATATGTTTGTAGTTGATATTCTTCCTCACTTTAATGGGTTTCAGTCTTCACGAACTCAGCCATTTAACACATAAATCGTTATTCCAGACAGTCTTCTAGAAGATGGTGGTAAGTTCTGTTATTAACACATCAAAGTGTTATCCTCACGACACATTACGGAAGTGAATCCTTTTCATATTCCAGGTATCGTCCTCCAGATTTATGGTGAAGCTAATAACATGTTACCTCTGATCGTTACTATGTGCCTCAGCTGAATGTAAATTATAGTTGGTAAATAGCATAAGAGACACCTGACACAGTTCGGTGTAGACACGTGACTGCTGAGAGATACCATGTCCTGAATATTCTCTCCTACGTTCATATCTACTCATTGTTCGCTTGTCAGAGTGTCTGTAAATAAGACTCGACAGCTTTACTCAGGCTTATAACAGTTCGGACTTCGAAATTCACCTTTCGTACTGGTTGGGGGGGGGGGGGTGGATGTTTATGGTGGTTAGCTGGGTATGTGGCTGGGTGTGTGCGTGTGTATTGTTATGTAACAAATCTCTAAAAAGCTAATCATTTACAGAGTCATGGTGTTTGATAGCATCATTCCAAGGTCAGAAAGCAGCGATTGTCACTATATCTAACATAATTACCTAATAATCAACGCATTTGCTTTTATAGACGATGTTTAATCGCTTTTAGGGTGGCTCTTTAGAAAATGGAAGCATTTATTTTCATTGTTTATATAAATTACGTTGTTTTACGGGCGTCTTGCATAACCAGATACTTCCTCAAAGAATCACCTTTATTGCTACTCGGAAGTGACAAATTGTTTCATCAGAAATGCATTTTTCAATACATGAACACCTTTACACAAATGCATGGATATATTGGAACACATCAAACTCATTTGGATTTATTATTTCACAAAGTAAATCCCTTTAGTTCAAAAGTTAAATTAAACTGAACAAGAATATTTGTGTCTTTTAATGATTTAGTAAGTGTTATTGCAAAAATTATGACTATGTTTACTCCATATTCATAATGTATGAGAGAGAAAAAAATATTACATATCATAATTTTAACCATAAGAATAATCAGTTAATGTTTTAGATAACTAAATTTATTTATATTTTATTGTCATAAATGAAAACATTACTGTAGACTTCAAATGTTCTGCACTATCACGTTATATGCATGATCTGGTATAAATTAATGAACGTATGACAATTTGTTTGTTTATTCTTTTACTTTTCTCGCTGTTATCGATGTAATTCAATATGGAACACTCCAGAAATATCCAAAGAGATTCAGTGGAAGAACCTTTAATGATTAATATTATGGATGCATTATATTTGTCAAACAGTGTCATCTTAGATCACAGGACGTCAAAATGAGGCAAACATTGCCAATGAAAGTTCGGTTTGCACGAAAGTCGCGTGCTCCTGAACCAGGATTAAATAAACGAGAACTGAGAACCAGCATTACATAAATGGGCCCCGGAACCGGCATTATAAACGGGCCCTGAACTAGCATTCAATGAAAACAGCCGCCTAGAATCAAGTGCTTAACTTTTTTCTAAATTCCCTGGAACCTGAAGAACTCACCCGACATTGTCTCAGTCTAAATGTATGATTACCAATCATGCTCCTTCGTAACATGGATTTACCACGCCTGCCCAATATTATTGAGGCTATCCCGGGGATGTGCTTTATTTCCGGGAATCCCCATCATTCTCACTTATATACTATTTGAATTCAATAGACTCCAATTTCCGACACGCTTAAGATTCATTAATCTCTCCAACGAACAGACGCTGAAGATAGCTGTTGGATGTTCACCTGTAGGAAGCCCGAACAATCTTTATGTGAATGTTCAAGGTAGAAAAACTATAATTATAATTTATCATGAAGCCCATAGCTGAGAATGGTTTGTCTATGTTTTGCAAGAAGTCAACTGATTGTGAACCGTGTGTTTTTATTACCCAAAAAAAAACAATTGTCGCGCTTGAAAAAATATATATTTCTGCACAATTTTCATGAAGTTTTGTCGGTATTTTTCTTTCAACAAAGTGATCACCAACTGAGTGTTTTATTTCCCGGTTAACGTAGGATATCGTTTTAGAATTATATATTTGACAACAAAGTCATAGAACAAAAGCATAAACCATAAGCATATTAATTAAAAACATTATAATAGAATAACATTTAAAACATAATCTTGACGTAGTTTATATAACGCAAGCGATGTGGTTAATAATATATTCTGATGTCATTTTAACGGGTCAAATTTGACAGGTCTTTATAATTGAAGCATGATTATATGACATGAAGAACAGTACCAATTCTGCGATGGTCATGAAAAGATGAATGCACCGTTATTTCCCACTAAACTACCAAAATAGCTGTCACTATTTTTTATTTTTTTAAATTTTTATTATTCAATTATTATTTACATTGGCAAGTTGTCACTCACTAAAGGTTTATTTCCGGGTGTATACAAATTGTAATTACTAGGAAATTTCTAACGTCATATTCGAAATAACGTAAACAGAAAAATATAAGCAGTGAAGTCTCCGACATTTTATGATAAATATAAAAACCTATCTATGTGGAGAAAAAAGGCAAACTGTTTTAGAACAAAAACCTCGGAAAGAGAAATATCTACATTGGAGTCACTGGAAAGCATCAATTAAAAAAAACACACAGCGAAAGGAATTGTCCTCTTCTACAAAGGTCATTTGTCTTTGTAGAGGCTCATAAATATGCAAATCGATATTACGCCTAAGGGTTTATCAAGACATTAGCATTGATTCACAGAAACACAAATTATTTTGGTGGCTTAATGGTGGATTTGATGCCTGAAAAGATAGATTATTGATACTTTGATGCCCTGATACCAGATATATGGAATATAGAGGTATTGTCTTATTATTTATTCCGGTCTATATATTATATATAGTCAAACCTAACACTTAACAGATGTAAGTCGCAAGAAGACAACATAGGATATCCTAATGTGCAAAACCTAATAGAAATATTTGAATGGCATTCTTTCAAAGAGAAGTGAAACAAAAATATATATATATATATATATATATATATATATATATATATATATATATATATATATATATATATATATATATATGATGATGATGATGATGATGATGATTGATGTTTTACAGCCACTTTTGTGCACAGGTAGGCTAAATGGGCGTGATATATATATATATATATATATATATATATATATATATATATATATATATATATATTACAAAAACAAGAGTATATATTTATCTTTCTGATCATTACTATAAATATCTCGAGTTGTGACGTTTATTCTAAACAGCTACTTGAGTGGCTTATATCTAGAATGACAACGTTATTTTGTAGCTAATCAGATCAGACCCTACCTTTATGAACGGTTCCATTAGTATTGACCAGCAGAAGACAATAAACTACTTTTTATTCCTTTTAATGGCAACAAAATAAAACAGCCCAATCCTGATAGAGACGGATTCTCGAAAAACACTTTCAGCCCAAAATGAATGCGGTGTTGTTCCAGAATAGATCCACGAAAACATGAGTGACGATTCAATTTTGACCCGAAATGATGCGCGTGACGCCTAATCCGACTGGGGCGATAAATGGGGTTGTAACCATAATTGACGCATTGTGACGCTAGCTGCTGAACATTGATAGATAAGATCGTTCGATGGCTCTACCTACAGAGTACTAGTTAAACAGGCCAGCACGTTTGGGAAACGTCGGTAAAATATCTATCACTAGGAAATAAGTGAAAGTAATTTTTAACAAAATAACTACCACTTCCTTTTTTTCTACTTTACATAGCACGCTAGAAACACATATTATTGGTGTGATTCTATAAGGCTGAATTCTTACTAGACCAAACATTTTATGACTGGGACCTAACGTTTCCTGAAAACTGTTTCTTCACGTTTATGCCCCGGAAATAGTAGCAACAGATTAATAACTCTGGTGATATACTGAAAATATTATCTAATTATTGATTGAAATAAAGTGACCAAGAATAACAATGTAAGTATACTTTAGTCCTCCAGAATTGAACAGAGCACTATGTGGTGCAGTTAGTAGTGAACAGCGCTTCAAACGTGCAGGTTGCGGGATAGATTCACAGTGTTCCCTGTTTCTGTGGGTTCTTTCGTCCTTCAATTAAAGGCTTCAGACCAGGTGTTCCATTTATTTAAGGAATATCGCTTTCACGATACTTATTAAGTGACACCAGTCTGAAGTTGATTAGAGTAATACTCTCAATAATTCCAACATTGGACATTCACTGAGTTAGAGACACAATTATAAAATGTTAACTCTGATACAGCCTGTACTACTGTCTCTAGGTACGATAGTCTGCACTACTGTCTTGAGACAACCTGTACTACTGTATCTGAAATAGCCTGTAATGGTTTTGTGTTTTTTCCCAATGATTTATTTGTTGCCAATTTCACTTTATCAATATAGTTTCGTAGCTAACAATCTAGTATTTCACACACACACGCGCGCGCGCACGCACGCACACACGCACGCACACACACACACACCACACACACACACACACATATATATATATATATATATATATATATAGAGAGAGAGAGAGAGAGAGAGAGAGAGAGAGAGAGAGAGAGATATACACTGAATACAGCACATGATTAATATATATTCAATGTCATATATTGAGTTCATCTGATATTCAGCGACTATCATACGTTTTTTAAAGATGATTATCAAACAACCTTGATACTAGATACATCCTGATGTCAAGAGCATCACTGTGGAGGAAAACACCAGAGAGAGATCTCGACGTAGAATCACTTAAAGATTGTGCAACAAAGACAATAGGGTTTAATTAATAGACTCTCGCAATTAATAGACTACGACAAATAATAGTCTCTAGGAATGATGACAGACTAAATAAGTGTAATTTATTACAAGCCACTAATGGCCGCAAGACTCTTGTCGGGATGAAGAGTTCCCATTTGGTATTATCAGTAAGATTTATTTATCAGTTAAGCTTTTTCTCTGAGAATACAGGTCAGTTTCGATAAATGTTATCCGGAACATGCATCCTCAACAGTATTTTCCAATGCGGAAGGCATTCCTGAACTCAAATAGGTATCCGGAACATTTATATCTGGAAAACAACTACTATTTCTGACACGAGTTGGATTGATATTTGAATTTATCTAAGCACGAAAGGACAAAAGAGTTGTATCGGTGGCTTTCTGTGTGGTGTTGATACGTGTTCGTGTGATCGTTATAAAGTTGTTGTATTTATAATAACCATTTTAAATGGTCTTATATCCACATTCCCATGATCTAGATTCGTGACTAGATTTGTTGTGGCATGAAATATTTACAATATGAATATTAACAACAGTAGTTATTTCATTAATTCTCATCGCAAGTTTATGATCTACATCGGATATAGTAAGTCATTTTCGAGGCGCCGGGAGCTGTACTGCTGTCATGCGGCGACCGGTTCACTCATCCATAAAAATGAGAACCTGACAGGAAGTGATGGCTATGTGTTTAAGTAGCCCGTTGCGCCTATAATGGAAGAATGCGTTGTATGCTCTCTTAGGAGTTGAGATGTGTGCTGGATTGGAACAGCTCTGAGTCGGGGATAAGAATACCGTAAAGCGCCTCAGAGCAGCTATATAGCTGGACAGGGTGCTATATAAATGTCACACATTATAATACACGATGATTTCAAGATTTTGTTTACCAATAAAAGGGTGATTGATTGATAGGTGTATTTAACCTCGTGACTGGTTTTACCTTAGACTTATGTCAGTGAGAATTAATTACAAAACCGGACTATTGGAAAAGATCAAAAGTTCAAGGCTCTTATAGTTAAGTCAAATTTAAGGTGTCTGAAACGGACCTTCGAATTATTGACCAACTTATTCCGATACATCATAGCCTAAACTGTGACTGATGTTTAGTATCGATTATATGATGTGTGGTGAAGCTACTCTAGATCACTGGTGCAGCGTAGTATAAGAAACGGAATTTATATTCCGTAAAAAGCTAATTCAGATGATGCAAGAATCTGGAAAAGATGTCCTTTTATCGTCCATCAATATCATTCCCTATCTAATAAAACCTTCTCCTACAATCATCTCTCTAATAAACACAATTGATATAATCATAATCTCTGTTATTTAATATTAGATATATCTATTTCATAGAACTATACAGTCAATAATCAATACTTTACAGATCATAATACCCACCAAACATTAAAATTAGTTGTCTTCCTCTTCGTTCTCTGTGTTTGTTTAAATGAAGTGTATGTAATACCATTTCGGTTCGGAGCAGCTTATTAATGATTATATGAAACTTTTTATTTAAAAAAGCGTGCTGTGTGCATGTGTGTGTGCGTGCGTGCGTGCGTGCGTGCGTGGTGTGTGAGAGAGTGGTGTGTGTGTGTGTGTGTGTGTGTGTGTGTGTGTGAGAGAGAGAGAGAGAGAGAGAGAGAGAGAAAGAGAGAGAGAGAGAGAGAGATAGAGAGAGAGCATGAGAGCATACATTCAACCAAAAGGTTGGATTCTTCAGCAAGGTATTATTGAATTATCTTAAACTAACATCTACCTGTTGTTGACAATACTCTAGAATTCACAAAAGCTTAATTGAAACCGTTATTTTAATATTACCAGAAATTCCTGTGTTTAAATTCTTAGACAAATCCAATTTTCTTTCTCGTTTTATCTTCAACGATATGTGTAAAATAAAGGTAGCTGCTGTTTAATCCTGCTTTGGTCAACTCCATCGAGCTATAACAGTCTACTTTAAGATAAAGATCTGTCAATCAGCGACTGATTCTATCGTTGACGACTGTTATCCAAAGCAGAAGATGATTCGTTCGTTCCTTTAAGATAAAACGGTCAGCGAAATGTATGTGTTGTATATCATGTTGTTGATATTCTTCCTCACTTCGATGGGCTTCATCAGTCTTCACGAACTGAGTAAATCGTTATTCCAAACAGTCTTCTAGATGGTGGTAAGCTCTGTTATCTTCAGGACACTTAACGGAAGTGGATCGTTTTCATATTCCAGGTATCAACCACCCGATTTATGGTGATGCTAAAATCTTACCTCCGATCGTTACTATGTATCTCAGCGGAATCTAAATTATCTTTAGTTAATAACATAAAGGACACCTGACAGAGTTCGGTGTAGACACGTGACTGCCGAGAGACAACATGTCCTGAATATGTTCTCCTACGTTCTTATCTACTCATTGATCAATTAAGGCTGGACAGTTTCTCTATCGTTTATAACTCGGTCACTAATATAGTATATATCACGTCGAAGGTCACCTTTTGAGAATGTGTTTGTGTGAGGACGGTTTATGTATACAAACATTTCTTTGTTCTATAATTGACTTCCTACAGAATGATGTTAATTATTACAGAAATTAAAATGCTTTATTTCCTTGTCAGTTAGGGCGACCTTCAAGGGTAATGAAGCGAAGTCAAAGATGAAACACGCTTCAGATATGTCCATGCCGAGATTCAAACTCAGGTTGTAGTGATATGTGGTCCAACGCACTACCGATTAGATCACTGAGGCGACCATATATATATATATATATATATATATATATATATATATATATATATATATATATATTATAATATATTGTTTATGATTAAGACACATTATTTAGAACATTGAATTACATGGTTCCTGATATATATATTCTAATAGTACTAAGCTATCTGTTTTGGTGTTGGGACAAATCCCTGGTGATGCGCCTACACAGCGCCCCCCCCCCCCTCCGGATCGTATGTTATAGGTGTCACCAGCACCAAGGTCAAACACAGAACTGACTGATTGTTTTCTTTCATTCGTTTTGTAATTTATTGATGTAGATGGCCGGAGTATGAGAAAGAACACATTTCGATTGATCTATTTCAGCGGTAATAGCCAGCCAATAAAAAGAGCACGTCATAATGGAATATAAATTGGTGTAAATAGATCAGCCGAGCGATAATACCGTGGTGTTTACCTTTCTTCGTTGTCCATTCGGTTCCGTCCGCTAGGATTCCTGTATTTCTTCGAAAACAAATTCATTTCTGTCGCTGATGCCTTTAGATCATTCCCGTCCGTGGAAAGCTTTTAGTTCGTTTCGGCACGCAGCCATCGATGTAAATAATTCGATTTTGACACATTTTTGAACGTAGAATTGTCATAACAGAACCTACGACAGGAAGCGCGATTCTTCTGTACGACCGGAATACACGCGAAGATAAGTTTTGTTATTGGCCACAGTATTGTGGTACTCTAATTTCCTTATATTCGGAGGCCCATACATTTTAGCAGTTTCCGCCGTGAATGTCATGACACACATATCAGCGGCGGCTGCTCTTTAACTGGAAATATCCGGGCGAGTTTCAAATTGACTAACAACATTTACGAGGCAACATTACAGGACACGTCATATTGTATCTATACAGGGTGTATAAGCCGTGTACCGATTGACTGACTGTGTATTTACTGACACAGTATAACAATTGATTTGGCGTCCGTTGTTTTCGGGAGGCTGGAGGTTCGAATCCCGGCAGTGACATTATTTAATAGAAGGAGTTTTTCATCTAACCAGGCAACTGGCAAGGTTTTTCTCCCCCGAACATGACATTTATAGTAAAATGAGGTGCCACCACCTTAAATAACTGCCATACTCATAATAACAGAAATTAACACCAGGTGGCTATGCCCAATAGGCGACAGCCAGGGATTTCCCCTTTTTTTTACCCCAAACCCCTTTTATTTGGGTTTGGGGGGTTCCCCCCGGGGAGGGGGCCTTTAACTTAATACAATATTACTATAAGCGTCGTGATTCAATCTGTATATTCAACTGGTAGCTCAGTTGGCCACCGATCAATAGTACCTGGGTTCAAACCCTGGCCGGAATATTTGATGTTTCATCTTTCACTCGGCCTTGTTAACTTTGGAAGTCATTCGCCCCGTTTAGCCATAAAACATCAACATTTTACATTCAAGTCTTTACGGATAGAATTCATTATTATCATGCTGCCAGCTCATCATCAATCGATCAACCACAAAACTAGTTGATGTTTTTAGTCCTTTCAGTTGTTTTCGCTTCTTTTCCTCTTTTTTTTGTTCGTTGAGGGGGGGGTATTTTATTGCATGCCCTTCTCATCAACATCACTATAATGTATTCGTCTTAAGTAAACGAAATTATGTTACATTCCATAAACAAGTACTCTCCGAATACGAGAGGGATTCTCCTTGATAGACATCCCATTTAAATAGATGTATTTCATTAAAACATTCATATTTGCCAACAGGTTTTATACAATCGAACCAACTGGGCGAGATTAGTCGATGAATAATTGTAGCCAGGTTGGCAAACATTTGCTAAACAATGAACAGTGTCTCGATATATGTGACGATTATATTAGATCCTATACTCACCTGAATTAATTCCGTTCGTCCGTAAACGGCTATGTCGTGAAAGGCGCCATTAGCATTTGTTTACCATAACGCCACAGACAAGACGCAATCAATGGACAATTGATGGACGGCCTTCGTAAGGGCCGCTGCTTTATATTCAACAGTTGTGCATTTTTCTTGTATTACTTTGGTACGATGTCCCGAAACGAGGCACATACGGGGAATGCATTTGTGTAGGCTTATTGTTACATCCAGGTTCAATAGTTCTCCGACGAAACACGAGTACGCTTTTCAATAAATTTGCATTTAAATACCTCTTGGAATATGTACTTTTCCTCGTCTGTATGCATGCCGATCTAGCAAATGCATTATTACCATAAATGCGACTAGGCGAGCTTAACACTAGCCGACTAAATTCGCGTTATTCGGTTGCCGAATGTACCTTAGAATAATCATCACGGTAAACGGCATAACATAAATATCAATTGTTTTCGCTGAATATACTTATAAAGTAATTGTCATATTTTTCAGGTTACGGACATATTGCCCCTAAGACGATGTGGGGACGAATAGTGACCATACTGTACGCCACGATAGGTATACCCCTATGTCTGCTTACGTTGACCAACCTCGGTGGATTCATGGCCACAGCATTTCGGTTCATATACAACAACATATGCTGCGGCCTGTGCTGCCTGTGTTGTGAGTACCGCGAGAAGGCTCAAGTGAGATCAGCGGCGCTTAAGTACAAAGACGCCGAAAACGGAGATCCGGGCGCCTCCGAAGCGCTGACCGGGATCAGCTCGCCGGAATCCAGCGGCTCGAAGCGGTCGAAATCGCCGACCAAAGGAAAGGTCTCCACGACGGTTACCTGGCGTTCCGGACTGAAACGGGTCCTGAAGACCGAGGACAACAAGGCTGTCAGGGTACCGATCTACGTCAGCTTCCTGCTCATAGCGGGATACATCCTATCCGGAGCCGTGCTGTTCACCCTATGGGAGAAGGACTGGGACTACCTGGAGGGATCCTACTTCTGCTTCATCACGCTGAGCACCATCGGATTCGGCGACTTCGTGCCGGGTACCACTCAGGATTCGTGGAACAACCAACAGAAGTTGGTACTCTGCGCTATGTATCTGATCATAGGGCTGTCCCTGATCGCCATGTGCTTCGATCTGATGCAGGAGGAGGCCAGGAACAAGGTGCGCGCTCTGGGCGCCAAACTCGGGCTGTTCGACGACGACAAGAAGTCGACAGGGAAGCCGCCAATCTAGAACACGCTCCCAGAGCGACACAAACCACGTCGCCGGCCCCTCCGAAGCCGTCGAAAAGTTCGTCGTCTTCGAGCTTCAAGAACTTCATGCTCGCCAAACCGAAACCTGCCACCTCCAAGTCGACGACGTCGTCTCTTGACACGAACAATTACGATTCAGCGCCCGAGGTGCATCTGACCAAGAAGCAGCGCAAAGAAGTGGAAAGAGAGAGAAAGGCCGCCGAGAAGAGGGAACTCGAGGAGAGGAAAGTTCAAGAAAGGAGGGAACAAGAGGAGCAGAAGGCGAGGGAAAAGAGGGAGCTGGAAGAGCGCAAAGCGAGGGAAAAGCGGGAGCAGGAAGAAAGGAGGCTCAGGGTGAAGCGAGGAAGGGAGGAGAAAAAGGCGGCCGCCAGGAGGGCAAAGGAACGTATCCTACAGGAGAGAAGGCAACGGGAAAGGGAAAAGAAGGAAAGGTCGAGAAGGAAGAATCGGCCGAAGGAGACGGCTGCCGAACAGGCTACGGTACCGGGCGAAGGACCAATCTTAGGGTACACACAGATACCAAGAGCTCCGGAGATTTTATGACAAGAACAAAAGCCAGGAAGGGTCGAGTACGCGTAGTAAATAAAAAACTTTGCTATCGTCCATACGTCTATACGTGACACACTGATAGAGACGAAATATTACCTTTGGTTGAAGACTTGACAAACGTACCAACGTCTGCTCGGTGGATGAGGGGTGGCTATCGACTATCACGAAGCATACGATAGCGTATTCGCGGAGAACGACGCTCAATTTCAGCTTTGCTTACCTTTAGTTGCGTTTCAGTCACGGACTTTCCATTGCTTCTGCTACGTCGTTGCGAAGCGTGACGGATCGGGATTGATGACCTTTGTAAACAACAGCCAGACGTGGCCTAGGGCAATGGCGTGATACGGCTTAAGGCGGCGTAGACGACATTTAGCTTCGTCGTTCATCCGTGCTCGAACCATGTCGTCGAACTGCACCGAAGTTAGTGATGTCGTTTTTAAGGTGCATTTATATCGCGTCGTTCTTTAAGAAACTAGTTTTCATTCATGACGTAGGTGCTTCACTCACCCCCACCCCCTCCGCTAATTGCGCCACGTTTCCCAAAAAGATGATCCTTGTATCATCCGTTGACTGTTATCACCCTATTTAGTCGAATATTCTGGCGTGACGCACAATACAAAAACCGAAATTGTATACGTTGATGTTAGACAATTAAAGTCTGGTGTAATTATTGAAATGGGGGGATGTCGGGGGTTTCGTCGTTGAAAGAAAACAAGTAGCAGCACCTATAATATCTCCACCCTGCCAATACCAGCCAGTAGAAACACCCATAGTAGCAGCACATATAGCAGCAGCATTAGCAGCAACACCCGTAGCAGCAGCATTAGCAGCAACGCCTATAGCAGCAGCAGCAACCAAGTAGTGTTTTATCAATTTTGCCGTTCGTCGTTCGATTATTGAATTCACTGATCTCCGTTTGAAACCCGAAATGTGAACTCGTGACTAGCAGATGGATACATATACCTGTATTTGTTTCGAACCCGTATTCTGTCCCATAGATGGTGGCACACTACTCGCTGTGTTATCATCGGGAATATATTGATACCGATAATACTTGGAACTCTGTGTATCACAAATAGCAGTTGAGTGACGTCGTAACCTTTCCCTCAAAGATCCAGAATACCAAGGTCATTGGACATCTCGTTCTTCCTCATGTAATATGTATATATATATATATATATATATATATATATATATATATATATATATATATATATATATATATACGTCTATCATAAAGTTATGTGTTATTGCGTTATGTATCATACAGTGCTTCAATGATATCGTATTTGTATGATGTTATGAAGTGTAGTTGACTGGATACTTATAAAGTACTAACATGTACTACTACCAGTTATACACACAGTCAGTACAACAATACTCCGAAATCGCAGATATTCTAGCTTACATTTGATTTTGATGACGCACCATATGTTCTTGAATGTATAATGTGGTGTCATGTGTATCTTTATATATATATATATAAATATATATATATATATGTGTGTGTGTGAGTGTGTGTGTATGTGTTATGTTTATGTCTCTATGTGGGGGATGTGTGTGCACACAATAAGGTGTGCGTGCGTGCGTGCGTGCATGCGTGCGTGCGGGCGTGCGTGCGTGCGTGCGTGTGCGTGCGTGCGTGCGTGCGTGCGTGTAAAATCATATGTGTATATATAATTTTCTTTCGTGTTTGTATGAATATTTACGTATGCGCTTGCTGACATGAACACGGCGTTCCATTTAGTCAGTCTTTCATGGGTTACACGCCTTTATAATTTGCAGTCAAGGTGAGCTATCAAATGTAACTACTACAATGTAAACATTATCGTTCGACATTGTAATCTTGGCAGAATGCGAATGATCAAAATACGACAAGGAATAGGAAATGACTTGGGGGGGACGTGAAAGGTTTTGATGGTTAATCAATTAGAAAAATTGATATCGGATAAATTATGACTCAGGTGATGTTTATAAAGGATGCGCAAAGAAATATGGTTATTACCGATTTTGGCTTATTTTAATTATCGCGAAGACGCACGGGAAAGGAAGATTATAAAGCCGAACTGAAATGCCAACTTTAATGTTTTACGGCAATTGTGTAGATTGTGTCTGTAACATAAAGAGGATGTTTTGATTGACACGCCATCATCAGCTTTGTATATGTTATTATGCTACCATAAAAACTACAATCTTCAAGCTGAAGCTCCATTTATTTATTCATCATCTTATATAGTTATAACATTTCATAAAATTTAACTTGTTTCCCGTTGAAAGGGAAAGAGTGGGAAGCATAATGTTTATAGTGAATAGATATTGGATCACAATAAAATAAAATAAATACATCGTACGCACACACTCGCAAACACACACACACACACACACACACACACATATATATATATATATATATAGAGAGAGAGAGAGAGAGAGAGAGAGAGAGAGAGAGAGAAATGCCCACAAAGAGAGAGAGGGGGGAGAGGTAGAGAGACAGTGTTCATATATATGTTGAATATATAAATATTATTGTTGGTTGGTATGTAATTGTTGCTGGAATTGTAACAATTATAAGATGATGGTAAACAACCTGATCATTGAGACTATTTCTCTACAAAATAAAACATAATTATCTAACTATTATTTCTGGATAAATGGTTATAACTTATTAATAAAATATTTCTAGATAGTTAGCAGCGTATGGACAACTTTAAAATAATCCCCATGTCTGATTATTTAAATTTCATCCATTAATCTTCATTGACTATTAGAACTAAAAGATCCGGGATCCTCTTTAAAAGTGTTTACGGAAACGACTGAAGGCCTCCGTGGTCTAGTTGGTAGCGCGTTTGAGCACAGACCACTACCACCTGAGTTCGAATCTCGGCGTGGGCATATCTGAAGGGTGTTTCATCTGTGACTTCGCTACATTACCTTTGGACGAATTTAACCTTCCGTGTGCACCAAAAGTAGCCAGTAAAACATTAATCATCATCATCAATCATCAATTATGGAAACCGCTGAAAGCTTCCAAAGGTCATGAACAAAAACCCATAGTTTATTCTTGATAATCATGCGGTGAACGTCATTGAGATCTACGTCAGCGCTGAATGTGCAGCAAACCTTCAGAAAACTATGGAATCACTAATTACATACATACAACAATTTGTGTTATACTTTTATATGTCGGTGCAAATGGGTTATATAACAAAGATGACGACAACGTGTAACAAATGCGAATACTATAACAAAGTTATTGAATGACAGAGAAATATTATACCTCGCCCCAAAAATTGTTTCTTTGGCAATTCTTCTCATTTAATATAAGTTGTTCAACTTTCTTATGGTTACTACTATTATTGGTATTATTTATTAATTATCATCATCATCATCATCATCATCATAGTAAGCATTACTGTTACCGATTTTAGTGTATAACAACAAGATTCCACTTTGTTAAGAAAGAGTGTACGTACTAACGCTACCTGGCTGACCACAAGTTACCTAGTGATGTAATAAAATACCTAGTGATGTTCTACAACATCTGGGTTCAAACACCGGCCGGGCTATCTATGTCAGAAGTGTGTTTCATCTTTCTCTTGGTTCCATTACCTTTGGAGGTCGCTCGGCCCATTTAGCCTACCTCGTACACAGAAGTTGTGGTAACGTTTACAGTTACCTAGCGATGTTTGTACGCCGTTTTATTCGACGGAGCAACTTCGCTGGTATTAATTTACAATTATTGTACGCTTTATGAACAAACTCATTAATTATCCTGTGATTTTGGTTGTATATCTTATAGCCAAATGTGCACCACTTCTATGAGTGTCTTGAATTAAGCTAACTGATTAATTGACAGCTCTTTGTCGGGATATTTGTTTTTTTATTTCCTCAAAAGTTTAGAGATTTAAAGTGATGATAGATAACGAATATTTCGATAATGCCAGCATCAATATCAATATCAAATTAATATAAATTACTCAAAGAAATGTTTATGGTCTTAGGCAAATATAATATCGAATGACCTTAATGATAATCTGTATTTCTTTCTCTCTCTCTCTCTCTATATAAAAAATTTTTTTTATATATATATATATATATATATATATATATATATATATATATATATATATGTGTGTGTGTGTGTGTGTGGTGTGTGTGTATTGTGTGTGTGTGTGTGCGTGCGTTTGTGCGCGCGTGCTGTAGTGTGTGTGCGTGCGGGCGTGTGTGTGTGTGTGCGTGCGGGCGTGTGTCTGTGTGAGTGCGCGTGTATGTATGAGTGCGCGTGTGTAATATGAATTCCGTGAAACAATTATTGTATTAATATCAGTAGATAACAGTTGTCTGAAATGTATAAAAGAATCTATTTTATCTCAATTCTAGGTCAAGTATACTATCGACATTCTACAACGACATCTTTATAATGCCACAAGCAACTGCCTATTGTTACAGCTACTTAGTCAATAATTTGGTAGGACACTACACTGTGTAAATAAAGACCATCATTATTTGGATATAAGACTTGATAGCAAAACACACACACACACACGCATATATATATATATATATATATATATATATATATATATATATATATATATATATATATATATCCAATCAGAATGATCTGGTATTTATGTAGAGTGAGAGGCTACTTTGAAATTTCGGAGTAAAAGATGTAATAACAATAAGAATGTAACAAACGATTTTAATTTAAAATATAATAATCAACATTTCATAGATAACGCCTCCATATCACTATGTATGATAGGGTTTAGAGTATTTATTTATGCTTGATGAGAATATCTGTACTAATTGATTGTTACTCTACTGTCATTCCTGGAAAGCAAACATTCTAAGCTAGTGTTATGGAACAAAATTTTTTTAACATTCCATGAATCTTTTTTCGTCTGGATCCAACCCCATGTATCGATCCTGGCATCCGCCCACACATATTGACAGAAGAGGGTTGGTTTAATGAAAAGCTAATACGCCGCGTTTCTGTTATCATTTCATAACGCGGACTGTTGATAAATATCCATTCGTCTCATGCGTTAATAATCTCGTCACTATTAGAAAAAGAAATTTGATTATTATTATTTTACGACTTTGATTAATTTTGACTTTAACAAAAATTCAGGAAGCCACCCCAGCTCGTGTGCAAACAGTTCTTGCGAATATGATGTAACGTCTGACAACAATTTATTCTAAAAAGAGAAGAGAAATTAATTCTACCCGAATCTCTCTTCCAAAACAAAAATTTTGTTTTATCGGGGCACATCAACCGATTCCAATCTGTCGCAGAAATTAATGATAGTCACGTGGTTACCTGGAACCCGTATGTTTATGCACTGGAGTGTAGTTTATGCGTCGACGACGATTACTAATTCGAACGGTCTGACGATTTCACTGGCAGCACACTCAAAAATATGTCCAGTCAAGTAAAAATAATCTCCATTTTATCATCAAATCGAATAATATTTTACTCGTTTAATGAATTAACCGTTCGGTCCCCCAGGTCCACCTACACCCGTTCGGCACCGGCACCAAAACAAAAATTATGGCGTAAGAAGTGTAAGCCGTGGTCTAATATGGCGGCTTCAGTAGATATCTAACGGCTGGCCGGCCATACGACAGGAAGTTACACGCGCCATATTGGAGCTGATACACCGGGGAGTATCGTAGAAAATGTTGTCCTTAAACATTAACTTCGTCATCTCATTGACGGCGAACAAATTTAGTCCCTTAACGTGACAAGAATGGCGCATAGGATTTATTATCCTGATAAAATAAACATGAAGCTGATATTTACCGACCTTTTTCCCAGCTTTCTACCGACACAGCTAACTTTCATGACTGCCGCGTAAATACCGTCGAGAACTGTGATCAGCGTAACACTCATATGCGAGGCGAAATGATAATGAGCTCTCATCGCTCTGGTTAAAAGCAATGTAGACATTCTTCTGACGTCTGTATTTACGTGACAGCTAAATGAGGACGTGCAGACTAACATATTCCAGTTTAATCACATTTATGGCGGGTTTCTTATGTCCTCGCTGATGATGAACCATAATAATTGAAATCGATATATGGTCGCATTTTGCTGTAATTATAGTCAATAAATAATACATTAGATAGAGCTCTGGATAACTTGCTTAACAAAGCTTTTGATAAGCTAATTGTTTACTTAATAATAACAAACAACCTTTGCTTTATTGTATTAATTTATCAAGCAACAGTCTTCCTGATTCTATTAACGATCATTTATATCTAGAGAATATCGCCCAACCTTATCGTATCGAATGTATCACAGCTGACCTAATAACGGTTGGCCTAATCACAGCTGACCTAATCGCAGTTGATCTATTCAGAGTTGACCGAATCACAGCTGACTTAATCACAGCTGACCTAATCACAGTTGACTTACCAGTATCCCGTTCCTATCTATTTTTCACGTTCCGTTGTTTTATAGGCGCGTGCCTTATAGTATCAAACTACTTCCGGTATTGGATTATGTTGTGGTTTATTTAATGTATTGGATCAAAATGTGATTTTCATCTAACTTGTTATCAATTACACGTGATCATGTTTTTGGCAAAAGTCGTGTAAATATTGTATTGCTTTTAGCCTCGCGTAATAAACGTCGAGTATAAGGAAACACTTAAGTAGACAATAATTAAGCCAATCGTTTCAAAAGGATACCACGTGCTATATGACGTATCAAGCGAATGAAATTACGGTTGCTCAGTATATTTCTATGATGGCGAATCCTTGAAAAATGGCCAGTGTATCAACATTAACTTAGGCTCTACTTCTCCCAGAGATAATACACCATGGTCTGTGTATCTACGTCTCGGATATTGACTTAATGTTGTTAATTACTATTTACTGTCAACAAACTAAGCTATTTACGTAAATGTTATTGTTAACGTGCTGTTAAAGGCCCCATCAATAATACTTTATTTAGTAGCGACATAACTACAGAGCAAAGTTGACTTAATGACACGTTCGTCGAATATAGACATTTCTTTATTAAAGAGTGAAAAGGTGTTTATATTATGTGTGTATGTTATAGTTAAGCCGTAAAAACAAATAATATGAATATAAAGCTTTAACTTAAAGCTTTAACTTAAAATTATTATTTTTAAACTTTCACTTTTGATATGTTTTTTATTAGAATTCAGTTGTGGAATATCATTATATCAGAATTAGTATATTTATATATTACAAACATGAATATAAAATAAATTTGCGTTACATTTTTTTTTTTCAATTTAGTAATAACAGAAATAATTTGGACGTATCTTTTATTCAGTAGCCATAAAAGACATCTTTCACACATGTACAATTGAATCAGTCCATTTGATCTGTCAATCATCATTAATCCAGATCACAAAGTCATCGGAGGATCCTGTGACTAAATACCAAGGTGTTTCCGTAGCTTGAAAAAATCCTCTCGGTGGATGCTGAAAAACAAGAGCTGACAATAGCTGAAGAGCCAGTTCTACAAAGTCACGTGGCACACCAGATTTCTCGACTGCCTTCACCATGTAATTGGATTCATGCTGATGGAAGCATCTAGAAAGAAAGATAGTGGAAATGGAGCAGCCCCAGCCTGATAACTAATCAGTGTAGCCAACAAAGCTGTGGTCCCTAGTGATGAGATATTCGTAGACATCCTCCATCTGCTTCTGTGTCAGGTGCTCACTCTGGTAGCGTGGATGCAGTTATTGTGCAACTAAATGCTCTATAGCGAAGATCTGCTTACAGACGCCACACTGTGTTTCCAATAATGGGTATTGTTGTAGAGATAGCCACATGTGACACGAATCTGCAATTGAGTGGCTGTCACTTCGGGCCTTGTCGAGAGCAACAGCTATTGGGCGAAGTTGTGGGGCGAGATCTCGGGCATTATCATAGATGCTAATGTCCCGTATCTTTCTGGCAATCTGCTTATCAAAATCATCTTCATGCTCGTGAACAATATTCATGTAGCTATTCCTATTCTTGATAAAGGTGTCGATGCACGCCAGTTGACTCTTCCACCTGATCTAAGTGGGAAGTTGTGGTTTGACAGTATCAGGACAGTCTGTCAGCCAGACATTGGGTTTGTGATGATTTCGGAAATACTTCTGGATCTCCATGACATGCTTCGTTACAGATGACGGGGTGATATCCTGACCTAGGAGATTAAGCAGATGCGCTCAGCAGCCATATACAACTTGTGAGAAATCATCTTCCTTGGCACCCTCTTTCATCTTATCCATGTTCCTAGCGTTGTCATTGACAATACAAGTCACAACATATTTAAACCTGTCCTTGGCTATTTTGATGGAGTCTTGCACTTTTTGCCAGATTTTAGAAAAACTGGGGATGTTCTGTCACAGAGAATGGGATGTTGCATGCAAAGAACATCTTTGCAATCTCAATATAGACTTCGCCGTACCTGATGTTGTTGTGATATAGCTACTGATATCCGATTGGGTGGGCACAATTTGTTTCTTCTGAGGGTGATATGGGCCTCTTCTTGGTGATATTGGTGGATGCTGGAGTATCACTGTCTGTTAGTTGATTGTGCAGATTAGCACACAAGGAATGGTGACTTGTCATTCTCTCTGCACGGGGTGCTTGTTGGTGACTACATATATAGCACTTTGCATCAATCTTACCATCCACTGTCACTCTAAGAAAATATTTCCAGATGGGATGGACAGGTCTACCACCCTTGAACATGACTGGTTACTGTGCTGTGCTATAATACCCATGGAGGATCATCAAGTGAAGCCACTGCCACTGCATGCATGGTCAACCACAGATATATACAAGCACCAGCCCAAGAGCTCTAAAAACAAATAGCAGACCAATCAGGTTAATTGATTTTGGCTACAAACAACACCAGTGTATGATTACAATAATATCAAAATATGTTTTTGACAGTTTATGACAATATCATGCCATAATCCTGTTTATGACATGACGTCATAAACCGTGGATTAATCCATAGATACAATGACAATAATACTAATTAAAATTTATAATATGTATTTAGTTGACTAATCGGGTGAAAAAAGTGATATCATTAACCTTTAAATTCTTCCTGGATGTGTCTTATTCTTTAGATGGTTAATTAAAGATTATTCCATAGAGCTGCTGTATAGAGCAACCTTTGTTTAGTACATCTGTTAAGGTGTGTGTGTCAATTTATATTAAGATGGGCTTTTTAAAAATATATTTATCATGTCCAAGTCGTTACTAGTTTATGGAATTATAAAACTCTTCGGTTCAGTATATTTTGTTTCTGGATGACAGAAAAATTTCTAGGGACTATCGATTGGGGCGCCTCCGTGGTCTTACTGGTAGCGCGTTGGATCACAGGTCACACTACTACCTCTGTTCGAATCTCATCGTGGACATATCTGAAGGGTGTTTCATCTTTGACTTCGCTTCATTACATTTGGAGGTCGCTCGGCCCATTTAGCCTACCATGGACACAAAAGTGGCCGTAAAACATCATGAAACTATCGATTCCGGATTAGAAAACTACGATAGTTTAAATTCTATTCATATCTGTATTTATATTTTGTCCGATATCTTTAAATAAGGAAAATGAATAAGAGGTGGATATCAGAGGAATAAATCTTTTCATATTTTTGTCTTACCACCTCTAATTTTTTTATTTATTATTCATTAATGAGAGATTAAAGAACCAAATATGTTAAAATAGCTCTCTATTATAAACGTTGCCCATCTACAAGTTAGATGTTCTACTCAGTTCGGGATTAATCTACGTAACGTCAATGGGGTCAGCTATTGAAATCAATTTCGTTCAAATCCTGCCGTCATATCCTGAACAATAGAAACAATTATTACCTGTAAATATATCAGATTTCGATGTTTCATTAGATTTATCTCCCGGTCTCAGTGCCTTATTATTACAAGCAAAATAACCCATAAAGCCAATATTTAGTTCTAAATCATGTAGTGGGCCAAATATTCGTGACATTTATCAATGTTTATGAAATCGATGTGAACACTTCTTAACAATTGGGTCGTTTGGTAATCGTGATACAAGCTGTTCCTCCAGAAGGTTTAAATGAACAATTTGATTGGTTTGTAGTTTGGTATCTCTTTATTCCTCGAGTCGGTAGGAGCCAATAATACCAGTTTATTGACAATAACTTGTAACAACCATCAGCATTGTGGTCTACCGTAAAGGGAATCCATCCAAATCTTACTAGTCCCTGATTGGTTAATCCGATACTGACAAATGATAACCAATGACTTCGAAGAGGTTTGTTGATGACTGATCGTATGTGTCAGGTGGATTAGATATGTATACAAAAGTTATATAGTCTATATTCATATCAGATAATCGTATAATGCTAAAGCAAACGTAACCAGCAAGTTGGGGTTTGGCCTAAACAACTCGAGTCAACTCAAGGTCAGAGTTCAAATAGTGTCCAGTCATCCGTATTTTGGGGATGTTATAAATAGGCATAAAGTAAGAAAAACATATCGGTGTTATGCCTCATACGCTGCACCTACCTTAAAGTAAACTAAAATTAAGACTGGTGAAGATATTCATGAGATCCGGGTAATTAGTCCCTAGATTGTTGTGATTAACCTGTCCCACGCGTAGACAGAGAGAGAGAGAGAGAGAGAGAGAGAGAGAGAGAGAGAGAGAGAGAGAGCAAGAGAGAGAGAGAGAGAGAGAGAGAGATGAGATTAGTTTAATTATCTTCGTGTTGTTTGGCGATGTTCGTTTTGACTGATTTCATTCATCACCTCGGGAAGATGCTAATCTGCATCTAAAACAAAGACATGATTTGATCACCTGAACACAGCTAGCTAACTGGATAGCATTTTCTTGGTGAACGATTTAATTAACAGCGACACACGGTGAAAAACAACAGCTTAATATGTTCTAAATCCAAACAATACACAAAAAGGTAGACAAAAGGACAGATTAAAAAGATATAAAACTAATGAATGGCAACGGAGAGATTTTCAAAAAAAACATCATCCAGGAGCTCGTCAAATAATTTGTCATTTCCACTAATTATTCCCGTGTATACATAATAATTGCTAGGTAAGCCTCAAACACTTTATAAATGTGATTGATAAGTTGTACCTCTGGCGCGTATTGTATATCATTTTCTGTGGACTGTTTCTAGACATCAAGTCGCCTCACCAATAAATATTTTCAGAATCACCATTCCAATTAATAATGCATCAGTTGAATATTATCTGTTTGATAGATTATTGCGTATAGTAGATTCAGAGACTGTGATAAATCCATAAAACTGTTAGTGTTTAAGAAGCCTGTATTCGTATATAAACTGTAGATTATAAGGGTCAAACTCAATTATTAAAATCCTTGGCTTTTACATTCCCTAATGTATCCTCATGTATCCCTTTCGTGTATTTCTCACTTAACTAACTAACTTCATTCTCCTGTCTACTTTATGTTAATTAGGTCTGCTATAATCCCGGAGAACCTGGGGGCTTCCATTCGCTTCTGTCTTAGCCCAATGGGACATTTGACCTTACCGTCAATTAAGGAGTATGGGACTCCTCGTTCCGGGATCATCCAAGTGTTTCATTCCCGTATCCGTACTGTGCCAGGGTCATGACATGATTTCTGTGGAAATAAGATCGGTGGAAAATTTATGCTGAACTGTTTACGTCGATGCTGACTGTTAGAAATCACAGTAGTAGCTGGTCTCCAAAAGTCATCTGTTTCAGATATCAAACATATTCATAGATAAAGTCACACTAAGCCTCTTGCAGTCATATTGTAAAACACGTTCAATATTACATGGGCTCTATTAATTTTATCTATTTTACGGATTTTTAATCTCGTCTTATTTTACCTTGTTATAATTCATAATTTTGGCTGTAAAATACAAATAAATAAGACGAGGAAAATAAATAAATTAATTCCAAAAGAACAAGGTGACATAAAGATAGATCTTTATGTTGACATAAGTCTGTGATGTCAGATGTTAACATTAATAGTTGTTGCTAAATAAAGATGATGCTGTTTGTGTTTGTACGTTATTACTGTTATATTGTATTGTTTATTGTCGTTATTTGTTGTTGTTGTTGTTGTTGTATATCTTGTTGGTGTTATTATTATTATTATTATTATTATTATTATTCTCATCATCAAGATTTTGATAACTACAGTTTTAACTCTTACTGATGTTATTGATGTTATTGTTGTTATTGTTGTTTGGTGGTTGGTGGTTTTTGGTGGTGGTTTGGTGGTGTTAGAACAATTGTAATTGTAGTTATTCTTCTTACTGTCGCAATCATGACATGCACAGAAAACGCATTATCTTGTATTAACCGTGCCATGAAGTAGCCGACAATATCGTTTTACGGCGCAATTTTCTCCAAAAACAAATCGTCACAATACTGAATTATTTGACCTTGAAAACGCCAGAAGTGTTCGCTTTTAGCGATGTGTTAGCGCCACCTACCGTTTATAGGATAGACCATTATGTAGTATAACTACCGACTTGATGCACAGTCTCTCATTCTACACTAAATAGGTTTCTCTCAATTTGACATAAATGACTGTGGAATATTGCTTACCTGTTTGATTTACGTTTTCTCATTAGCTTTGTCATGGTTTCATTCCATCTGTTATCATTAACATTCATGCTGATAATGATGATGATAGTGATGATGATGACGATGATGATGATGATTTGAGTGTATATATGTTTGTGTCTACGTGTCTCTGTGTGTGTGTGAATATGTCTGTCTCTCTGTGTGTGCATTAGCGTAATAAGTTTTTTCCTCTATAATCAATTCATCGAGTTTTTCTATTTGTTGGTTTGAAAATTTTGCGCGGTGCACTTTCGTCCGAAAACAAGTCGTCCTCATACAGGACGCGATAAATGCCGCCATATTGATCCCTACAAGGTGGCGTCAAGATTGTTGCTCTGTCATCAATTCATTGAGTTGCCCTAGTTGTTGAAAATCATGTTGTTTCTGGATACTGGTGTACTCGTGTACAGATACACCGTTTTTGGGAACGTATTATTTAAATGTTGTTTGCTTGTAACTAAAATATTAAAGCATCAGCAGATAAAGCCTGTAGAATGTGTTACAGCATCAATATTGGGGGAAAAACACACACACAGATGATGCAGTTGCTCCAATGACAGTATAAACCGATAGAAGAGATCATCATCAGACGAGGAATTATGTCAATATATAAATGCAGTATATCATCATACGCAGTAGCCAAGTCCTGTCCGGATTGTTAAAAGTCGCAGTAACCGTATAGTTGACTCATCTAAAAATCGATTATATTAAAGGCACTGGAAAGCGAATGATATATGTGAGCAACACATTGTCCTCATCCGAGCATATTGAGGAATCGAAGGGATGTCTAACTAGTTCACTAAGTGAGTCAAAATATCGGCGGTACAACAGCTTATTGTGTGCGTCATCAGAGGTTGACATTACCAAGGTGTTTTGGAAGAGGGATGAATATAGTCCGAAGGTATATCGTCACGTGGTATAAACCTCCAGGGATAATACGGTGCCAAACCATCCAAAATCGTCAATTGCACACATCATAATTCAGCAAGCTGCACAGAAGAAACACGTTACATGAATAACTAGCAACACTCGTAATCCGTAATTGTCCTGTATTTAAATTAGCTTCAAATAAATTTGTGAGAGAAGTAAAATAGTCGACTGTTTGGATGTTCGATGGCTTTTTTTATGCAAAATGGCTAAATAGGCCGAGCGACGTCCAAAGGTAATGAACCGAAATGAAAAATGAAAACCCACTTCAATATTTGAACTCAGGTACTTCATATCTGTGGCCAACCACATTACCAATTAGGCCATAGCGATATTTCAATATAACTGTAACAGGTCACGGCCAACACGTATCGGAATTGGGACGCTCACTTTGATCGGGTTTAATTATATGCAAGATGGTCACATATAAACATACTCATGGCAGGAAGAAGCTTCCGGTGAAATCCTGGAAATAACAAAAGCATCAATTCATCAGACAATTTTGTGTTTAATATCGAATTTCATAATTCAAACATAAAGAACACATCCGACAAACTGTGTCAACGATGTGCAGACGCAAAATAGGGCAAACTGATGATATTATTAAACTCTCATAAAAAATAAATGAACGCAAAATATTTATTAAAATTGCTTGAATGACTTTTGTTGGCGTACAGGATTTCTATGAAATGAAAATGTATGGAAATAGGGAGAATATTGGTGTTTAAATGACACGATATCGACCCAATCATATATAATTTTATAATATATATATATATATATATATATATTATATATATATATATATTGAATTGTTGCAACATTCATGAAGGTTTTAATATCCCAAGTATCAATTTTATATAGGTTTCAGAAATGAAGCGTTAGAGTCTCAATCGAAAACAAACAGAAATCACAGCATCAACAAAATTATTACAAGCCCATGACATATATGTATTTTAAATTTTAACAGGTCATCTCATCGTGAGTTATGATAAATAATGAAGATTTACGTTAAATATATATGTTTTTATACTAGTATCGATGTTGACCAAATTAGCAATAATAAATAAACGTTATTCAAGCATGTAGCTATGAACCACTTCATAGAAGTGGTAAAAAAAGCCAGCCACTTCACGTTCTTCACAGTATTAATGGTAATTAAAGCTGTTATTCAGCAAAGCATCTCGGTTATTTTGACCTCGGGGGTCAATAGCTTTAGAAATGAAATAGCATTCGTCCTTGATGTCAGTTGCCGAATATCGTCAAAACGGAATATAACTGTGAGATATTTCCCTGTGGATGTGGATAACTCACTTGATAACTTGGAGTACGGAGAAAGGTCATCGAGATGTTCCTTGTTATTATTGTGATGGCTAGTAGTGCATGTCGGGATATGACGTCACACCGTGTTATAGTCGGCAACCGCTTGGTACCGAGCAATTACTCATGGCCTTTAAATTTTATGTTCTTACCGGTGCAAGCCGGCGGGCGTACCGAGAGGATGGTGAGTATGGTGAGTGAGTGGTGGTGGTGGTGGTGAGTGGTTGAGTGAGTGGGGTGAAGTGGTGGTGCTGAGTGATGGTGAGTGGCTACTGGTGGTGGTGGTGGTGGTGGTGAGTGGGAGTGAGTGGTGGTGAGTGGTGGGGTGGTGGTGGTGGTGGTGAGTGGTGGGAAGTGAGTGAGTGAGTGAGTGAGTGAGTGAGTGAGGATAGTGAGTGAGTGAGTGAGTGAGTGAGTGAGTGAGTGAGTGAGTGAGTGAGTGAGTGAGTGAGTGAGTGAGTGAGTGAGTGAGTGGTGGTGGTGGTGGTGGTGAGTGGTGGTGGTGGTGGTGGTGGTGGTGGTGAGTGGTGGTGAGTGGTGAGTGAGTGAGTGAGTGAGTGGTGAGTGAGTGAGTGGTGGTGAGTGGTGGTGGTGAGTGGTGGTGGTGAGTGAGTGAGTGGGGGAGTGAGTGGTGGGGAGTGAGTGAGTGAGTGGTGAGTGAGTGAGTGGTGAGTGAGTGGTGGTGGTGGTGAGTGAGTGAGTGAGTGAGTGAGTGAGTGAGTGAGTGAGTGAGTGAGTGAGTGAGTGAGTGAGTGAGTGAGTGAGTGAGTGAGTGAGTGAGTGAGTGAGTGAGTGAGTGAGTGAGTGAGTGAGTGAGTGAGTGAGTGAGTGAGTGAAAATATAAAACACACACATACACACACCAGCACGCAAACAAACAAACACACATACACAGAGATATAGAGGGGAGAAAGAGAGAGAGAGGGGAGGGAGAAATAGAGAGGGGAGAGAGAGGGAGAAGAGAGAGAGGAGAGAAAGAGAGAGAAAAAGCAAGAAAGAGAGAAAGAGCGAGTGAGAGAGAGGGGAGAGAGAGAGAGAGAGAGAGAGAGAGAGAGAAAACCGAACTAATCATCTATACTGACCGAAGTTGGCAGCTTACCGAGTGTGACAAAACCATAAATAAACAATAACAGGTCATTGGTCCCAGGACAACTATCTTGTCTAATGTGCTAACATCCCTAACAACATCCCTAACAACATCCCAACAGAGCAGCATATATTTTATTACAACATCTAGAATAACCCGCGCATTCAGCGAGATGAACTTCGGGATTTGGATCTCTTCTTGATACCTCATCGTTCGCGTTTTTGAGCCGAGATAATGGCTTCCTTTGGATATTAAAGCATCCGATTGAGTTATACCTTTGAACTTTGATATGATGTAACCAGAACAATGACATTCCCAGTTTTCACTATTCAGGATATCACACCTGGTTTTACCAAACCACGTGACGTAAATTAAGACGAATCCTTGATCCATATTTGTCATATAAATCCCGAATATGTCAAACTGTGTCGTGAATTCTAAGGACAGCCATCTCTCGCTGTCCGCTGTGATTGATCAGAACATTAGCTATCCGGATAACAACAGATATGGGACAATAAGTATATGATAGGAAAATGTCGATTCGAAAACGATAAATCTTTCTAAAAGAACAACAAACGACCAATCAAAGTAATACGTTGCCATGGTAACCAAATGGCGGTGGAAAAACCTCCAATAAAACTCGAATAATAAACACGGGAAGAGTTTATCTCATTGCGATAACTACACCTACAAACTAAAGTTGTGTACCGAATGGCATGGTTAAACCGGAAATACCTATATGTTGTCCTTGTTGTTTTACGTGTCAGGGATAGTGTGAGTGCGGATAGCACAGAGATATCACTTTTGTCATATATAAGCTTTTTATTTAACTATATTGTGGATACTTGTTCGAGTTAACGTCAACCTCTGATCTGTTATATCCCTTTTGTAAACATATTAGAGAGTGTCTGGATACAGAATCTCACACGTTTTGTTCTAAATATTCTACTGATCGTGAGTGAGTTGAGTTGAGTTGAGTTGAGTTGAGTGAGTGAGTGAGTGAGTGAGTGAGTGAGTGAGTGAGTGAGTGAGTGAGTGAGTGAGTGAGTGAGTGAGTGAGTGAGTGAGTGAGTGAGTGAGTGAGTGAGTGAGTGAGTGAGTGAGTGAGTGAGTGAGTGAGTGAGTAGTAGTGAGTGGTGGTGGTGGAGGTGGGTGGTTTGGTGGTGGTGAGTGGTGGTGAGTGAGTGAGTGAGTGAGTGAGTGGTGAGTGAGTGAGTGAGTGAGTGAGTGAGTGAGTGAGTGAGTGAGTGAGTGAGTGAGTGAGTGAGTGGCAAATAGCCCGAGCTCATCTTTTGTATTCTTATCAGCGAGATAATCCTAACAAAAGGTCTATTGTATTCAAATTAGCAAACTTACCGACCCAGATCTGATCTGGACGAGAAGAGGTTCTCAAAAAGTGAGAAGTGTCTGATTAAATGAAGACTATCCTGTAGAAATCGACAAGAGGCGTAAACGATTGCGGCTGTATGTTAGACTTGGTGACTGAAGACATCCTCAGACCAAAGTGTCGGCCTCTATCAGCGGTGACAAGATTGTCATGAACAAACAGGGGCATATTCTGAAACTGCTTCACTTCCTGAGTTTGTCAAGATCAACTATCAACCTCCACTAGCTACAAGATCCTCAGACCAAGTGACGATATTCTTCACCAGAGAGTCTCCACTTTCCAACTTTTATCAATGTAACCTCGTCAATAAAGACATAAATTACAGAGTAGTGGATACTAGAAAGCGATATTGTATGATAATCCTGAAGTGGCAGTCGAAATCCTGTCAATCGATGACCCAAATGGTCAAAATCCACGAACAAAACATCTCGCTCATTTTGATCAAGACTAGATATGACATGAATAGTCTTAGTCAGACTTACAAAAGATGTCATTCCAACCATACTCGACAAACTGAGTGATGCCCAAGCGAATCAGCAGTTTGATGGATAAACTGAATAGGAAACGGGTATGTATGAGTGATAATAGGGTAATCATTCCTATATAGGCCACATTTGGGAGAGCCTTATGCATCCACCGGGCTTCATTGTACAGACAAATATCACATTATTTTAAATGACGTTGTGTGATAGTAAGAAGGAAATATTTGCATTCAGGACCATTGTGTTGACTTATTAATTAAGCTTATACCAACACAAACAAATACATGCCAATTCAACTATTGTTGTGAATCGGGGTTGGGTGTCTGAGGCACAGGTGGCTGCTCTAGATCCACGTATGCACTTGATGCAGCTAATTCCTCACAATTAATACTGTCTGTGATCGTATTCGCGAGTGGTTCAAAGTTGATATCCCTGAGAATGTCAAAACTTTCATCAGAATCTGGCATTTGTCTGTCAACTGGTCAGAACGCCTCTAAACAAAGCTGTGGCACTACGTGATGTTTGGCAAAGACGACGTCACACAATTATCCCTAGCGAGTGTAGTGCACACTAGTAATGGCTCGTGAGTTCGGAAATTAAGGATTTAGGGACCAATATGATAGCTGATGGTTGGAATTGTTTTGAGTGTCGTAGTGCATATGATAGGCAATACAATAATTGTTTGTTACGTTATATTTATTTTAAAATATGAAATTTATTTCCCGTCATATTTAACTTCTTGTGATGATGATGATCCTTTCTCTTTCGTAAATAAAAGATGTCACTCTATATTTGTATTAGCTCTTTAACAACTTTCAATTGAATTTTAATATGTTTGCTAATCATACAATTAAATTAAGTGTCTTTTTACAGCACATGAACATAGGTCCTCGTACAGCATACGGCTATTGGACATATCGAAGTTTAATACAATATTAATTTCGAACGCAAATCTGATCTTATACCATTTCCATACTCAATTACGTTTACGGAAAGGTTACTTTCTCACCTGTAATCAAAATTAACTTCATGTTTAATCATAATCTCTCACTGATGATTATCAGCTTATTCATTGTTGGTGTTTTTTCTCTGTATATCCCCATTTATTTTATCAATATGCCGTTTGCCTTTAGCTTGCTAACCACCGATGTAGAGTTAACTGTTAACGAGCAGTACGAGAGAGACTGCGAACCATTTGACTCGCCTTTTCAATACGGAAACGAGACAAATATGATTATTGCGAAAGTGAATAATTTCACAAGATGACGGAACTATTTCAAGAATCCCAAAATTGTTTTCACTTCAATTGTCGAGATCATTCTGCAAATTGCTATGTGATCTCCGTGATGATTGATTCTCTTTTGATCTGATTGGGATTAGTGAAGCATTTCGATGTGATCGTGGCACACCCCTATCGTTGCCTGGTTTTCACGACCTAATAGCTCGTTGCCGTGATGATGAGAGATGGGGGGGGGGAAATTGAACTCTTTGTCGAGAATGATATTAATTTAAAAATACTCGAGGACGTGGTTTCATCTCCAGTATATTTGATTCGGTATTTATTGAAATTTGCCCAAAGTCAGAAAAAAAACATTATAGGATCTCTTTATAGGCCAAATACTGTCCCTAAGGCTGACAAGGATATTTTTGTCACATTATTTGAAATCATGGACCCTATAAATAGAGAAAATAAACAAGTAATCATCATGGGAGATTTTAATATTAATTTACTCAAGTTTGGAAGTCATAATAAAAATAAGTGATTATCTAGATAATATATTCCCAGTCATGGTTTTATTTCCACAATATCCAAACCAATTAGAGTTACCACTGCATTAACTCCACTGATTGATCACATATATACGAGTGATATCACTTCCGCTACCATCTCTGGAATAATCTTAATGGATGTAGCTGATCACAAACGTACTTACAAATCTAGTTCTTATAAATAAACACGGTTTTATACAGTGTTGATGATGGTTGATGTTTTATGGACAGTTTTGTGCACATGGTAGGCTAAATGGGCCGAGCAAAGCCAAAGATGAAACACCCTTCAAATATGTCCACGCCCAGATTCGAACTCAGGTGGTAGTGACATGTGATCCAACGCGCTACCAACTAGACCACGGAAGCGCCCGGGTTTTATACAGAGAATAACATACTGAAATTCAAGATATTGTTGGACGAAACGGATTGCAACGATATACTCAACAAAATTGCCCAAATGAAGGATTTCATGCATTTATTCTGAAATAGAAATATTCACCTCGCATACGAGCTACACTTCTTGCACAAAAGCCACACGATCAAACGGTGAGCAATAGCCAAGATTTCTGAAGTTATAAAAACATATTTAATATAGCAAAACGATTGATAAAAACAAACTAGTATCATGCGATTATTGAAGAATACAAGTTAAATATGAAAACCACATGGTCGTATTGAAGGAAATAATTGGTAAAAAGAACGATAACACAAACTTTCCTCTGAAATTTGTAATTAACGATGAAGCTGTTGGTTATAAAACGATTATAGCCGAGTCATTTAATGACTACTTCTCTAAAATTGGCCTTTAAGCAGGTTGAAATGTTCCAGTGACTAATGTCAACTATTGTGACCTTTTACCAGACCCATTCCCATGCAACATCTTTGTCGACTCTGGGGTACCATCCTACATTATAAATTTAAATTTCTAAATTAAAATCTAAATCCAGCTTTGGCCAAGACGAAAAATCAAAAAAATTACTCAAAGAAACCATTGAAAATCTATCCATCCCAGTCACTTACATTTTTCTGTACTTGCATAGAACCAGATAAAATAAAAATCGCAAAAGCCATAGCTATCTATAAATCAAGTGATCGGAACTCTATCAAACATTATCCCCATTGTCCCTATATTTTGCTGTAATCCTTCTACATTTTCCCTATATTGTACTTCCATGGTGAAATGCCAGTCAGCACCTTCGAAAAACTATAACCTTTCAGAAGTGTACAATTCGCATATTTAAGAAAGTTGCTTATGATAGTCACACCGACTCGTTGTTCCATTCTTCTCGAGTTTTAAAAATACAAGATTTATATCTTTGTCAATCCGCGCTATTCATGCATGACTACGTGAACAATGACCTACCTGCTTCATTCAAGAATATTTGTTTTTATAATCGTGACATACAAACAATACGCCAGACACGTCAGTCTGACTTGTTATATATTTCGCCCCATAAAACTAATTTTGCCAGCAAAGTCCCACTTAAGGATGGCTTAAGATATGGAATAATTGCGCTGCGTTTTCATCACATTCTAGGCTTCAATGGGCGGGTGAAGGGTGGGTGGCTGGGGGTGGGGGTTGGTTGGTTGGATGGGTGGATGGACGGGTGGTTGGTTTGGCGGAGTGAGTGAGCGAGTGAGTGTGTGAGTCAGTCAGTTAGTCAGTCAGTGAGTCAGTGAGTGAGTCAGTAAGTCAGTAAGACAATTAGTGAGTCAGTCAGTCAGTGAGTCAGTGAGTGAGTCAGTAAGTCAGTAAGACAATTAGTGAGTCAGTGAGTCAGTGAGTGAGTCAGTGAGTGAGTGACAAATAGCCCGAGCTCAGATGGATAATAAACAAGATTTACATATAATAATCAAGCTGATTAATTTAAAGCGCTCTTGCAACACTCAAAAAAGAAAAAAAATAAATAAATTTCCGTTATCGTATTAAAATTATACTAGCACTTTTTCCTTAGAATCAGTGTTAGAGTGTAAACATTTCCTCTTATCCAGGAGGAATTATCTGTATAATTATCTAATTAACGAGTAGATTAAGACGAATAAAGTTTTAAAAAACACACACAAAACAAAAAGATGTTGCAGAACAACGTGTTTTCTCTCAGAGTAGCAGCCTTCTGGGTGTTGTTACAATTCATGGACAGATATCAAAATAGATTAATCCAAAGAAATTCCTTCCACGAATTTTGTCTTCAACTTGATCTTTTTCTAGCCACTCCTGTCACTACCATTATGGTCAACATCAAACAGTGATCACATTAAAAGATTGTATTGTACTTTGACTGTCTGCAGACACACATACAGCTGTAAATACTCACACACACACACACACACAAACACACACACACAAACACACACACACACACACAAATACACACACAGATACAAACACACACACAAACACACAAACACACACACACAAACACACACAAACACAAACACACACAAATACACACACACAGACACAAACACACACAAACACACATAAACACACACACCCACACACACACACAAACACACACACACACACAAACACACACACACATTCAAACGCACACAAACACACACACACAAACACACACACACACACACAACATATATATATATATATATATATATATATATATATACATATACTTCATATGCCCTCCTTACATGCAAGCATATTAAATAAATGAATAAATAGTAACTCTATTAATTAATCTCACTGATCAATAAATCATAGAAGACCCGAATTATAATTATTTTTAAGAATACTGAAAAATAATCCGTGGTAATTCCTCGTTCTAATTAATACAATAAAAGTTATAAGATTTTGTTTACTGATTTAATATTCCTATTACTGCTAAAAATTCTACTACATTTGGAGGGAGATCGCTCGGGCCATTTAGCCTACCTTATGCACAACAATGGCCGTAAAACATCAATCATCATTATCATCATCATCTATAAATACTACTACTACTACTGCTACCACTAATATTGCAACTATTACTTTCATAAATATCACTACTGCCGCTACTACTACTACTAATACTAATACTACTACTACTATTAGTCTACTGTCACTAGCACCAACTTTACATCTACCACAACGTTTCCAACTACTCATACTAGCATTTCTAGTGCTAAGTAATCCCCCCCTCTCTCTCTCTAAATATATATATATATATATATATATATATATATATTGCTGTCAGTATTACTTATCATAATCATGTATGGGGTAATGTCCAATTCTTACAATAATCATGAATACTGACATTTGTTAGAAGTCTTCATCATAACTGTGAGACATCAAAGGGAAGAAGCCATAATACCAACATACAGCGTAATGGCAGTACCAGCTTCATATGGGAAGCTTCAGCCTATCTAGACACATATATGTAGGATAGATGTCGGTCTCTCGGGGATATACCCAGTTACAGCTTTATTGTGATCTTTGACTGGACGTGTACAGACACGTTTCGATAGCTGAGCAAGATGGATGTTGAGTAGCGAATTCTTCGGGCTGCATGCCTTCTCCCTACAGACATCGTATTACCATTCAGCAGGTATCACGTACGCCGCACCGGGATTACCTTTATACCGGCCTGTTTCTTCATTCGTAACCGTTCGTCATAAAATCGCGGGTTCGAAATCCTGAAAATTAAAAATAGAGACGAGAATAAATTTCTCGTAGCTAACCATTTAGAACCTCGCAATATTCGACTCAACCGAAAAAGTAACCAAAAACTTATCATTCACATTTGCGCAATATTATCTTCTGACGCCAAGATGTAGATCTATTTTCTGTAGATCTATGTGTGTCCTATCAGATTAGATTGTTATTGTTATGTAGTTCGTTTGATTACAAAAAGGTAAGTTTCCTTGTTTTAAGTTAGATTATCAGATAATAATAAAAAATATTGTTAATAGATTGGAGGAAGTTTAGGCGCTAAATAGTAATTTTGTTGTCGTTTCTGCCGGTTCCCAGTTTAGAATTAACCCGCTGTGACCGTTTTCGTGTAATAAAAGGCAGCTCACTCACTCACTCACTCACTCACTTTAGTAACACAAACTATTTATTCAACCATTAAATTAATTCTAATCCGTCGTAAATTAATTAGCAATCGTAGCTTTTGCACAAACAATTCGCTTAGCTATCATAACACAGAATGTAAACAGTGACCAGCTGTGTACAAACGATATATTGACAGTGACTAGATGTGTACAAACGACATATTGACAGTGACCAGATGTGTATAGACGACATATTGACAGTGACCAGTTGTGTACAGACGACATATTGACAGTGACCAGTTGTGTACAGACGACATATTGACAGTGACCAGCTGTGTACAGACGACATATTGACAGTGACCAGCTGTGTACAAACGATATATTGACAGTGACTAGATGTGTACAAACGACATATTGACAGTGACCAGATGTGTATAGACGACATATTGACAGTGACCAGTTGTGTACAGACGACATATTGACAGTGACCAGTTGTGTACAGACGACATATTGACAGTGACCAGCTGTGTACAAACGATATATTGACAGTGACTAGATGTGTACAAACGATATATTGACAGTGACTAGATGTGTACAAACGACATATTGACAGTGACCAGCTGTGTACAGACGACATATTGACAGTGTCCAACTGTGTACAGACGACATAATGCTACTGTTTGAGTATTATTCACTTAAAGTCACTATGTCTTAATGTATTAAGATACATATCTTTTTGGCTCCTCTAGAGACAGGATGTTAATTGACAAATCACAAGGTTTGTTAGTGGAGCTCTATTTGTTATCAAAATTATCAGAATTATTGGTTAACTATGATATAGGCAAAGTGGGATTCAATCCCACCAGACTAAAGTGTTTTATCACATAAAATAAAATAGTTTCCATATGCACAGTGTTTCAAGCATTACAATGTTTATATTAATCACGATGATGGCTCTTTATTTTTGGTTCGAGTTATCATGATTCTGATTAAACACTAATTCTCTAAAGGTCTCACTTTTAATTAACAAGTCCATGCTGCCATTTAACTTGTGTTTATTCGTACGATACCAGGATAAGTAAAATGAAGTGGAGATCCTACATGGTTCATAAAAAAAATCTATTCACAAATTTATGATCCAGATATTTAATTTTTCGTCTAAAATCTTTTCGATGCCGAACAAAAGTCCAATTCGGGATCCTCGAACCAAGATCCAAAGCTCAATCACTGGGTTACCAGAGCGCAATGTATATAAGGAAGGATTTGGCTCTTAAAGAGGAAATTTGAATTTGGAATAAAGACTTCTATCTAAGCAGATCTAAATATCCCTTACAAATCCCCACTTGGATGATTTCTGTCACAGGTGACGTTTTTCTTGATCAATTTCCTTAAATCGAAGAGCAACTGAATCTACTTTCTCTCGCAGTTGCACCGGTCTAGACCAGCATAGAGCGATTATTGTTTTGGATATTTTTACTCTGGCGCAGAACTCCACCAGCTGCTCGGTCACAGAGCAGTCGTTGTTGGCAATGCATCACGACAAAACTGGCATTAGCCATCATCCCCGAAGCTCGCCTTTTCCATCCGACATCAGCCGCTAAGACACAATAAATATTTTTAGATTGAATCAGAATTCCGTAACACGACAGATCCTATTTCCGTTTCCGGTATTGCTACCACCACGCGATGTGGTGTTTTTTATGTGTCGCCATAACGTTCCGTGTGCTCCAAAGCGATGTGTGGCCGAAGACAGGTTTAATATCGGCCGATCCTGAACCGTGTGTCGTCATATTTCACATGATGACGTCATTATGGCAGCTAGCTGTGGGATACCTCCCCCCGTTTCATTTATCTGAAACATTCATAATCGTAAAACGGATCACGATTTGTCGACCAGAAATTTCTATCCAGATTCTATATAAATGCGGTGATTGCGTTTATTTCTATTCGATATAAATAGCGGATGTAAAATACAGAAATATTTGCCGATTAGATGATTGATGTTGTGCGGACACTTTTGTGCACATGGTAGACTAAATGGGCCGAACAACCTCCAAAAGTAATGAAGCGAAGTCGAAGACGAAATACTCTTCAGATATGCCTACACCGAGATTAGAACTCAAATGGTAATGATATGTGGTTCAACGCGCTACCAATTAGACCACGGAGGCGGCCCTGTTTGCCGATTAGAATTCTCAGTCGTACGTGTGAAAATCACATCATAATTATAATTCATATTATATGCTGGGTATCATCAATAATCTTTCAGGAGTTCACTTCGTTCAACATAATCTAGGGATTCCCGTAACTAAGTTGGCACCGTACTCGGCTATCCACCTCCAACTGGGGGTTCGATTGTAGAGGATAAATAAATCACTTACTGACTCCCTTTCTTTTTAATTCCATCACTCATCTGCTCACTCACTCATTTGGTCGCTCACATTTACCCGCCTGAAGTATATCACTTATTTTCTACGTGTAATTAACGTGATGTTCACTCACAAAACTATCGACAGTTACAGGTAATCACCGCCATAGACTCCAACATTATTTTGTTTTTCAAATACGTAACGTGTATCTCAATTACAATGTAATCGTAGGCAAAGGCAAACTCGTATGACCTATATCTCGATCGTCTAATTACAGTATGGGCAGGTCAATATTTGAAAAATAAATCCCTAACCTCCAAACAAAATTGCAACAAAAGGTTTTTTGGTTTTAAGTAGTTCTTTGGGTCATTGACACCTCCAGAAAAAAGTCTCCCAAAATTAGACCCCGGGAACAAACAGATAGAAACATAGTACCAACATACCAAATAAGCATATTTACAATGTCCTATGACGTCACCATGACTTCAAAATGACGTCATGTATATCGCGACGACGCCCTGCTGTACACTTCACCATCAGATGTCTAGGTCAAATCGAGAAACTGATTTTTCCTAGAGATATTACCCCTCATCATTACCCCCAAGTCATTTTATGAATATTTGAGAGTAACTGTTAGGCACTGACTGTTATGTAATAAATCTGATGCGCTATTTTCTTAGCCTTATTATTGCGTTCTGTTCATACTGAAGTATGATGCGATTTCATGAAACAATTAATGTCCTTTGCTGATATCATTGGAGATCAAAGGAAAGTCAGATTTTTTTTGTTTAGCCTTCCATACACTTGAGTGCTGCCATCTTTAAATTTCTAATTAAAACAAAAGAAATTGATTAAGTCATGATTTTCAATTTCTATTATTTTACTTCAAAATGACAAGTTTACAAGTAACAATGGGTATATATTGTGAATATAAGCTGCCTGTTACTATCATAGAAAGACCAGGTAAGTTCCGAAAGGAAAAACATCACATCATAAGTACTTTATAAGTGGGTTCAATATGTCTTATATACCCCATGTGTACTTCTTTTCACATGCTATTAGTATATGGGGTGCCGATTGTTCATTACTTTCTTTCACTTTCTTCAGTAATGTTTATTCATCAGGAAGCTAATATATCTGATCTCAATATGCGTATAGTTAGAGACTACCTTTATTTTAGGGCTAAAGTCAATGTGTTTTTTTTTTGTTTCTTTCTCGCACACCTAAAATGAGTGCAAGTGATACTGAGGCCAAGGGGGAGGTTTGTCCCATTTGCAAAAGAATTTGATGAAAATGACAACAGAAAAATTTTCAAGCTCTTCCAGAAAGATGCTGATCCGATCAATTAATCAAGTAGGAAGCGATGTCTGGAGGATATAGTTGCTTCGTCGGAATACATGGACAAATACGAAAAACATCAAACGTATTCTAAACCAAAGTCAGGGAACAGGTTCACCAATAAAAAAGAGAAATGTTAGAGTTAGCATGGGTCCCTACAATAATAAAACTGACTGCTTCTTCTGTGGACAAAAGGTTGCTATGGGTAGTCATGGTCGTGATGAGCCTGCTAGTGAAGTTCTAACTGATTCTTTCCCTCAGACTGTATTAGGAGATTGCGACAATCGGGCAGATGAGTGGGCATTTACAGTCAAGGGCCGCATTGAGTATTTTTGGAACGATTTCCATACTGCAGATTGTATTTATCATGCACACTATAACACAAACGTTAGAACTGGGTGAGATATCCCGGGACAATTTAGAACAGGACCAGCAGAAAACGAATGAGATTGGATCGGCCTAAGAATGAGGACCATTTAAGAATGCGTGAATATCTAGAAAGAAATGACGAAGAGCAGTTGACAATATCGGATCTTGTGAGCAACATGAGAGGCTACTTACTTGAGGATGGTTCTGCTCCTTATGGGAACCAATACCCAAAGGAAAAACTGAAGGGGCACCATGTTGATTCAATATATGGAGCTGAAGGAGACGGCTTTAATGACATTGTCACAATGAGAGAAAAAACATCCAAAATACTAATTTATTATTTCAAAAGCGCCCAAGGTGGGGATGAGGAAAGTCAGAAGCGTACTATCATCAAAACGGCCGCAAAGTTGATGAAGAGTGATATCAAGACCAATGTTCCACCAGTTCTGGACTACCCCTCAATGTCCCTTCGGTCCACGCTGAATTTCATGCTTGTTGGTGCGGACAAATATGAAAAAGTTGCGTCCATCGATCATTGAATTGTACAGGCTGTTCGGCCGTGCGCTGTTGTGGCTTCATTGCAAATCGAACTTGCATCCCAACTCCACTACCTGTATAAGTCCAGATTTATTGTGGACATATTATCCACGATGGAGTTTTCTCATCCTATGCCGAGGTATAGAGATTTCAAAAGCTGCTCTTATGGTTACATCAGATGTGTTAGGAGGACCATTGCCTGATATCGTGGTGTTTGCGGCTGACAATGTCGATCATAACATTTTAATTATCGATAAAAAAAAGGAATCTTTCACGGCATGGGTGTCGGGAAAAAGTCATTGTTTCCGAAATGTATCAAATGTGACAAATATATAGAATCATGTGCAAATTGCTTTACTATCCATGTGATGCAATAGAACAGAATGGCTACAAAGCCATATTATTGTTTTTCAGTGGAAAATCAACGGATAACCTGGCCAGTTTGAAGCATTGAGTACTAAAAAAGAAGGTTGTTTCTGCAACAAGCTTTGTGACTCCAGAATGGATCCCCCCTACTACGTCGGCAACAAAATCCCACTTTTTGAGATATCATTACCAAATCATAACATGGTTGGGTAACGAGACCAAATCTGAATGCACCAGACTGGGGTGGGAAATGCGAGAATCTTGAAATTATGCAAATTAATCCCTCTCCTGGAGTCCCATTTTGGGTTACTTTTCTGGTATTATCCATAATCCACTGAACTACTTAAAACCAAAAAATCTTTTGTTGCAATTGTTTCGGTCAAATCATATATTGACCAAGCTAGTAGTCATTCTGTTTCTAATAAATGTGGTGTCTATTATTATACAAGAAGTACAGACAATTTTGACAGACAATAGATGTGTTCCAAGATGAGCGCGTTCGTAAAGCCATCGCCGTGAATCGGAAAAACAGATCATCTAAACCGACTCAGATTAACCTCAACGTTGTATGGAGCTAGAATCTAAATGGTCGCTTAGCACATCAAAACAGTAGTTTCCGTAGCTACGTCAGTGGTGTGGGTTGTTTTGGTTTTTTTGGGTTTTTTTTTTTTGGGGGGGGGTTCGTATTATCTAACAAAAGTCATACCTGTTTGTTGTTAAGGGGACTTCAGATGAAGCCATTCACTTTCTATTCGACACGGCGTTGTTCTCCGGGGAAATCACGTCCCATTGTTACATGCCCGCTGCTAAACAGCGGAAGCGAGCCACTTGTAAAAACACGGAGACACGGGATGCGAACAAATAGCTCCGGAGCGACAACCTGAAATGCGCATCTCTAATGCTTACCGGGACACCGAGGAATCGGAAGAGGCGAGTCCGTGACAATATTTTCTTCGTTAATTCGTCTTCCAATAGAAATGAACCAAAGAGGTGAAACGTAGCTGAACGAACAAATCATCGTTAACGGAATTAATATACCTGTAGACGTGTTGATGGGTCGAACAAATTATTTCACATAATTAGTTTTCTATTTAATGCAACGATTGTGCACGGCTATACCGCAAACGAATTGCTACATTCTACTATTATTTCTATTCCGAAAAATCTTCGTTCTTCATTGTGTTCCAGTGATAACTATCGTGGTGTAGCTTTATGTTGTTCATTATTTAAATTGTTGGATATAATAATATTAGTTATGTACGGTAGTTATTTATACACGCCAGACTTACAGTTTGGTTTCCAGCCGCGTCTCTTTATACGGCTGTCTTTCTTGAAACTGTGGATTATTAGGTTAGAAAAGGTGGAAATGTATATAGTTGTCTCTTAGAGACGTCTAAGGCTTTTGATAATGTAGGGCATACATTATGGTAAATTATTTAAATTGGTAATTGTTCGTGGTATGCCTGGACTTATTATTAGGTTGCTTCTGGATAGATACACGAGACAACAGTTGTGTGTCTCATGGGATTCGTGTATAATCAATAAAGTAGTACAATGTGTCAAACGGAGTAAAACAAGATGGTGTCATATCGCCAATATTATTTATTGTATATATTGATGAATTAATTGTATTATTAAAGAACAACGGTTTTGGTTGTCATGTTGGCACTGAGTTTATTGGAACACTTCGGTATGCAAACGACCGTACAGTAATTTGTGCAAGTTTGAATGCTCTAAATCATATGTTAAGTATTTGTACCGACTTTGCTAAGCAATATAATATTGTATTTATTGCACAAAAGACCATGGGAATTAAGTCCTTTTACACAACAAAACTGTATTTACATTAACGATAACGTCATATAATGGGTAGACCAAGTGAAACATCTTGGCAATATTGTGCATAGCAACTTTTCTGACTTACCTGATTGTAAACTCAAACAATCAACTTTTAATGGTTCTGTGAACAGATTATTTGCTATCTATAAAGGTTTGAGCCAGGACACCACGTGTCAGCTTTTTCAGAGCTATTGTTGCACTTTCTATAGTTCATAATTATGGGACCTAAATTATAGTTGTTTTATTTCATTATGCATTTGTGTTCTTACATGTTCTTGTTATTATATTGAGTGTAGTACTACGAGTACTAAATAAAAATATTAAAGATATTAAGATTAACGGAAGTAGTTGAGTACGAACTTCTTGCTGATATCCCGAGTATCTAGTACGACATTACTAAATACCATCTACTAATATTAAACAAAGCCTAAAAATGGGCCATAGCCGAAATCGCAGCGGAGATGTTCCAAGTTAAGAGCCGTCCTGAAGCTGAAATCCAGTATAAACAGGTCACGGGGGCATCACGTGCTGCTTTATGGCCATGCCATCAGCGCGGAAAACAAAATGGAATCAGATCCGTCGTGGCCTGTCAATTGAACTTTGACATTACGCTATCCCGAGTATCAATCTCTAGATCACGAACGAAATGACATTTATGTAGTCAGTGATCAAAACTCTATCTGGCACGAGACGCCAACCGCCATCAAGGATGAAGAGAAGGATTCGTGCTTATCCTCATCAGCAACAAAATTTGAAGCTACAAGCGACCGATCCGGTGTCGTCCGTGGCTCAGGTCGTTGGTTGCGGAAGGCGATCTCGGTTTAATAACCGGCATTATTCTGGCGCAAATTTCCGTGAAATGAATACGATTTTTGATGAATAGTAACAGCCCTGGCGTCCCGACATCTGAGATCTGAACTTCAGGTTCGGCATTATTAAATAGAAGTAAATAGTTCCCTGTGGACTGCCACACGCCATCTAAAGCTTACTCCTAACGTGCGAGTACTTAACAACAACAACAACAAACGGCTTCTACGATGACTGGATGCCATTACGGCACAAACGGCAATGATTACCTCGTCAGAATGTCACCGGGTCTTTGATAGGAGGTTCCCGATATTAATAACCCGGAACGGTCTTACGACTTATCACCATGTGGCCGTGTACGAGAAGCGGTCCGCCATGTTGGTCATAATATGATCGACATCTAAAGTTTTACTCGGATTGTTGCGTAAAGAAAATGATAACTTGTCGTCACGGCAATCAACGAGCCGTCAACGAGGTACCAATTCGGGTCGGATGTCGCTTGAGTAAAATGGCGTCATAACAGCGAGACGGGTCAGGCGTTCGCGGGGCTCACTGTCTGACGTAGAGTTCGTGAGATTATTATCGAAATAGAAATAACACGTCATTCGGTGGCTGTTGCTAAACTGTAATGAAGTTGAGAAATATAGCATCGTATATCTCGATGAAAGACGTCTTCTGTATTGCTGAACTGTAATCTATATTCGTCTACTGCTGTTACCCCGAAGTCGAAATAAAAGCATTACCATAATAATATACAATGCGCAGTTTTAATGATGTGCTTCCTATTTTTATCACTGGCGACTAAATGAATTCAAAAAACATGACCTGGATCTAAAGATGAAATTAAATCTTCCTTCGCGAGTCGCTCAAATATTGACGGAACCCGGCTAGTCATCCCGAACCTCTCGTAACTAAAAAACATCCCATTTCAGGAAAATCCTTTGTATCGATCTCCAGAAGCGTTATTTATCATTCCTACGACCATTGCATCTGACCGGAACTTAAAATAATGATGAAATCCGCGGTTGGGTCAGATCGCTACTCCGCGGATTTTATGCCACGAAATCAATGTCACCGTCGGAAGGCAGACTGACGCTGAACAGTTGCCGATCGTCGTCCAGCTCCCATCCACAATTAAGTGCTTCGCCGCAACTCTTCGGTATTTCACGTCTTATGGAGTTATATTCATATCTTTATCGGCGGCCATTGTGCTGATACGGGGAGCTTTGGTTAAACCGGGAACGATATAGTCACCAGATGGCACTGCCTACATCTCGTCGTTCTAAACGCCACCACCACCGGCACTAACACAGTTACTATCGACCGATAAGTGCATAGCCATACTAAATTCCACTTAGAAAGAGAGTCATAATAATAGAAGCGAGCAATGGTTTTAGGGATACTGATGGACCTCTCTCGTAAATGTTATGATAGAAAAAGTGCGAGATGGGCGGCTAATTGTTATTTTGAAAACGCCAGACACACACCAGGATATGTTTTTAATACCGTACAGAGCTCTAGCGCGTTCGTGCCTAGCTTTTTGAACGCGACATAAACAATTCGATATCGTTGGCTTGTAGCTTGTCGTATTTTCTAACCAGTTATTGGCAACATTTACCACTGTCCGATTTATCGGTTAAACATTGAAGTGCGCAGATGTCGCGTATTGTAGGAGAAACCATCTCGGCTAGGATTAGTATTGATGAACCTGTAATCATAACGTACTTTAAACCAATCCTGTCTGGCTCGCAGCATACGGAAAAATGGGTCCTGCCAATTAAAATTATACTTTTATAAGTCGATCATTTTACATTCTTATGACAAGAAAGATGAAAGGAAGAGAACGTCATCTTTAATACTCGAATTACGACACTAGAAATAGTACACCAATTTGTTTATTTTAATGTCTCTTCACGTACACAAAATAAACAAAAGTAGATTACTGACTTGATGTGTTGTTGTTGTTTTATTTATAGATAAAATTCAGAGAGACGTGTATTTGTAGGGTGTTTTCCTCGGGGGTCGCTCTCGACCATATATTCCAGGTGTGTGTGAGAGAGAGAGAAAGAGAGAGAGAGAGAGAGAGAGAGAGAGAGAGAAACTAGAAATTTGTAGCCTCATTGTAGCCTAATATTACACGAATAGTGGCAGCTTGGCATTAATTGTATACCAATCCCAGCTTTGCCCTTAAATTACATTGATATTATTTTGGTAGGGATTCAGAACAACGAATACTTACCTTCTTTAGAAAATAATTATCGGAATGTAATTTATGAAGACATATATATGTTCATCTGGTGCTGTTTCAAAACGAAACAACCAAAAGCTTACAAAAAGCTTACATATATGTACGAATGTTGTATTATTTTCATTCTCCGGTCAACGAATTCAGTCTATCGTCACGAACACCCCCCCCCCACACACACACATATATATATATATATATATATATATATCATAGTAAGATTGTGAAACAGATATATTCTAAAAGAGACAATGAAATGAAGAATATCTAAATAGAGAAAGCTGTGTTATTTTTCTACATGCCAAAACTTGATAAAAGTCTCCCTCCCATAGACTATTATTATATATTGTGTAGCTGTACTTCGCTGTTGTGAAAAGGTCTTTACATACGGCAGTAAAGAAACGTGGAAAGGAATACGGATTGCTCGATAACGGACGGTGGGTTTATATAATGAGCCAACGCCCACAATCCTACGAATCCAGATCCGGACAAACTCGTCTTCGGAAAACGAATCAACCTGAAACCTCTGATGTATCATCCGTTTTTAAAAACAGTTGGAATTGATGTATCTCTCGGGCGTCCTTGACATTAGACTAGCACAAAAAGGCAATCTCTTCTCTGGCGCTGATGTTGTTATTTCTGCCATTTGACGATACTGAGTATCGTATACGCTATACGAGTAGCCGATACATTATACGATTATGTTGCGATATACACTTAAATTTAGAAAGGATTTATCGATCTTGTATAAATGTGGAAGGCAAATATTTTTCTTTGTGTGATTGCTTCAAATATACGAATATGATAACACCGCATTTAATTATAGTAGTTTGGTTTTAGTGATTGTAGTTTATTTTAAAGAATACGCGATTGCCATAGATGACAGTGAACTATTTCTTGGCGTTCTCGAAGGGAACATTATGAAATAATAAATAGCCACTACCACCGCGACCACATATGGTAATGTATGGTTGCATTATGACAGAGAAACTTTCTTACACTCTAAAACACCATTTCTTAGAATTCAGTTTAATCGCTAGGTGGCTAGTAGAACTAAATAAATAAAGGTAAAATAATAAGCGTTTATTTATACCTTTGAAATATATAAGTTTACATGTCGATTGGAAGAACAGGCTATAAAACGAATATAATAATAATTATTATTATAATGCCTATTTTAATGATGAGACACGATCGAGCAATCGCGATAAACCAATAGTTTGCTGACTTTAAAACATTTTATAAAGAATTCCTATAACGCCATAACAGATCTTGAAAGAAGAAATTGTTATTTTTTGTCAAACGAAAAGTGCACCATGTCGAGAACGGCATCAGATAAATAAACTGTTGCAACGTCCAAAAACGATTTACGGAGCGTTACATTTTAAACTCAATCGATGTCAAATCGGATTATTTAATATAATGTTAAATATCACCGGTTGTGTAAATACTTAAATGGTAATACTAAGAATAGGATCGTGGTTGTCTTGGCTACGTCGAATACACAGGAACTAACGAGCTTACAGGTTTATTACTAGCGCACCATATTAACAATATTATGTTGTAAATGTACTGGGAAAACGTCCAGCAAATATTTACCTTACATTGTATTCCAGTCTCGACAACCTCCGTATCAATCACAGTGCAAATTTGGTATAAGAATAAATACACCTATGGTAGAAATGTTCAACTTGACGTGTTAATAATAAATTCAATACTGTATAGATTTCGTTGAATGCATGTGTAAAAATAGCTAGAGCAACCGGTCAGCTGATAGTAGTGTGGGCTTTTCATTTGTGGGTAAAATATATATTAAAATATTCTCCTTAAATAGCAACAACGGCCACTTTCTGCAAAAGCAATCTTAACAAACAATGGTCTACCTGTATTTATTTCTATGACTAACTCGATCGTCATTTAAACACATCTCGGCAGTATACATCACGATATATTAGTCCTTTTTGGCTTCCAAAATGTTATCACTTAACATTTTAGTCGCATTACCAGGTTCACAGAACAGTGAGTCCTATTTCTTCCGTATCCGCTTATTTCTGTGCTGTTTTCTCCTGGAAAATTTCTTCACGCCGCCGGTTAGACCTTGTCCATAGCGGACAACGTCTCCGGATTGATTACGGAATGTGAAGTTGGGAGGCGCCTCGAACAACAAGACAACAGTGGATCCAAGATTAAATTCTCCCATCAGTTCGCCTCGCCGTAACGATATGCCACGTCGACTGCGCGAAGAGAAGTGCATCTCGTTGTAAGTACAAGGATCGCGTTCTGAATTGGGAGCGTTGGTTCTGAGTTGCTGGAATAGAAACGCTAGTTGCATATAATAATAGTAGACGGCATATCGCGTAATCAAGCAAGCGAGCAATTGTGGGTGCTTAACAGCGTGCGAATGCACGCACAACCCGAAAGGGCATTCGTGTATTAGTAAATGTTCGTAATAGCTACCTTATCAAAGAAAACATTGATCGATCCAACATTTGTGGCACCGACTGCGGTCATAGAGAAGAAGCCGTGTTTCCACCGTCCCAGGTACATAGCTCTCTCGTTAATGACAAACAGTCCCTGAAGCCATTTGGCCGTGTTAGGGTTAACACTGAACAGGGTCCCTACACCGAATAAAACCGACATGAAAAGTAGAGAGGTAGAAATATAGACAGTGATATGGGAAGTAGATAACTATGTCAAGGTGTAATGAATATCTAGGATTGTTCTATAAATAGATCAACGTGATTCGATAACAGAAAACAGTTCAAGCTCACTGATTAACTGGTTGCGTTTTTATTAAAATAAGTTCTAGCTATTACGTCGAAGCACTCCGATGGCACAGTGGTAAGAGCAGGTTGTGAGTTCGAATCCAATCCACAGCTGTAAAGTGTGGCATGTTTTCCTAGCGAGGCTAAACTACTTTAACTCTAATTATTAATAATTGTTATTAACTTTTAGTTATTTGTTCATAATATTTCAAATGTTTGACTTCAACATAAAAGAGGTGGAAGTTAACATACTTTCAGGCTTAGACTAGACAAACCACAAACGCCTAAGTTTGTGGCCAACCTCACTACCAGCTGCATCAAAGAGATCCCTAAATAGGTTATATATTCCAGCTGTGTTCCATAATATATTACCGGTCCTTATCTACTTATAGAAGGTGAACACTAACTTTCGCTTTTACCAACGAACTGCACTGTATTAGAATAAATCAGGTTGAGAAACGTGATCACTTTTCCTTTCAATCGCATAAATAACTCTTACCTGGAAAATGTCTACGACAATAAACCGTCCAATCAGCGGGTGAATGGAATCTGTGATAGTCTCCGGGAGCCAAATAAACTACGCATTGATAGAGAACATGATCCGGATTAAGTATCATGTCGTTGGCGAAGTCGGCCTCTTGTTCCAACAGAACGTTTAGATCGTTGACTGTCGACGGCACGGCGAGCATATAGTTAGTGTCAACGGGTCGCCGTAGGCACGACGTCAACTGGTCGTCGGAATAGAGTTCTTCTTCCTCGAGTGGACCACCATTTTCGGCGACGGCGAACACCCGTTCGTAAATGACCTCTTCCACTTGGTACTCGTCCTCATACGTGGCGTCCTCATCGTCTGCCAGAGTGATGGCATTTCTCGTGATCGACGAGTGGACATGAAAACCGTTATCTTCGTCAAACAAACGCCCATTGTCATCGTAAGGTGCCATCTTCGGAAGTTGGCCATTGTCTTCTAATTGACTCTTCCGAACTGGTTCGCACGGCGCTAGAGTGTCACCAGCAGCGGGGATGTTCGCCCTGAGTATATCGTAGCAGGATTGACCGCCGACGTAGAAGTCCGAGCACATGTTCGTCCGGAGCTGGTGGAACTGAAATGTCTGTCTGTCGTCGGTCTTACCCGTTAGCGTTTCTCTTCTATTTTTGAACAACTCCATAAAACTACAGTCCTGACCCATGAAGTACCGAAGCGAGAAGGTGACCCCTTTCACCTGTTCCACAACGCCATTTTCAACACGCCCCAGGTGTAGTATACGCCCATCGGCTGGACTGGTCTGTAACAAAGACAATTAGCGCGTTAATAAGGAGAATCGTATTTAACATTACATCTGTCCGACTAACAGAAGTCTCTTATATCAAAACAACTGTCATCAGGAAATCTAAATGTGACACACACATACCCTTACCTAGAAGATACTGCATTTATGCCTACGTGAAAAGAGTATACGCAGGTGTGTGTGCGCGCGTGTGTGTGTGTGTGTGTGTGTGCGTGCGTGTGTGTCTATAAATATACCAGACAGTGAGCTCTGTCCGTTGGCCGTAGATGAGGCTTGAGAGATCGTCGGAAGAATTGACTCATACTCCTGTAACACCGGAGATCGGTGACCAATGCCTCATCCAGGTTACAGCCGTAGATCCTAATGTAGAGACGATAGGCCGGGATACGAAGCCAAACGGGTAACTCTAACTGACAAACTCGTCCCCACCATCGTGATAAGGATTTAAACGGCAACCGACGCATCAACAAGAACTGAAAGAAGCCAAAAACTATTTAAAAATTCGTTTGTGCGATAAATTGGTGAGAATCGCCGATGCCTTTTTAAGACCAGAAAACAGAAATCGAACGAACGGAAAGATTGATGTTACTGAATTGCGCGTTACCTGAACCTTGTGGCGTTTCAGCACATCGAGATGCGGTCCCGCCGTGAAAAGTTCTTTGTTGGATATAAACCGACAGAACATTACCTCGAGCAGAAGCAACCAGATGCGCAGGTGCAGCCGGATGTGATACGATGTGACTCGCCAGATGAGTGCGTGTACCTGGACGTGCAGGTGGTAGACCGTTCTGGTAACGCCTCTCCAGGACGCGGGCCTCCACAGCGATCGGGTAAACAGCTCTCTAACGGATGTGGGACGTAACAGTTGCCTTCTCGTCCGATTGTTGGCATAGGAGGGCACGTGCCACAGCCAGCGAGCATCGCTCCAGATGTAGAATCCCTGTTGGTAAATGCGAACTTTGGTGTATTCCAAAACGCTGTTCCAGCCACTACAACATTTTTTCATCGTACTAACAGGCGGCTTCAGGATCTGAAAGACTTTGTCTCTGCCCAGCCACAGATAGCACAGTATCCCGTACATGATGATGACAGTAACGTAGACATTTGTCCGCAATAGCAGTCGTAGATCGGGGATGCAGTTAGCGATACCGGGCCAAGTCAGGGGCACTTTGGGATAAATGATCACGCATGCTAAATACTTCAGGAGGGCGTTCACCGGAGCCAAAATACAGGACGGCAGGCTACAAATACACACAACCGTGGTACCAACGGCAAGGGTCTGGGCTACACAGGTGGTTCGTGACATTCTGCAAAGAAAAATACGTAATAGATTATTTAAAAATAAATGTCTCTCCGTTTCCTGAAACTATTTATAAGACGTATAAAAGGAAACGACATATTTTCCAATGGTAACGGGTAGAGAGAGAGAGAGAGAGAGAGAGAGAGAGAGAGACTGACTCACTGACAGGCTGATTATATTTTCAATATTCTCCCTAAAATAATTCGGTGATGTGTAAATGCTTTCTTTTATCATTCAACCTATTATACAAGTATACATATTGATCCTTTATTAACTAAACTACATTATTATTATTATTATTACTATTATTATTATTATTATTACTACCATATAATCAACCGACCAATCAATCAATGGTTTTCTTTAATTAAGTTCTCTATGAACAGCCAACGATCTAAGGCCACCATCGACAAACTTAACTTGAGAACAGGAGTATACACAAATCTGACTAATGATACGTTTAATAAAATAATTAGATAAATTAGATTAATAATATCAAAGATGATTAATAATTCATGTTACACTGATTTGCTTACTAGCCACTAATAAGTTCATAATAATAATTTAAAAATAATAATAAACTGTAGTACATTTATGGACTTCTATACATTTATATATTCACAGTGACCTTCCAATACAATACGATGTAGGCCTATTACACCAAGTCCGCGTGATACATTGCGTCTGAGTGCTGTTTGCAGTTATTGAGGGTGCCAAGCCTACTTAAGCTGAATACTACACTTTGGTTATTCCTCTGTAATATATATATATATATATATATATATATATATTGTATGGATTGTCTATTCAACAGGTGCTGATTTGTGGTTAAAGGGAACATATCTAGTACAAACTAGCCCTTGCGTTAACGTGCCGTAGTGAGTAGACAACTGAATATTTCGTCACCTTGAAAATAGAGAGATTTTGATGCCTTTACCTTGTCAGTGGTTTAGGCAAATAGTTCCTTGTGTTACTAGTATATATATCATTGGCCGAAAAGTGCACCGCTTTTAATATTTTTCGGCTTAACATTCTGACCGGAAGTGCTATTGTTTAAATCGACCCGTTTCCATTCAAAATAACCGTCACTGGCATAAACCAAAATAAATCTGGTTGCTTTTAAATATGACCTCTTCTTCGTCTCGTGTCTACTGCTTGAAAAACTTCAATTGAGTGGTTTGTTCGCTTTAAAGGTAATATTGTTAACACATAACGAATGATAGTGCAGACAATGGATGCATTGTGACGATATATTATCGATCCCTCACAAGTGTGCAACAAGTGAGACTACCTGAAGGGATGAGATTCAGAATTCGATCGCTGTAAAGAATTATATATATTTATGGCTCTACCTTCTCATTCAGAGTATTGAAATTTTGTCACTCCCATACCGACAAATAGTTAACGATAAAAAAATTACATTATAGCATATTTACATTACTCTCCTTAAACAGGCATACATCATCATGTTTTCACGTGAAATCGTTCTGAAAAACCTAAAAATATTGGACTGCCCGAAAAGAAGTCATAAACGTTGGCAAAGTGTTTAAAGCTAACTGAATAGTAGCAACGAACAAAAGCTTTGAGGTTCATCCTTAATTTAAGTCATTTATCACCATCGATGTTTTATCTTCCTTAGAGCCAATGAAAAAACGCACTGCTCAATCTTCATTTTTCTTATGAACTAAAATATTCAGGCTGCGTGTCCCAGTAAACAAACAGTATTTTGGTAGTTTTAATAAGCTGATGATGATTCCAGCTAGGCGATCAATACAGGTATACAGTTTAGTTATGAGGACGTATTTCTTTTCTTATCGCAAAAAAATATTTCCAAAATTCCGTTTAATTAACAGCAAAAACGCCCCACTTCCGAAGATTGGACAAAAATGCAATTTGCCCATCTGGTTCGATGTTAGATTGGAGTCACGGGTAGAATACTTATATATTAATGTTAGTGTAATACTGTCGCGTCGTCGTTCTATTCGAACAGGGTCTTCCAAGAATCATTTATATAAACACAAACAGGAGAAAAGACCAATAACAAAAAACATTGGACAATACCTCCACCAGGCGGCAAGACCAAGTCAGCTACCATGTCTCTTCGTTGTCTTCCTTGGCTCGGCGCAGACTCAATCATTGATGGCGTTCATGTCTAATGCTTCGTTAGAAGAATCGACTTTACTAAGTCTAAACATAGCATCGTCAATGGTCGTGTTTATAGAACAAGGCCTTAAAATCCGTCTCTAACAAAATTGCTTAACACGAGCGGCCATCTTCGTTCCCTCAACGGGAGAGTTTTGTTCGTGATAAGGAACAACATTATTCTGGCCAATCGATGTCTGAAAACATATGACGTTCTTTAGATGATCGACTGTCAGACGTTCAAGTTGTTATTCTTGCATTAACAGTAACATTGTTATTCTTGCATTAACAGTAACATTTTATTTTTGTTACTTGGTTAATCAACGTGCATGAGTCTACAGAAATTATCCTGTTTCTAGTGTCAGCGTGCATGCTCGTTTATACAATAACAGGTTCAATCTCTTGTAAGTAATTACCGGCTCAAAACAATTCTGAACTTCAAGATACTATAATTTGTTGAAGATTAAGTATGTAATTGAGAGAGAAGGGGGGGGTGAGAGAAGTCGTTATTCCTGTATGTTGCTTTCTAGATATAGTCGTTTGTGTTCCTTTCAAATGCTTGTGTTATGATACAAGTGACTAGTTATCAACAAGCCACCGATAATCTTATGAAATGATACTGGACGCGGAAATACCAAATCGGAAGTAGAAGTGGTGATGCTTCAAACTGTTATGTGAAGCTATACAGAGAAAACCACAGATAACGTGTGAAAGGAACCCAATTATTGATAATCCCTCGTGAGAGGATTAGCCTTTTCCAAACCTACCACTTCTCGTCCCTCCTAGCCATACACTGCGTGCAAATAGTGATATCCAGATCGAGACCGGCGCGTCTAAATACCTCCGCAATATTAACCAGAGTCATTTTTACTGATAATTAGTTTTTTTATATTGCCACAACTACAGTTTTGTTTACCAAAAGACTGGACTAATATGATCGAAAATCTATTTATTTTCTTTCCACAACCATCTTACGGTGAATTTTTAAGGTAAGTGATTTGTTACGATTGTCCTTCAAACCAGCCCACAGAGTTCGCCAATGTTACTATTCTCATCATGGTGGTGCTTGTTTGCTTTCCTGTTCGCAGTAAAAAAAATAAAAGATAATCTTCTTCATAATAATATATTAATAGTTGTATGCTCTTGTGTGACATTTCCTAACACTTGTTTTTTTTAATAAGCCTTTGAATAAATAATTTACAAATTTAATTATAACACAATATTTAACCGATATTCATTAACTTTTTTTGTTATTTGATTATTTATTACCCATCACGGGTACATCTTAATATCATCTCCGTGGCTAATTATCACTTATTACTCGCATCCAGCGAATCAAAGGCAGATATACTTGACCCGTTATCTGATCACTTATTGGTGTTTTATAGGTAACTAATGGTTCCCACCTTTTTAAGCTGGTAAATTTTCATAACGTTTACATGAATAGTGCCAAAATTCTACAATTCGCGATATATATGTATAAAGTAAGCAAAGAATCTTTCCAATAATTGGACATGGAAGTAAGTTCAAGAGTAATTGCTTACTTCACTGCTCAATTTGTTAATTTAAGCTCGTTATCGACGACCGGTATTGCCAGCATTATGCCAATATTGACATATCCACGAGTATATCCATCAATGTGTCAACCCTGTTTATTACAAAGACGCAACTTCTCCAGTTCAATAATTAGCTGATCAATAACGGTTGATAAGAGTAACTTCGTCGTTTTGATTATCAAAGGTTACCTGGGTCAAAACTGGTCAGCAGTGAGATAACCAATCATTCACCCAGTTATAATGTATTTACCACCTTAACTTATTGGACAACATCTTCTCTCGCCATACAAGCCATGGATCGATGAAAGTAGTATTGGTCGGCAAACCGGGTGTAATAGACATTTCCCCCTCTCTCTCTCTCTCTCTCTCTGTGTGTGTGTGTGTGTGTGTGTGTGTGAGAGAGAGAGAACTGTATACACCGGTGCAGTGGAAATGTGCGCATTTATTCAATCATCTATTTGCTTGCAAATTGATGTACTATAATAGTCTATATGTCTAATAGCTGAGTAGACTACTATAGGATGTCAGCAGACGTTTACGTATTATCGCAGAAACACTCGCACCGACAACGTAAACACTGGCAATAATATATTATAATACCAGCTAATGTCATTCACGAACCACTTCGTTGTTGAACCATCTGCGCGTGTGCATTGCTCGATAAGCTGCCGCTTGTGAAATACCACCGGGAAGGAGTCGGAATGGGTATCTACATGCATTCGGGATGCATGTACGGCAGGATAAGTCGAATCCAGGAATTTTCAGTTTTACCATCACTATAGCATCACATAAACAAATACATATCCACTGGGCGGACTAAAACAGGAGCCATATCTTCAGTACGGAGACCAGAAACATCGCTCTCGCCCAGTACCCTGTAGCCTACCTACCTCGATCACCGCTACTGGCCCTTCTAGGACGGTCTTGCTTCATACACACAAAACAAACACCGGGCTTCGCGTAAACTTGGATAGGCGACATCAGTTTCTGACCGATAATGCCTTTCCATGAACATAAATATCGCAATATATCGGACCGTCTGCCAATCATCTGTCAGAAGCTATGTTATCGATTTTCTTTCTGTATTTTGGCACCTTCCAAAGGCTGAGTCGTAAGCGCCGCTCCGTAGAATGCTCGCTTCTGATTGGCTGGGGATACAACGCCTTATAGTGACATCATCAGGTTCAATTAATGGATGGTAATGACCAGAAAGAAAAAAACTTTTTTGGGGGGTGGGTTCAATGATGGATGCAGTTACATCCACGTGTAATGTCAAAGTTTAAAAGCTTATCAAATATGGTGGTAATGTAGTGCTAATCAATAAATGACGTACGTGCCCTTGGACATTTTGACGTCTGGAGTTCGATTATATGACTAGATCTATAATATGTTTACCGTTAATCGGCATTATGTGAACTTAGATGATTTGACGATTTTATTGACAGCCGTTTAAATTATATTTCAACCGAGTGATAAGAGTTTATTATGATAAATACAAACATATAAAAAGGTTAATATGTTGGAGGTGATTAGAAAAACCTTGAAGTTATCAATAATCCATACTCGCTTATCGTCAATAATATTGAATACACTTTTTAACTTGTATAATATTTTTTTTATTTATGTAATGTGTTCTAACGTAGCCGACTCTAGCACGGTGTAGTGAATAGGATTTTTCAAGGTCATCGGTAATTATAGTCTTGTGGTATGTTTAATGTTACTCTTCGGCAACATACTTATTTAGTTGTAATTGCTGTGCACCGTTTGTAAATGTATACCTTTATGTATATAACGTACGTCGCTGAATAAATATCTGCCTGTTTCAAAACAGCGGTCAGATATTTACTCGGTATGATGGACATACCCGCTCCATCATTCATGCGCAAATTAGCGTTCTTCTGGCTTGGCGGGAAAACACAGTTCGTCGGGAAGTCCGCTATAGTGGTGGAATTATATTGTTTAAAGTGCTAGGGTTTATTGAGGGCTATACGTATCCTGTTGGGATCGTGATCTGCGGTGTGCAGAGACTTGATAACTGTTTACTTATTTGGAGGAAATATTTGTTAAAAACTCGCGCATGAGGTCATTCTCTTTACTTATCAAATTCGCCTATTCCAGATTCAATAAGATTGGCCAGGTTTTATATTTTTTATGCTTGCATGGTTAGTTGGTTAATTACTTGCACGGTTACATTTGACAACTGTTGGTAGATTAACTTTTCGTTTATGTTATCATAATATTAACGCCCTATTTGATATTTGTTAACGCGGGTTGTTCACTGCTAAACTATATATTAAGTCTTCGTCTTAGTTACAATACAGATCCAGATTACTTTTACATCAAACTGTAAAACCAAATACCAAGAAATGAGAATACGTGCCTCTGGAGTACATTAAGACTGAGCATTATTGTATATTCGCCTGAGGTGATACTTCCAAAACTGTACCATGCATGGGACTGTGTGATGGTTTATGGTTATTTGTAGAGAAGTATATATTGAATTAGTTTATGTTGGTTAGAATATAATAATGGTACTTATTGTACGTAATTCGATATATATATAGACAACTGGCTAAAGATTTGGAAGATAATACTTCATATGTTATTCGTTTAAATCACAACGTCAATATGTTGTATAGATACTAATAATTAACTATTCAGTATCGATAATTTTCCATCATATTTATTTGTTAAATATATTGATGATATTATTTTTTATTAATTATAGGAGTGAGTAATATAATACACTAGATTAGTACTTGTATATCCTGTAACATAGTTGCACTGCATAATAAACCACTCCTAGAACCAGATAGCTGTGGACTTATCGGATATTTTGATGTTTAGCATGCATCACAGTTGCTACAAAAATTAAGTGTCTATTATTTTACCAGTTATCCATAATCGCACCTGTTTAGAAAAATACTGACAAATTAATTTATACAACTGCATTAGCAATTGTAAGGGTGTATTCTTAATGCATATATTTACTATACGATACTACATTATATTCCCACAAATTCACCTTACTTGTGGGGTATCCCCATATAGAATGTATGGTCACATGCTGACGCGCTATAATCAGCTAAAATTCAGCAAAATACTCTGCACTAAATGGAAATTCTTATAACACACACACACACACACAAACGATTTATAACCAACTTATATAATCATCTATTTACTGCATATCATATTCTACAAGACATAGCATAAGGATAAACATATTTACTGTTACACATTAGCAACACTTGCAGCAGATATTTCATTAGAACAGGGTTCATACACATTTTGACATCTCGGATTCCAGGACTTTCCAGGACCTTCCAATGTCAAATTCAAGGACCTTTTCAATGAATTCACGAACTTTTAACGTGCAAAGATACAGCCATATTTTGGAAGAAGTGTAACGAATGAATTCCTGTATGCTTATGATTAGAAATATAGATCTATGTATCCAAATTCCAAGACATTCAAGGACCTCTACAAAAATTCCAGCACTTTCCAGGCCTGGAATCCAAATTTTCAAATTCCAGGACTTTCAAGGACCCGTGCAAACCTTGTAGAATGAACTGAAACATGAACACCAAAATTCCTTTGCAAAATAATTTTAAATACATTCTATTCAATGGATAACAAGGTCACATGCAATATAAACCAGATACAGGATCTTTGAATATAAATAATAATTACATGCTAGTCTTGCAAGTGAGATATATCTTGTTGAAAATCCATTTACTCCTTGTCAGAAGCTGAAACACCATATAAGAACTAGCTGGTGCAGTATAATAACAGTTATATATTAAATAAATAGAAGTGTTATAGTATGCAGTGTTTTGTAATCATATATATATATATATATATATATATATAGTTACTCTTCAGTTCCGACACTTGGAGAGTAATATTACTGAATGCGGTGTTCGGTTTTGCGCAGTATTTGTGTAGCATTTGTACATTAAAATGTAACAGATCAAACAGGATCCACAGGCGTACTAATCGCTAACAGCTTTGAAAGATTTATCATGTTAATAACGGGTCTGAAGAAACGTAGATACATAAAGTGAAGAATAGATAACATGACGGGATAACATAATAATAAATAGTCCGCATCATATCAAATGTCACTCTTCAACGAGATACAACTGGTACAGACATCCTAACATATCAAAGAGTTATTACTGGATACTTCCGGATCCGTAAATGCCGTAATGTTTCAGTGTGATTGGGCAATATCAGAAAAATAGGAAAGTAGATCCGAAATGCCAAATTCCAGAGTAATTCCAGAATCAGGATAACACCTTTTGATCATCATGTCAAAATGTTTGTACTGTTTAATAAATTCATCTTGCATGGAATGCCACACCACCTGGTTGGTAAAAATAAAAACAAGGATCATCAGACAGTTAAAAGAGATACATCATGACATAATGCAGTTATTTGTAATTGCACAACAGCCACTGTAGTGAATTATTATGGAAATACAGTTTTAATTATAACAAACCTGAAGCAGGTTTTCTTCCTCGCATAGATGTTTGTCAACTTTCTTATACAACAGTTCTAAACCTTTCTTCACCTGGATAAGATAAATATATATCAGTAAGATGAACTTAAACTTTCGAATTAATATTCGAATTAATATTCTCATATAAAATTAAATAGATTATATTTGTAAATAAAATGATTTTGGTTTCTAACCGAGACTCTGAATATATTTTAATTTGACATGAACTACACCATCAATTTAAAAATTATGTATAAGTCGTTTATTTTACACACGTACAAATGTCATAAATTCCAGTGTGGTTTATAGTGTAGATTTTTCTAACTAATATGACTGCTAGAAAATTAAGCATTGTGACGAGAACCTTTATTAACCAATGTATAACGGCTTGGCAAGCTATGTCAGACTGTTTGTTTATCAGTGAATAAAACAATGTTACATTAGCATCTACACCGAGACCACTCCAAGCTACCTTCTTAGATTGTAGTACCAATAAACGTTAATCGTATTTTGTCAACTTTCTTTTCTGCTAAGTAGATACAGGAGCAATTTTACTTAAATGTAAAATTCTGTTTCGTGAAATAACAACAGGATCATACCCTTGTACAGATCCTAATTCATTATATTTGTATACTATAACATTACGTTCTGTCTTTAAGAAATTTTGAATGGCTAATCTAATTACCTCCTTTCCAGGGTATTCTTTGATGACTTTCCTTAATTCTTGTTTGCTATAAGCCAGCTGGTAACTAACCTCCTCCATTTTTACACCACTGGCAACTTTGTTCTCAATTCCCTCAAAGAACATCTAATGATACAAACAATAATAGACTATTAATCTAATAATAATAATAATAATCCACCATTAATAATTACATAATTAATCTTGTTTGCTAAAGGACTCAATAAGGAAAATGTAAATATGTATATTAAATATAGGGTATTTAATATACATATTTTATTATTACATCATGGCAAATAAATTTCAATTGAATCATCTTTCGTTATGTGGTAAATTTCCAATATGCCACTGAGAGGCATTATATGGTTAAGAATGAACATACTGCTTGTTAATAAATGTTGATGAAACAAGAAGTCACACAGAGTAGGTGAATTTTACCATAAATAACAAACGAAGATGTAGTAGAGATTGTTAATCTTTTAACAAATGATGTACAGTAGGCCCCCATTATAATGCAGTCTGTTATAACACATAGTCAGATATAACACGGTCAACACCTTGGACCCCAAATCATTAAATCCACAACAGAGCATTTTTACACAAACAAATACATTTTCATATGCACCTATGAACGTTCATTTATTGGTCCATATATTTGCTACCTTCATTTGAAAAACATGCACTATTTCTGGCGGATGAATATCACCAAATGATGGCTGTTACTGTTTGCAGAAACAACTGTATTTAATCTTCAAGGGTGGTACAAAACGAGGTGAATACATGGACTCCCTATTATCGCCCACCTCGATAGTGCTCCGTCTTGCCTCACAGTCCACCTATAACATGGCTGATGGGTTGTGGACCCCAATGACCATGTTATAATAGGGGCCTACTGTAGTTAGATATGATAGGGAGTGTATTCTTTGTTATCCACCAGCTAAGTTACAAAAAACTATTTTAATTCTTGCAGCCTCAATACAGATGTGTTGTATCATCGTACTTACGTGCAACTTTTCTAATGGTGTACCAAGACATGAGGTAACATAAGCCTCTCTTTTTTCTTGATACCTCAACTTTGCTTCCTTCCTCAAGTTTTCCAAACTGTTTATCTTTAGCTGTGATAATGCAGCTAATGAAATATAAATACATTATTTGGCATTTTAATTGATCCTACGCACCCTCTAAGATCACATTCAAGCAGTCAAAATTGTTTCTGGTTGGTGAGTGAACTATATAATTTTAAATATTCAAAACGAGAACTATATAAATTACTTACAAAACATGTGGTGGTAGTTCTCTGAAAAATAAAATCAGATCATTTAACTCTACCAACCGAAATACTATTTACATATAAATTATTAATAAAAATAGCTATTTAATGGTGTATGATAGTCCATCACATCAATCTAGATAAGGTGTTTAGTAACATTGTGGTATGACTGCCACATCCCAAAAATATAGATAATTCCCGCATGAATAAAATAAATTGTATAGTTTCATATTATGGGCATGGTTCACAATAGCAAAAGCCTAATTAAACATTCATTATAAAATGCTACAGTTCATATTTTCATTGTCCTAACATAGGCCACCATTCAAATGCTGCTGAGGTAAATAACAACCAATACAAAACAGTGATATTTGTTGTTAAAAATTACTGCTGAATACATTTTTCCAGCATATAAACGACATTTGTATTTCCCAGATATCATGTTACCGATGCTATCAATGCACAACTGCAAGGAACAACACCTTATCTGATATCCCATTATTGATAATCAGGAAATGGTTAACGAGCAAAAGCTGATTATCTCACCCATCATAACAACAGCTCCAGGTGTTTTTTGGCTCTCCATGGCAACACGTCCTATCTCTTCGAATACAGTGCTTACAATTTGAATGTATGCCTTATCTAAGGCTGCTCTGTGCTCGGAACCTTTAAAGATTGACTCAGCTTGTTGAGCAAATTCCTGGAAGATACCAAATGATTTCATACCACACAGGCACAATGAAATAAAGAAAAACCTTACCAGCTGGGATACCAAGCACCATGGGAAAAATTGGTTTTGAAGAACATTATATGTAAAAGAAGCATTTTATAAAGATATTTAAAAGAATACTGTAGAATTTATTTTCAAGAAAACGCCAAATATATGCCAACCTCAAACTGGTGTACAAAAGGCAAGATGTTTACTTTCTTAGTCTTATTTGGACGTGTATCATGTATCATCTGAATCTGTCTTTCCTGGAAAAGATTTTGTATTACACACATTTAACAATTGTTTTTTTTTTAGAAGAGACCCATTAATGTTAACATCTACATAATTACATTCAACAAAATGTTTATTTCTACGTTGTAATCAAGTCCAATTAAACAAATGCTCATCTATTAAATTGCATCAACCCACTTGTAAATAATCTCTGTAACTTATCTGTACCATAACAAATTATCTATCACAGGTTATATGTACCGAAGAGCATACCTATCGTTGAGATAATTCCCCATCATTCAAAAGCTGGCTTAGATTAAATGAAGCTTCTACTTACCACGAAGTGATCAAATGATCTTTTGACCTTGATAAGACAACTGCCATACGTTTTACTAAGGAAGGAGCCTGTATCCTCAGCACTGCGTACATGTTGATTGAGCCGCAGATACACGTAGAGGCAATTACTGAAAATGAATGTCTGATACAGTCGGACATTCTTCAACATAGCAAATATAAACAAAGGTAGAAAGTAGCCTAGATGAAGGTACAATGGCTTTTAGAACAGCAAATATTGTTTTTAGACCAAGACAGCTTTTTTACTATTCAATTCTGATAAGATGTGAAACTTACAAGCTATCAATGGCTATGCCAAATGATATAAAATTGTTCAGTTCAGATTCCAGAGAAGGGAACAACTCGGGCATCATGGATCTAAAATATAACAGAAATTAAAATAAAAGAGGAACAGGTTAGCATACCTTGTACAATATAGCCTTGCACTCACACACACACACTTGCACTCTTTCTCTCTCTTACACACACACACACACACAATCAGTTTCTATTCATTCAGCATCTCATGAATTGCAGTAGTTAATTTAATGATAACATTTAAAATAAAATTACTTGATTCATATCACAGCTAACATTTAGATTAAGATCATATCTAACAATATTACATCAGCCACAACTAAAAACATAAAATCTCTTACCTAATCTCCTGATTAATCTCTTTTCTGCAATAAGTAAATCAACAAAAAACACAAACAGAGAATACATTGAAAGAAACTACAAAACACGTAAACATGATTTGGCTGCAGCTCAGCTGATATAACAGAAATGCTAATACAGTGTACTATACAAAACGTTATACGCTGCTTTTGTCGAGATGTGACAGAGACCAAGAACAAAAATACAGCATTACTTGCAACTGGGATATATTGCATGGCTAAAGCATTCCACAAAAATACTCAATATTTCCTGGGGAACCCAGAAAGAATCATACCCCTGTCTGCTTAATTAATCAAATTTACTGAAAGATGCTTAAGAAAAAATAAATTAAGCCATCAAAACATTTCTAAACAAATGTACTGGACATAGTGGAACTTATGAAAAATGGAATGTTGTCTAAACTGGCAAAGATTTCCAAACTTGAGATTATTCCATTCATTTATTGTAGCCTTCAGTTTGAGGAAACCTGATCTTTCCTATTCTGAATACAAACTGACCTTTGTGGCCCAACAGTTGGTCATCAATAAAAAATGCGATCAAAACAAATAGAACAAATATGATCAATGTTTTAACCTTTTAATCATGAATTACTGCAGCATTTTCATGTTAGCTATCAGTCAATTTACTATTCAGTATAAACAACATAAGGTGTGATGACACTTATCAGTGACTCCTCAACAGGGAAGATACACAGTTTATGTCGATTAAACTTTAGAGGCCTCAGACAATTGGTCTTATTATTGTAGAAGTTTATTTCATTGCTTGTGTCAACAAAATAGTCCAAGTGAAATAATGCCCATATTTGGTCATGCCACAACACCTGCAAGAGAATATGCACTGCTGACATCTTGTAAATTCAATCAGCAGTTGTATATGGTAGGGACAACACCGTTCATCATTTTGTTGCGACGGTTACCAACAAAATGTTCACTACATATGTATTATGTGCTGGTGGACTAAATGCATCCAAGCCACCCTCAATTTTGTTTCAAAGATGACGGGAGAAACTTATCAACAGAAACCTCACTTTCCAATCTAATATTGGCACAATCATACACAACACAGTGCCAAATTTATTTTTCAATGATTCTACAAACTCCTATACATATAAATATACCAGTGGTAACACACAGAACATGATATTAGCACTGATATCACACTAGTTCATGCTGTAAACAAAGCCAATTCCACAATAAACAAGTGATGGTGGCACTCACCACTTGTTTATGTTTGGCTGTTGCGATGTCACAAGCTTTATCAATCAATGTGTTTTCATCCACTGGTATAACCACTTCACAAGAGTGCTATGATGCACGGTGGTCTCCATTAAGAAAAATCAATCTTTATTGATAAAATGATCAAATGCTAAAATCAGAATGGAGTGAAAACAATGTTGAAAATTCAAATGTCCGAGTCGTTTAAATTAAAAACTGAAAATCTTCACATTCGCAATACCTGTAAATGAGATATCCTGTGATCTTAATTTTTCTTGTAAATATTAACTACTTAAAATATAATCACTAGTTGCTTCATGAAATAAATCTTGCTCACATACATGACCAACTGGAGTTTATTAACACATTTAACAAGAATGTCCCTGATTAGTGAATATATATATCAGTTTATCCCATTAATTCAACAGATTTGCAACCAATGAAAAACAGAATTATAGAAAACTTGATGTTAACTTTATCAAAGTCACATGTCATTGAAACTAATGAACATTTAAAAAACAAAATTTATCAAGAAGAGAATTAAAATGGAACATTTGGATTTATAATTTGTTGTCAGAAATAAAACTGATGACTATATTGTTTAAGTTGTACTGTATGCATTCTGATTTTATTTATTTATTAAAAATACTTTGCCATATTTTGGATGGCATTAGATGGTACCATATGAAATTGGATCAAACTGTTTCTTATCACAACCAGTTTTATCACTGTCTGACGCAATATCAGTTTGGACAGTTGCACTGTATACTATTCAACTGCATTTATATTTGTTGCACTGCTTCAGCTCGTGTTCTCCTACAGGTTATTCAATAAATAGTTTTAATAGTAAATGAATTTGTTTAATTAACTACTACACGTGTATATCATGTAAGCGCGCTCGCTATATTATAATCGTGTCCTTTTTACTGCTCCGGCCAAATCATTTACGTGCGGCGGTGATACAAGGGTCATTCAAGATGGTTAAAAACAAAGTCACATACACACATACACCATGAAGCCAGAATTAAGCAGAACGATAGCAAACGGAGTACACAAAGAAGTAATACATGCTAGCACTTGGTCAATTATGATGTGCAATAGGGATTTAATTATTCTATAATCTACTATGTAAATCTACAATATGCCAATTCAAACATAACATATAAATGAACAGCATTACAGTGTGCTAAACAAATCATATGCCAACAACAACAAAGTAGAGAGCATACATCAAATGCAGAGTAACAGATAGCATCTTGTCAGGAACTAAAACAATGAATAACGTAACAAGCTCACTTACTCCAGGTTCTTGCCCTTCTTTGGCGTGTCTTGTTTATCAGACTGCAAAAACAGTTTCATGTGAAAAAGCATACAAATGACAAATCGTGCAACAGTATGAGACAACCATTTCTAAATCCAAATCAGATCTGTTTGGTCCACACACACACACACACACACACACAAATAACAAGCTTAAAAGCCTTTAAAGCATGCTCCCACAGAGGGTCACTTGAGCCTTCAGCCCATGTAAATAAGAGTTCAGAAACGTAAAAACGTATTTCAATGAATAAACATCATAGTCCCAACCAATGTCATATTCACCGCAGGTTAAGACTCTTTTGTCAGAAATGTTTGCGAATCCACAAACAAACACACACACACACATTCGCTTTTATTTATATAGATTTCTGTCTCTACTGAGTACAAAAACCAATATTTTAAATAAAAACTTCCTCATTATATATGTTTCTGCATATTTTAAATGATGAACATTTATTGTATTATTAGCCCTTTTTAATAAATCAACACATGGATAAACCATAACATGCCATCACCAAAACAATAACAAATTATTGATGTACTTAGTACGTAGTACTTATACAACATACCTGCGATGAATCATCATTTAGATGAAAGAATTCCACACAAAACTCCTGCTCAGCCCAACAAACAGGTGCTAGTTCACTCAGTATGTGTTCAAAAAGCTGTAAATTATATGATAATCATTAACATAATGAAAATCACCATTTTAACCAAAATCACTTTATTTTTGAGAATGATCTTTTTTGTTATCTGTCGTTATTGATTGAACTTCCTGAACCTCTTCCTGGCCTAATTGTGATCATTTAACGTCCATTATAAATATATAATTATACGTAAATAAAACCTGATCAAACTTTAGCCTTCCTGAAACATCAGGATCAGATCCATGGCTGTCAGAATCCAAGGTGGACAATGACGGAGACTTCAATGTACGGGAATCCAGACTTCTGTTTAAGCTGGATGATGATCCACCTTGTCCACCAATTTTCTGAGCAGACAATCCAGACACTAGGCCTTCCATGAGGGAACAGGACATAAAATTATAATTATAATTATAATAAATAACTACCATTAAACAATGTCCCTCATTAAGGATCAATTCTATACCACTTCTAAACTAGAATTATAATAAAACAAATACCTGTCAGGTGCTAAGTAAAGAGATATCTTTAGTTGTGGTAACAGCTCAAGAGCAAAGAAACAAACCTTTCTTCTCTTGTTTTACCACTGCCAATTTCTGTTTTGATGATTCTATAAAATCCCTCACCTCTCTGTCATAAAGCTTGGAAAGACTTGATGTGTACACCTAAAATTACGCAATTGTACAGTCTGGAATACAACCAGTCGTGTCTTGGGTGTGTGTGGTGGCTACTTAATTAATTCAAAATAAACCAGTTTCACGATCATAAAAGGTGACATCTGGTGTACAAGTACAACAGGCTTGAACTTCAGCCCTTGATACAAATATTATAAAGGGCAATAACCAAACCAATTCCAGTTATACTTTATGATAAAAAGCATAAACATTATGATATATATCCAAATCAAACACCAAGGGGCACCTCCGTGGTCTAGTGGTGGTGTGTTGGATCACAGATCACTACCACCTGAGTTTGAATCTCGGCATGGGCATATCTGAAAGGTGTTTCATCCTCGATTTCGCTTCATTACCATTGGAGGTCACTCGGCCCATTTAGCCTGCCATGTGCACAAAAGTGGCCATAAAACATCAATCACCATTATCCAAATAAAACACCAAAGCTAACTTTCATCTTCTTTCCTAGTTCAGATTAGTGCATACAACTTGGAATACATGTACATATAGCTGATGTATTATCACTAGGTTGATGTCATACATATCATAACACACCTGCCCTTTTCTAACATTAGAGGAATTCCAAAGCAATCAGTTACCATAACAAATTACGGTAAGGGACATAATCATTCAGTAGTTTAGATGTTGAGATCAAAATGTTGCTGACAGCTAAGAAAAATAACTTGGAAGGAATTGTCATTGGCTTAAAGTGTACAGAACTGCATGCCACTGATCCAGAGGATTTCACCAAAGGACTAAAACAGGTACAGTTATTCATGGGTTTTAAATGGGTTTTGTCAAGAATAGAATTTCAAGATGAGGATATAAACTGTTGCTGAATGATGTAGTTATAATAAGCACAGACCTATCATGTTATGCATAATCTTATTAAAGTGTGTAAATTCTACATGTCAGAATATGGAGTGAATTCACTTAAATATAAACTTTTACACTGTTAGTTTGCTATAACTTATTAGTAATGATAATCATCATGATTATTATATTAATAAAGATACAATGAAAATTTCTCAATGCTTTTGAATTTGAAAACAATTTCTGTGATTGATATCTTCATTCTTACAACTGTTAAGTCTCTCTCCCCTCTCTCTCTCTCTCTATATATATATATATATATATATATATATATATATTCTAAGATAGAAGATAGCTAGCTTATTTAAAGATTTTAAAGGTTCATTTAGTAATTTAGAATTATTTAATCACAAAAATTAATTATGTTATTATATACCAATCATCCCAGTAATAAGCATGTTTATCATCATAATGCAATAGTCAGTTCCAACACTGATTAGGCATCAATCAATCATATACTTACTGGCAACAACTGTATGAAATTTGACTGATTGGTGTTTTACAGCCACTGTTGTGCACATGGGAGGCTAAATGGGCCGAGTGCCCTCCAAAGGTAATGAAGCGAAGTCAAAGATGAAACACCCTTCAGATATGCCCACACCGAGATTCGAACTCGGGTGGTATTGATCTGTGGTCCAACACACTACCAGCTGGACCACGGAGGCGCTCCAACTAGAAATATGGGAAGCTAATACTGTATGACAACAATAAATTTATATACAAGCCTCAAAAGCATACAACATCATGATGAGTGTACAAACCTTCCTCAGTTTCAAGTAACTATCAGGCTCTACAGCTTTAAGCCAGTGCATGAGACTAGCATAAGGCAGGAGGTCTCTGTGACTAGAGCTATGATTTGGTAACTTTCACATCGGATCCATAACGACTGAGGTTATCACCTAGTTCATTACCCTGTAACAAAGATAATAATATTGGCTAGACATGTGTTATACCCATACATATAAATCCATCATCGAGTACATAAAGAAACTGTCACATACATAACTCTTAGCATAGTTTGACCAATTATAGCATGACAGTATTTTACTTTATGCTGATGGCTCAATAACTAGGATCAACAAATGGTCAATTTGGCCATTTTTATAAAAATACCAAAGAAACAGATGAGCCAGTGGCAACCAAGACACGCTCTTATCAACTGTTTGTTTTTAATTACAGATGAAAGACAAGGTGTTTCTAGTGAAATGAATTAATCCGGGCAGCAAAACTTTTTAAATTATGAGAAAAGCTCGCAGTAAATATTAAAATTCCTCTATCATTTATAAGCATGAAATGAGATGGCACATTTTTAAGTAGCCAAAATAACATAAACCCAACCAATTACAACACGCGCTAGAACAAGATACAATATCAAAAACAAATCTTATATTGTTTATATAACCAGTCTTATTTAAATTCACCAGTTCAATAAAAGAATATCACAAATTACAGAATCCTTGATAAGGTGCTGATTTATGATATTAAGAAATTTATTTCATTTATCAAAATAAATTAGTAGAAAAGAAATTAAAATTATATATATATATATATATATATATATATATAATGAAATATACAACAAATTTATAATGTGCCATTATCTGCTTGAACAAATAAATTAATTTGAAGAGTGAAAATATTTCTATCATTGAGTAGTGATCGTAGTAGTGACTTCCGATGTGATAAGACCATTACGGTAGAAACATTATCCCACTAAGGATGGTCAAACATTTATTTCTGGTTTGATTTAATACGACAAAGTGTGTTCTGGTGTCTGGTTGGCATCTTCAATTAAATTATGATAATTTTATATTACAATACAAAAGAGCTTTTTATTCATTATTCATATAAATAATAGAATTTTATTGGACCAAACACTGTATAATGCCATTTGGTATGGTGCACTTATGCCTAAACCAAAACTGGGCCATAAAACCATGTAATGGTGCAATTTTCTTCCCATGATAAAGCATTTAACAGGGTCAAGTTACGTAACAACAAGATTTCCTGATGGCATCATTGACGTTGAGATAAAGATTTATTTTCTGAGATTTTGAACGGGATCATCTTGAATTAATTGATCAATTATTTGGTTCAGTACAACTGCATATTTAATTATTTATAGCCATGTAGTAAATATGTTACCTGGTGAATAAATAAGTTATTTAGATGATGACACAGACTTTTGGTGAAGCTACCCTTTAATTTAGCAAATTTCTTTTCTTGTTCCTGAACAGCATCCATCTTCTTCAATGCTAAAAAGGCAAGAATAAATGTAAATATAATTTAAATAAATATAATACTGATTAACCCGATGACTTTCCTATAATGACCAAAATAACAGCTAACATCTGGACAATGAACATACTAGTAGTTTCCACTATCCAGGCATGAGAGTGGCCTTAGAAAAAATCTTCAATAGCAGGAAAAGTCGGAGAGCAAAGTGAGCCACATGCACCTGGTGGGGGGAGGCAGAATTTGGGTTTTATGCATTTTTAGGACAATCTGAGACTACTAAGAGTGGGAATAAAACATGACTTTAGCAAGAGAAATGTTTTTCAAACCAGTTTGACCTACGCCCATCACCAAAATCCTTATTTTTGGTTCTGGAAAAACGGAATTCCAGTAAAAACGGAGAAACTCTAATCCCTGACTATCATATTACATACCCGACATACCTCCACCCACAGCATACCCTTTTTCTCCCTACATATACTTGCACTAATAAAACACACATACCCTTAAGTGATGTACCACATGCGAATAACCTCAGATATGGATCATACTCATAAATAAATATTTATGCATACCACCAGCACCTCAAAAACCACAACTTCCTTTTATGATATTGTTGGTAGTCGAAATTAATAATAACCAACAGATTAGCATAAACTTAACTATAATGCACATTCCAAGAAAAGGTGGTTCACATAACAGGATTTCTAATAAGCTCATAACATATCCTTTTGAATATTTAGTGTTTTATGTCTGTCTGTCTGTCTGTCTGTCTGTCTGTCTGTCTGTCTGTCTGTCTGTCTGTCTGTCTGTCTGTCTGTCTGTCTGTCTGGTATAGAAGATATATAACACCCAATAAGATAACACTAATCCTATAACTAATAAAAATAAATAATTACGACTATGAATGTGGATGTCATTTTTATTTATATGCTTGCATATGTTCACAAAACTACCATATATACTCGATAATAGGCCGGCCACACTTGTGTATAAGACGCACCGGGTTTTTGGACCAATGAACCCCCCTAGAATCGAACCCATGTATAAGACAAACTAAAATCAGCAAATTTATTCAAAGCCCAAAAATTCATCATCATCACTATCTTCATTGAACATCTGTTGTATCTGTTCATGTGTCATCATACATGTCGTCACCTTCTTCGTCCGAGTCAGATTTGTCATGCTGTTCATCTCACTATATATCATTTTCCGTGCCATCTAAATCATTGCTGATAGAGCACTTCTTGAACGATTTGGTAATAATGCCAAGGTCGATTTAATCCCAGGCCGTTTTCACCCACTGTATGACGATAGGTAACAATGGCCGCTTCAGGTTGTCTGCTGCTGTGCTTTGTTTCCGTAATGCTGTTTGAAGTAGTTTATTAGTAGTTCCCATGTGCCAGCTTTAGAAGTAATTAACACATGGTTTGCTGAAATCGTTTTCCTTTGATGTGGCTTCTATGGTCATTCTTTGTGTGGCCTCATTTGCTGTTCCGTTCAATTACACACGCTCACACATTTTGATAGTAATGACACGTCCAAAAATAAAATCTGCCTCTAATAGTTTATGGAAGCGGCCGTATTGGTCATAGTGCGGCCATTTTCGAATCACCGCCAATTTGGACCTACACTTTTTGTAGGATCAGATTGTCGTACTTTACTGTGCTTTCTGGATCCCTGTGCATCAAACAGATTAATTGCGATCCGGATCATATGACACCTCTAGATAATAAATCGTGTGCTGGCCGTTCCTAGATGGCCCTGGTACCAGGGACAGTCTGACACCGACTACATTACCCATAAATTATTACTTGACAACAGGTCGACACCACGCTACTCACTGGCGGTTATCACGATTAAGTTTGGCTTCGAAAGACAACAGCGAAAACACACCTAATTAATTTGTTTGTTATTTATATATTCATTATTAATGTTGTAAAACAATATTATTGTATTTCCCCCTAATTTATGCCAAATATTACGTTCCTTTTTAGTCTGACCCGTGTATAAGACGCCCTTGCTTTTGATGGCGATTTTGTGGTATCAAAAGTGCGGCCTATACACGAGTATATATAGTATGTCCAACTGCTGCACACCTGCTGGCTTGCCCCATAGGTTAATCAAACCTATCCAAATTCATATCAGACATATGTGGTACGGGCATAACAAACAAAAAAACAAACACAGCATTATATAGTTCACATTATTATGATCTACTATACTGTCATATACTCAAATCCATCCTACAGCATCACATGACATGTTCCGCACTCTGTCACGCATAAACTACATACCAGGATGTATGTCTGCCCGCATAGCTCTCAGTAAACAATTGGCAGCTTCAGTACAGAGCCTCACACTGCGTCCATTACTTAAATCGGCATTCAACAAGGCAGTCATGTGCTCTGGCTTCATATCAAGTTGGTTCTGAAACAAAAACGTACTGAAGTACATGGAACGAGGAATACTATTTTTTAAATGAATGCATTTTGACTATATATATTTATATTAACAGGAAGTGTAAATAAATGAAATGATCACCTAGACTGAAGTGGGCACGTTATCTTCACATGATGTATAGAAATTATAAAGCACACGGGGTAAACATATCAATCAAATAAGAACAAGAACTGGTGTGTTTTTTAAATAGAAATAAACCTGCAAAGACTATCTCATTTTATCTAGTACAATGGCCAGAAACAATGATTTGGATATCTAAAGAAATCCATATAGCAGAATACCTCTTACAATATAAATAACAATAATGAATCTACTGGCTGCAATGTGTAAATTGCATAGTTAAACATTTAATTTTTGTTGATACTTTTAGCTTAAACAATATTTATTGATTCCCAAACATGCTATGCATATATAAATGGGTTTCAAAATACTTTTCCCATTCCCAATGACCTCTTTATCTTTTAAATGTCAACGAATGTACAGTTTGAAAATATCCTAAACTGGCTTTCAGTTCCAAATAGACTATCTTTTAAATTATTATGTTCATAATTTTAAACAAGCAATTAAGAAAATATGTGTTATCATCTTTAGCCGTGTGAATATACTTGTACTCTCCATTCACAAATTAATATACAAAATCCTTATACATATATACTTATAAATATAAAATTGATATGTTTCATTATATACTGGAAAATGTAAGTTATTATTTGTATTTTATTTCATCGTGATAAGTAAATAACATGGATCCATGAGGTGCAGTTACTCTTCCACTGAAGCAAATGTCAGACAACATCTGAGACACTTTCCAGTAGAAATTCTGAACCGACACGACTTGGCAACATATGAGCATAAGTTATGACAACCGGTGATCAAATATGCATAGTTGGAGAATGGAAGGCTTCCTGGATCATTTAAGTGCAAAGCGTTTTCTGGCCTTGAACTGTGATCTTCATTTAGAAACATCTTTTGTTTACTCTTACACGTTAATTATATGTGACCCATCATTTCATGAAAACGGTTTCATACAGAAAGCGCAGCGCATGATAAGCCAATTTTAAATCCTGAAACCATAGAGAGTACTACAGGCCAACAAACATAACAAAAAACAAATTGCCCAGAGGTTTAAAGACAAAATTCTGTCTAACAATACAAACCAAACACTTCTGATATGCCAAAAGTGAAAACAACACCATTTGCAAATTCTCCCACCCCATTTTCTGGGTTTCCCCCAATTATTATCTTGTAGGTATCTCAGAAAATCAAATGTTAACAGTTGCTGTGAATGAGAAAACACCACACACCATAGATGATCAAACCTTCAGTTTCTTAACTTGAAAAGCATTAGTGTTTGCGATATTAAGGCAACTGTGATATGATGGTACATGGAAAGTGATCATAATAATCCTAATGTAGATTTAATAAAGCACCCTTACCAGCAAGAGCCATTCAAAGGCGCTATATAGTAATTTCCCAATACAGTGTATGTAAAAGCCCAACGATACAATTCAACATCATGTATTGGTGAAAACAACCTTGAATAGGTGAGTTTGTAGAACAGATGTAAACTTTTCATCAGACATAGCACTTCTAATTTACACTGTCTACCTATTCCACAATGTGGGGCTGTGAGACAACAGGCACAACTGTCTACAATAGTATCTGACTTGATGACGTGAGTTTACAGAGTGACTTTTTAATTGTCAAACAGATACGCAGGTTCCATGCCACTGATGCAATTATAACAAAATCTTGAAATCTTAGCCAACATAGTTTTTGAAGAATTGGTGACAGACAATAGAAAAACACTGTTTTAAAGGAAATTTGTTTCCAAACAACTATTTGAACATAATGAACAATAATTGAACGCAAAGACTGGAATACTCTGGTAAAACAAATATATATAGCCATTTCTGTAGTAGCAGTATATTATTACTTGCTACAGCACAAGAAAAGTGATCCACTGTGAAGCACTGGATACAGATTTATTGATTTACTTGACTGTAAATAAACTGTACATATGTAGATCAGAATATCACACGTCCAATGAATTATATATACTATAGTAAGGCAAGCTAGTTGGCTGTGATCACATATTTATATTAACATACCCAAGTCCAATGAATGATAGGATTTATTTCAAACAGAAATACTTACAATAAGACTATCCAGTTGGCTAAGAAGCTTGTGATGGTTGCGATTACGTATTTGTATTAACATGTCTTTGTCCTTCATGGTTTCCATCAGCTCTTTGACACTCTGAAACAAACATCGAACAAACTTAGTATGCACACTAACTGTATCTGATCATCATTAACAAAAAATTATAATTAGTAGCATTAAGATGCTGTGACTTACCTGAAATTTATGTTACATATGAAACTATCTGGTTCATAGATGTGCATGTAATTAATTAGTTAAAGGGACGGTCCACCCTCAGAAAATATTTTTTAAATATGTAATGCTTAGAACAGTAACCAAAAATTCCACAATAATAATCATGAAGTATACCTGATATCATAGATATAGGGAAATAATCCAAATCACTGGAGGGCCACCATTACGGCTGCACCGGAAGGAGAAAAACTGTGTTTGAGCAGGGTTGGAGTTTAACCCGGGTTAAACTGGTTTAGCCCAGCCCAGCGGGTTAAACCGAGTTTTCTCAGAATACAGTATATTGACTCACAAATTCATATGATTTGTTGGTGGCTAAACCAATTGATCTGTCCTATGATTGGTTGAGCTTGTTTGTTAAATTGGCTTCTGAAGCCCATTAGATAAATTGATCTATTCAGCAATTGGATAACCAGAAACAATTAGAAAGTGCACTGCCTCCGACTACAATGCTGATATACCAAACTGTGGTTGACCATGCAATGCCAGTGGCTTCACTTAATCCTCTATGTGGCAGGTGATCACGGTATCAGCTAAAATTAATTGGCAATTTTATGTAGGATTATATAAAGGAAAATAGTATAAAATGGCTTCTATGAATCCATCTTGTAACATTCCCATGTGAAATAGTTATGCATGATTAATTTCATAAGTAGCTTCCATACAACCAAAGGGATATAAAGAGGGGGAAAGTGAAGGTTGAATTATAATATATACACTGAATAATTTCTTAATATTTTGCTGCTGTTAAAGGAGTTATCAAATATGGCCACTATTAAGGGTGGTAGACCTGGTGACCCTGTATGGATGTTTTGTTATTGTTTTGTGTAGTATATTGTTATTTGTGTGCTCAATATAGAGAATAAATGTTTAATTTGCATTTAGTTGGTTTTCTTAAATCAATTAGTGGTGCATTATGTCTAAAAATGAGTTTAACCCAGGTTTAAATGAGTTTAGCCCAGCGGGCGGGTTAAACCTGACAACCCTGTGTTTGAGTAATGCTTTGCGCCTATAATGGCAGCATGCATTGAATGCTCCTTCGGGTGTTGAGGTGGATGCTGGATTTAAGCTATATAAATCATACATTATTAAACATAGATACCTGCAACTTCTGTTCATATTCCTCCAGTTTTTCTTCTATTGCCACTGCTTCGTGTAAGCCACCGTCTAATAATACCATTAACTCCAGCACTTGATCCTCCGATGCCATAATAGAATGGATATTTGCCTGAAAACAATGAACGCATTGGAGCTCATCGAACATGTCCACAACACAGAAGACAGTCTCCCAAAATGACAGCCAATAAAACAGAGGAGAGCATATTTAAACAAAAAGACAGCAAAATCAACAGGCATTATGCTCAATTTCCCCCCCCCCCCAAAACAAAGATTAGCTCGATATTGATTGGAAAAGATATACTCACTCCATCTAAGACTGAGAGGTCTTTGGATAGTTGTTCCGCAAAGAGTTCAGCATTAGAGATGGCAAAGTCACACTGAGCCATCAGGGTCTCGAGGTCTTTCTCTTCACGTGGCGTTAGTGCATGCCAGTCAGAGTCCTGGCTCAGAGCTATATCCTCGACCTGCTGCACCGATTTATCTGTCTCCGTACTCTCATTGCTATCTGTTGAGCAAAGCTTTAATCATAATACGGCATCAACGGTAAAAATATTGGCCGACGATGTTTTCAGAAAAGGACAGTCAGCAATGGTAAGCACATACACCGAGTTTGTATCACAAATGAAGAAAACGTCAATCGAAGCTGAACGTAGGCGAATCACACTTGGCATAGGTCTATCGCACACAAATGAAGAAAACGTCAATCGAAGCTGAACGTAGGCGAATCACACTTGGCATAGGTCTATCGCACACAAGACAATTCTAACAAACGCTGACTCACCGAGCAAGTGTGTCACTTCCGATTGATGTATTATACATCATTTTGTTAACTTCTCACGCGTTTCTCTCCGAGAATAAACTTCTAAAATCTGTGAACTACTATTTTAGCTGATGGTTAGTTTCAGATTTATCATAACGGCTACCACTTTGGCTACTAAACACATGCATTACGAAATATTGTCAATAGATACATGCTCTGAACAAATACATAAACATTTACACTCACTAAGGTACACCATAACAAAGGATCGAAGGAAATAATAATTTGTGTTAATATTCTGCATTAACTTTAAACAAGGCTGTGTTACATAACATTAGCATGAGTCGGTCATTTATATCATGACATGTTTCATGGACATACACACACACATAAATGCAATAATAAATCACTACGTTTTATAATTTAATAAAATAATTATACAAAATCAGGGCTTTGTTTGCTGACTGTCCAAACTGAAAAAACTAAACTGAACATCTACATAATTATAAATCCATCACTGAGCTACGCATCACACAGACTTTCAAACAGTGAACCTATATCAAACTGAAAAAAGTTTTGGTGGTACTTTTGCCAGCTTGGTGACCATTCTGTAATAATTGACCCGAAGAAGCATTCCAAGATAAATTCCACAGATAGAAAATGTGCATGTACTAGGAAAAGCATGAACAGTCTCAATGCAAAGTAAAACATACATTAAAATATATATGTGTGTGTGTGTGTATGTATGTATATAAGTAAGTTAAAAAGTGATTAGGCCACAGGTCATGCCTTTAATGGTAACCCACAAAAGTGTATTTGAAATGGATGTTTGGTATTTGTATATAATAATTATAAACATGAAAATAAACCACTACTAACCCTATATTAAAACCATAGTCTACTAAATTTTCAACAAGTGTTTATTAAAATAAGGTAATTTATTATATAACCATAGTTCATTCATCTACAAATTATTATGTGATAGTATGTGGAGAAAGCATTTAGCATTTTAGAGGGCATGGAAGTTAGGATTTGTAGGAATGTTCAGAACAGTTATTATAAGGAAATAATATCGATATTTTCAAAACATATAGCATTCAATGATGAATAAGTGTATACAATTTTGTTTCGTACAAATAATTGGAAAACAGTATACTGTGTCCATTTAATAGTAGTTATGCTGTCCCTTAAGCTAAATAACATGTGACAACAAAATATACCAGCTTTCTAATTTCTCTGTCTCTCTCTGTGTGTGCGTGTTTTAATGCTTAATAAACAAAATGAAAATTCTTTCTAAAAGTATACTGTCTCATATTAATAAAACTGTACATGTGGTGTCTTACATCATATTTCGACATGTGTACATTTCAACTTGACACACAGACAAACACATTTCAGATAGAATAGAACAAAGCTGGGATAACAATTTCAACATGCTACATGCTATGTACCAACCTCCAAAAAGAAATAAGTCACCTTAAAATATAATGATGAAATACAGAAAGAAAGAAAATAATTACATATACATGAACTAAAAGCTAGATGTAAGTAACATCAATATAAAAAATAATATTACTACACTTAGCAATGACAATGACTACACTTTAAAATATACAAACATCAGAACACATAGAACAAAACTGTTATATAATTTAGTTATTCACTAATTCAACTGTATCTAATAAGTAGGTTCATGTGAACTGAATTTTGGCAAAACATCAAACACAGTTAAAAATGTGCATGAAATATCTCATTGTGTAATAATGATTCTTCAGGTGTGTAAAAATGACAGTCAACATCAAGACATATTTATGCAAAGATAGATTACAAATAAATACTACCCAAAATCATCGTAAAACATTCTACTAAATAATTAGAAATAATTAGCCAATAAAGGAGAATATAGTATACAACTGATTATGTTTAATATTACTGACTTTTTACATCAAAAATTAAATCTTTAAGTTCAGGAAAATATTTTCAAATGAAGGTTTGTTTTACAGTAAATTAAAATTTTTGTTTTTGTAACTCAACAAAGGTGATAATTAACCTGTGAATGTGACTAACGAAATTCATTGCTGTTCGGTTATCACAAATTTTACAATAACAAAAGCACACCAACTAGACATTAAAGAAACAAATCACCGGAATGAAATAAGCAGATACGTCAGAACCATTAAAAATCTTTTTGTTGTCAAAAAGAAATAAAATAATAAGGCTCAGAATTTCCCACACAAAATATTCATTCATTCATTCCAACAACAACAAGCCCCAAAAATCTAAAAAAATTAATGGATAATTCTTTACCTTCAAGAATACCAGGTGGGACATGAATAAATTCTGGCTTCTGAACCAAGTATCTCTGGCTGAGCTAGTAAAACAGAAATCCTTATGAATGAGCATGTGTGGTATACACATACACTATATATATATATATATATATATATTTCTTAGGAAGCATGTACAGAATCTAGCTAAAATAACCAAAACAACTTCACCATTAAATATCTGTAAGATATATAACACAAAATTTGACACACAATTTACTAACCTTCCACAGACACTGTATAAAGGCATATTTCTCGGTCAAACTACTTGCTGTCCACTTATACTGCTTCTCAAATGTCATGTCAAAATCAGCGGTATCCTGTAATGTTATATTATCCAGGGTTGGGGCGATTACAGGATCAAGGCAATCAATTATGATTATTTGAGAATACTATGATTACGATAACAATCATTCTGAATGTAATTGATTACGATTACATTGTAAAGTAATCGTGATTACACTATATATAACACAAACATGTGTGTGTGTGAGTGATTCTTCATCAATATTCACTCAGTTAATTGTATAATACCGATATAAACATGCTACAATGGTTTACATCTTGCTTTGTAAGAACCAGACGCATTTTGTGGTATGTTCTTGAAAAACAAACGTACAACAAACTCTGATGCCATTGTACGATGTTAATTTGTTTTAACATTTCTCAGATCAATATTCACCCCATAGAGCAAAGGAGCAAGTAAAGCACTTGCCATGAATGCACAGGTATTTATAGAGATAACTGAGATTAGTGCAAATACCAATTAAATTGTCTGAGTATTTGGGAAATGTACATTTAGTAAAGAAATGCATCATGTGTGGTATGACTACAGTCAGGTGTCTATATACTATTTAGGATAATTAGAATATAGTCAAACTCCCCAACTCCCTCTGTAACTTAAAACAGAGGACCACTTTTCACAGTCTTAAATTATTGCTATGCTTTTTTCTTCTATAACTCAACCACCTCCCAACTCTGTAATTCAACCTTTGGTCCCCGTCTAATGCCCATATTTGTCATCCTGTATGTCAACCAGGGGGGGGGGTAACATGTAGCCTGCATTAATTTAATTGGCTGCTTGTCATCTGACTGCTAACCAATCAGGATTGCTTGGAGCTGTAGTTAAAACCACAGTGTCACAAAGGAGCCATAGGCGATTGCTGGCTGTGTGATCAATACTTGGAGTAGGTACTCAGAGTACCTACTCGGAGTAGTTTATATTCCAAGTAGGATTGTTATAGAAGAAATATTTCAGAATAAAAAATTAAATGGTAAATTAATTTGTGGATTTAAGTTTTTTTGTAGCAAACTTCAATTCCAAATTTACTAATTCTAATTATTTTAACTAAGCAATTCCAATTCTGGAATTGCCCATCAAGTCCAAAAAGGAGAATATCAGAAGCAAAAACCTTATACTGAATATAACCCTCAATAAATTAAATAAATAACCCACATATATATTATATCAACAAATAATATGACAAATTTCCAAAAATTTGGTTATAATAAATTAAATAAACTATGATCATAAAATAACTTTGAAATTTAATTACATCTTAAAAAATTTGATAATTTGGCATTCCTCCGTTCTATTACAGCCCAAACAAACAGCATGAGTATCATTATATCCTATAACCCTGATAAACTCTTCAAGTATTATATTACTTTTCAGCATATTTAATTAATAAAATATGTTTCTGCAATATTAAATCAAGACTAAAATAATACAACGATCTGGGCACTTCTATATAATTAAAATAAGAAATTGATATTTGTAACAGTTCATTCAGATTTCTCAAAAGAAACTAAATCAGGAAATAATCTTTATTCCCAATTTAACTATTCAGAAAGCAAATGAAAACCCTGAAATGATTCCTTTCGGTATTCTAAGATGTATATGTACTTTATTCACTTTACCTTTCCACTGACATACTTTGCGTCAAATACTCGGAGTTCTCTCAAAGCCCAGCAAAGCTTCTTCTTGTAACTCTCGCCACGTTCCGACTTCTTCACTTCATAAATAAAGGCCTGAATTGGCTTCTGTGTAGTTACTGTATAAACCGAAATGTAGACAATAATTATTTTAAAAGCAGCAAATATTTTCATCTTATTATTTGAAACAGAGTATTAACATCACGAAGGACCCAGTATTCAAAATGATTGATCGAACGTGTATAAATATATTTAATTCAAACTGACGTCCGAAATGACAATGAAAACAATTTCAGGTGTACAGAGAATGACACCAAGATGGCCGGAGTACACTGTGCAGCTAATTTCAATACTTAGACTGCATACAACATATACATAAGTCTACCTGCTGCACATATAAAGCTTGCTTTTCTCTTCTTGCCAGTCTTAGTTACATGCAGAACAGCAATAAGCCTCTCCTGGTTAGGTAAGAACACATCACGTTGGAGTGTGTGCTTTATTGTCGTCATGACTCAAATCACATAAATCCTATCTGTAACCAAACACAAAGGATACAAATGCTTAATTAAAAGGTTCAATGCTTTATATGTGTGTGTGTGTGTGAGCAACTGTAATAACTATGTCTAACTTAGTAACTATACATTCATACAGTCACTGTCCAACTTGTATTGTACTAATATATTCTCTGGCAACCTGTTGGATCTAGTTATGTACTCATCTTATGGGCAAGCTTATATAGCAGTAAAAATATTTATAACAGAGAGGTCAAAACCAGAGCAATGGTGGCCTAGTGGTTCAGCACCCAGCACTTGGTGCAAATGGTCACAGGTTTGAATCCCGTAAGAGGTCGAAACTTTTCCAGAGATTAATTTCTCGGCTCACAACATCGTGAGTGGCTGACCATGTTAAATGGTGCTGCCGTCTCCACTGAATTATTTAAAATAAAGGGGGACGTTAAAAAAACATTGAGGACGTAAAACACTCTGGCAGTGACCACCCTCAGGGTATTTCGGCCCAATCTTTCCGAACTGCTCCCCTGTGAGTGGTGGGGGAGGAAGTTTCTCAACCACTCCAACATAGAGGCTGTGCTGAATCAGTGACAGCCTGGGGATTCTCCCCAAACAACAAAGCCAAAACAACATACTTGGCCATTCCCAACAGGCAACAGCCAGGGGTCTCTACCCAAATTTCAACATAATCCAAGATACACTCACATATATTATCAGTACAGCACTGATACAAAAACAGCAAGCAATTAACATTAAAAAACCAAAAAGCTCACAAAGTTTCAATATTAATTAGCAACTGTTATATCAAAAGGGATGCTAAACAGCTCAACTCAAGTGACAACTCCAGGATAGAAAGTTTCTGACAGAAATCTGTCAACCCTGTTTGACTTAAATTCATTACCACTACATTTCACACAGCTAGACTAGACTCTACATGCACTTGTAAGTCTTATTCCATATCAGTCTTGCACTGCAAGCAAACGACCACCAAGCTGTTAACACACACGTATATATTATATATAGATCTATCAAATATAGTCTATATATTACACACACACACAAATATTAAATTAATTTACATATCTTTTTTCCGGGGCCGAATTGTCACTTGGGCCGAGCTGTCCAAGCTTATTTTTTCCTTACGAGCGACGATCTTTAAAGCTGACCGTGAACAGCGCATGCTCACAGCTGAGAGCAGGTTAGTTCGAGGCGAAAAGCAAGTTTTAGATCTAGACTAGATTTAAAAATCTAGATAACTCGGATATTCGACCAGTTTATAGTTTAATTTTTGTATACAAGTTACCATTCAACTTCGTCAGAATCAAGCGATTGGTGGGGTACCGAGAATTTGCCTGAAGATAGAAAAGGGGCATTTCCGTTCCTTCTGTGCGATATCGTACCTGACTGATTCAACGTAAGTATGAAAAGCCAGATAGTGCTTTTATTTCTGACTGTTTACTATTGTAGCAGTTGTTTCGTAAACATACTGTTTCGTACCATACCGTTTCGTAACCAAAGGGATACTAATTCGTAACCAAGTTATAATATCATATAATCGTATAGAGTTCCGGTTGACCTTATAAAAACATTTTGTTTTCATTATTAACACTTAAAATGTTCAATTACAGAATTTCCCACCTAATATAAGATTGTAGATGGTGAATAATCAACCATCCAGATATAGACTAATTGGCTCAGTTTTCGTAACCAAAAGCCATACTATTTCGTAAGCAAAAGCCTTACCATTTCGTAACCAAAAGGTATACAGAGTGTGAATTGCAATAAACCTATATTTCCATCTACTCACGTGTGTATGATGTTAGCTGGACGATTCAGATTAATGTTTTTATGAAGGTTATTGACATGTGTATAAGCATACGCCATGCAGGGTATTGCCAGCGAATTATGCTTGAATGGAACTATTATGGTGAAGCTTTCGTTCTGAAGCAATTAAACATTGATTGACTCATTTTCCCCAAATCCAGGGACAACTTGTCAATTAGCCATTCTCTGACATATTCAAGCTAATTAGAGAGTTTTCACTAAATCCGCTAGGTATTTCCCCCCAATTTATCAAGGCTGAATCATCTGCCTACCTGAGTAGTTTGTATTATACTGCTGATGGAACATCATTATTATAAATAAGGAAACATAATGGCTAAGGATTGACCCTAGTGGTATCCTGCATCTAAAGGTTGTCGATTTGGAAATATTTTCCCAATTTCCACTGATTGCTGATGTTTTTGTAAATAGGGCTGAAACCAGTCTGTGACAGATTTCTAAAATCCCAGAGCTTCTAGTTTCATTGATAGGATCCTATGATCTACTGTGTCAAAAGCTTTTTGAAGATCTAAAAGAACCATTGCATTGTACTGCTTGTCGTGTTGCCGGAAGTTTTGGTACAAAGGTTCTGACAGCTATGCTAATACTGGAGATTGTTCTGAAACCGAATTCTAGATATTCCACATCTTGAATCATTTGAAAAGGTGTTCGTAAAGAATTGCGAGTTGTGTCAGGGAACTAATTTGCTTAAATGTTTAATAAAATAGCTATTTTTGTAACAGGCATTAAGAAGAAACACTCCGGAAGAAAAATGACGACGCCAGTACGAGCGGAAGAAGCGACCAATTCACATTACACCGCCGTGTCTGAAATGAAAGGACCAACGTTTGATTCAAGTTTAGAATGTGCTGTAGATAAAATAGAACTATCTCTGAGTTGCTGGTATGTACTAGCCATACTTCCCAATAACAGTCATAAGGTATTAACGTTAATTAAACTCCCCGTCTCTCTATATATTCGAATTGTGGCTTTATTAACTGTGACTGTTTCGTGTGACTTTCCTACGTCACATATCCGCGGCTTGATTCCATCACCCCACCAATGGCGTCTTCGTGTGACCAAACCGTGACATAGATCTGGTTGGCGGCCGTGACCCACTGAAACCTAGTCACAAACATATATAGTGGTGTAGGGGGGGGGTTAATTTCTTCAGAGTTCATTTATTTTACTTTGCGGTTAATAACATGGTAATTATTGCGCTTAAACAATTACTGCTGCCAGTATATCAGTTACACAGCGGGATATGTTTTGTTTTTATTAAATATTTGTTAAATTTTCTCTCCCTGCGTTTTATAAATACTGTATATCTGATTACTCTTGGTGTATTCGTACTGGGACGCCTTCTTTTCGCCAACACACCCCCTCACAAGAATGGTTTTAACTGGGACCGTATGCAAAGTGATGCATTATCAACTTATATACGTTAAATTTACCAGTTAGTCATATGTTGATACAGGAGGCCTCCGTGGTCTAACCGATAGCGCGTTGGACCACAGATCACTACCACCTGAGTTCGAATCTCGGTGTGGTCGTATCTGAAGGGAATGAATTGGCCGCAAAACATGAATCATCATATGTTGAGATACAAATGGCAACACGCACAAGAAACATGTTGTTGACTGGTGTTGTTGACTGATCATGGGAACGCTATGTTATCACCTAGTATTTCTGAGATAATGCATTAATCAAAGTAATCATTACAGTCCTGTTAGCCAGTATATATAGCAAATTTATGTATATCAACCAATAGATGTTTATATTAAATGACCGAGGAATTATCATTATAACATTAGATCGTGCGATGCATTACCCTAAGCACACATATTAGTTGAAAGTAAAGCCTAAAAGCAATTCTTTGGTGTCCGTTATTAAAATATAACTCCAAACAGTATATCACATACAGTCGTGGTGTCTGGTAGTAACCTGTCCAAGTTGTACGAATGTATAGGTTAATTATTTAACAAGCTGTATCGATATATATTGTAGCTTGATTGGAGCGTTTTTCAATGGAAGCAATGATTAAAACAAATAATCCCCCGTTGCCATCGATTGCAAAGTTTAGCGTGTGGAACCGGTAGTCGAAAAGTGAGAATTGTTCTATAGCAAACTGTTATGGCCTTATGGCATTGTTGCTGTTATAATACCATTATATACATGTACTAACATTTACAAATAGCATTAAAGCCGCTATCAATTAACGAAGTGATATCTGGCGAACGGTTTAGATGTTATTTATGATAAAGTAAAACAAACTGAAATCAATAATAAATGTTTACGTGTACGGTAGAAACAGCGATTCTTCTCCGAAGTTGTTCTACAATAAGGACTGCCCAGAATACGGCTATTGAAGCGGTCGCACGGAACCAAGCAGTCCATGTTAGTTACAAAGCGAATGCTGATATATAAAGCAAAACGAGCCCACTGTTTGGCTATTTTGGGTCATGGCGTCTCTTTATCATGTCTCAAACAGGATCAAGATGCTACATGACTCAGTGTGTTGTGTGTGTGTGTGTGTGTGTGTGTGTGTGTGTGTGTGTGTGTGTGTGTGTGTGATTTGGTTTACAATATTTGACCAGGACAATGCATACAAAGGTTTGCCTTGTCAACCTCACCTGATTTCTTCACATCATAATATTATATAATGTGTCATGTTTTACTTCCTTTCAGTAAGCTGGCTGATACTGACACGTTCTCGAAGTCTGACCCTAGTAAGTATACTGTTGAATTTAGTGGATAATAAGTTTAATCAAAAGCCCAAAGGATGGTCATAGTGGAAAGGATGTTTCATCCATTTTTTGTTTTTCATCTTCAGCCACGATCAGTCCACTTTAGTTTGGTCTGTTACCGACTTGTTAGTTTTCCGGTCTTCATAAGTGATGCTGAGCATGTTTCGTTCCATGTTGTATTGTGCTGCAGACAATTTCTTTTCCATTTTTGTTGTTAATGTCCAGGTCTCTGTTCCATGTGCCATTGATGGAAGGATGCATTGGTTGAATACCTTTCTTTTTAAGCATGCTGGTAGTGTTCCCTTCATAATTGTGCTGTGTATTCCAAATGCCCGCCATCCCGCTTTGGTCCTTCTTATTTCGTTGTCTTGGTTTTTTCTCTATTAATGTAAAACGCTGGCCTAGGTAAACATAATCTACTTGATCAAGTTTAATTCCATTTACATATACTGTCTTGGTTGTTCTTGCGGTTCCTGCCATGATCTTTGTTTTTCTCATGTTCATTTTCAGTCCACATTTCCTGTTTGCCTTGTCCAGCTCTGGAAGTTTTACGTCAATGTCCTTTACAGCATGAGCTGTTATTGTAATGTCATCTGCAAATTGTAGATGGTTGAGTTTCTCTCCATTAATAGTGATACCCTTTTTTGTCCAGGCAGACTATGAATAACTTTGGTGACATGGTGTCTCCTTGTCGGACCCCCCTTCCTTATTTTGTTGCTATCTTTGTGCAGACAAACTGTTGTGGAGCTATCTGTGTAGATGTCTCTTATTAATTTCAATGGCTGTCATAGCAAAATCGAACGTATTAGCAGAAGCAGTAGAGGCTGAGGTACTAGTAACCCCAACAATAATAGTAATTAATAGTAGTAGTATTAGCAGTAATATTATCAGCAGTAGTAACAGTAGTAAAATTTATTTTAATAATAACATCAGTATATTTCTTCAATTTTGAGTAAGATATTAATTATTATCGTCTCTTTACCAGTGATTGTCGTATATATCCAGGAAACATTTTCCGATAAGTATAAGGAGGTACGTAAAGTTCGATCCTTAACTGAACTCTTGTGAATATGTGGTACTTGACTGCTACCTTTGCCATGTCGATCGTGCTCCTTCAACACTAAAATAGAGCTGAGTAATGGAATTGTAGCACTACTATGTTGAGCCTGTACCTGGGTCTTGAAATAGTTGGTTTTGTCCATTTTTATGTATTTTTCGCGTCCACATTAATTTGTATAATTTTCTGTGACATTTTTGAGTCTTTGAAACGTTAATATTTGATCGTCAACTCAGAAACGTCCACATTACTCCGTATATGCAGGCCGATGTCGAATGTCACAGTATTTTAATTTATCATTGTCCACTTAATTTTTAAATTAAAAAGGTCCAGGCTTTAGACTCTGGTGCTGTAAAATATCGTCATCAATTATATATTAAACTATCCAGAGATTCTATAAGGCTCTTTGTAGCACTGCAATCATCTATGACGTTATAATGAGTGTTCTAGTGCTATTTTGGAGCTGTACAATAATAGTAGTGCTTCCAGCATTTTCCAGTATCTTATAACATTATAATACGCTTTCTGCTTATAGGCCACTTATGACATACATGCACTCTTGGTGATGGTTTGGTAGATTGGTGACCGACTGGTAAGATTACCATACTATAGCAACAGCGTTGTAAACATGCCAACTCACACAAAATTCCAAGAATGCTGGTTAAACCAAATGGACAAAAATGAATGGTTAGTGGAACAATGGTGTAGATGCAGATCTTGTTTACAGTGCCTACTGCACTCTGTGCAACAAATAATTCCAAGTGAGCTGTAAAGGAACCCTTGTTCCAGTGTTAAAAGCTAAGACTTTCCAGTCATTACGTCCACAGGACTAATGGACTGTAAAATCTATTAGCCCTTGTGAAGGTTCACTAGTCCGAATGTTAGCGAGTGAACGCAGCGTAGCGAGAGTATAGTAGGGAGGTCCGGTTAGTGGTACTGTGCCAGCTAGTTTTTCCGCAAGACGCTTCGTCATTGGTCGAAATATGTAAACACGTCGCAAAGCAGCCAATCACAGCGCTTCATTCACGCTGGACGTGAAAAAATATATGTGATTTTTAATAAATAACAACAATGAAGCTGTGTGTAAATCTTATTTTTATTACATGCATTGCGGGCAACTCACTCCTCAGCTCGAGGGCAGATAAGCCGACTGCCAGCTGACAGGAGAGATCCGGGCATTACGAACTAAATACACTCGTGCACCATGATGAAGATATTAACAGATTATTGTTGGAAATTCTGATTTGGGCAATGGCTTATATACCATTTTTATGGCGTATCCATTGCTATACAGATGAAACTATACATCTTTTATCCAATAATACAAGTTGTAATCCATTCTGTTTGCAATCTAGTCCGCTGCTTTATTATTTGGTAATTACTCTAGGAACTGCTAATTGCTAAGTAGAAATTAAGCTACCCGATTGCTTTGTTAACTACTCCAACGATTGACTTGACATATTGATTAGATATTGACAGCCAATTGTAATCGTCTGTCCAGTTTATAAAATTTTCAGTTTTCTATAACCATTTTTCTTCTAATTTCCGTTACATAAAATTTTTCATATAACTCACTCGTGCTCAGATTAATTAATAGGTGACAGCACCGGGCGCGGGCAGCACACCCGCCCGAGCCTGGTGCTGCCACCTGTTTTATTGTAGGCCGCCGAACCCACTACGTGGCCGAGTGTATACAGAAATGTCTTCAATATTCTACGCGAGCGTAGGTTTCTTCCTTAATTGTCTCTACGTAGCGTGAAATGAGCCGAAAAAGAACGTCATTTAACAATTTTGGTAACACAATATTATTATTTTAGCAGTTTCTGCCACTGGAATATATTGTGGTTAAAAAATAAGGCCTAGTAGCACTGTTCAAATTCAGAAAAATATTATTCTATGATAGCTATTGCATCAAATTATGAATGCTTTTATAAGTGTGGATAATAATAATACAAGTATTTTACATAGCGCCTTATTCAACCGAAATTGCTCTAAGGCCCTTAACATTTAAAACACAATTAAAACATATTCTGAGCTCATATAGATCAAATACATTTCATAAATAATAAACTGGTTTAATATTATAAATACGCCAATTTAAATAAATAGGTTTTAAGAACCTTACAAAATTTGTCTCTACTTGCTGTGAGTTTTATGTGGTTTGGCAACTCGTTCCACAGCCTGTGAGCTGATACTCGGAAGGATTTCTCACCGTACATTGTTGTATGGCTTCTTGGTACCCTCAAAAGTGAATAGGACTCAGCTCGGAGCATTCTCACTGGTATATATTTTTCGATCAGATCGCTAAGATACAGTGGTGCTGTTCCATTCAGTACTTTGAATGTAAGAAACAGGATCCTGTACTGTTATCTGAAACGATTATCTGAAATCCCTTTTGCGAGTGCCTGTCACCAGATGTGCAGCACAGTTGTGCACTTGCTGTAGGCGGTTTGTCAGAGAGAGAGGGGGATATTATATAATAATACATTATCGTAGTCCAGTCGAGAAATAACAAGGGCTTGGACTAAAGTCTTGCATGTCTAATCATTTACGAATAAGTCTTATATTTCTTATTTGATAATAACAGGACTTACATATAGAAATCACCTGCTTCTCCATTCGTAGGGTATTATGTAATATAAGCCCTAGATTTCTTACAGACATGGAGGAATTTTTATAACTGGATACTACCTTAATGCGAAGATTCTCAGCTTTCTTTACATGTTGTTTAGATGAGAAAACAATGAATTATGTCTTGTCCTTATTCAACTTTAGCATGTTGTTGTTCATCCAAGTACTTATGTCAGCAATACAAGCTTCAATTGAAGATGAAATATCATCCCATGGCTTCAAAGTCATGTACACTTGTGTATCATTGACATAACAATTATATTTAATATTATACAGTTTAGTGGATGAGTATAAAACAAAGTCAAATTCGACAGTGGACACCATTCCGACGGTAGGAACTGCTTAAGGGGTAAGCGTTGATAAAACTCATTACACCTGCTGAGTAGGCGTTCCATAGAGGTAAAGGCTCTTATTGCAGAGCAGATGTTCTATCGATGAAGTGCAGTAACTGTTTGACGTGACCATTGCATAAGATTCATTTATTTTGGATAACAAATAGTATATACAGGTGAGTTATACGCTGAGCACGAGGTAAAAACATTTATACATATTCTCAATATATATCTATCACTTATTGATTCCACACATTCGTTTATCCTCTATGAACACGAACAATGTTGTTACATGTGCTGTTTCAGTCCTACTGTTATCCTTCTTTAACCTTGTATTTTCCTACTTTTCTCCTACACTTTCTGTATTTTCAGTCCTACTTTTCTCCCACCTTTTCACGGGCTGGACAGTTTTTGGCATGTGTTCCCGCAAACACATCAACCTTCCGTTTGTTTTGTCTTCTGTATTATGATAACAAATTAGTATTTTACAGGTAATTCTTATCGGAATACACAACAGGTAACATAATTATACAGGTAATTCTTATCGGAATACACAACAGGTAACAGCATTATACAGGTAATTATTATCGGAATACATAGCAGATAACAGCATTATACATGTAATTCTTATCGGAATACACGACAGGTAACAGTATTATACAGGTAATTCTTATCGGAATACACGACAGGTAACATTATTATACAGGTAATTCTTATCGGAATACACAACAAGTAACAATATTATACAGGTAATTCTTATCTGAATACACAGCAGGTAAAAGTATTATACAGGTAATTTTTATCGGAATACACAACAGGTAACGGTACTAAACAGATAATTCTTATCGGAATACACAACAACTGCCTCTGTGGTGTAGTGGGTAAGAGCGTGGGACGTTCTTACTTATCGTCATCCTATGCGAGAGTTCGGAGGTTCGAATCCCGACCGTGGCACTATTATTATAAGTAGAAGGAGTTTTTATCCAACCAGGCAACTGGCAAGGTTTTCTCCGCCGAATATGCCATATATTGTAAATTCTCAATTTATTTAGAATTAATCTCCGTGGTGAAGCAGTAAATTACAGACCACATGCGTCTCCCTTGTTTGCGGAGTAAAATAACTGCCATTATTATTATTATTATTATTATATGAAGTCTTGTTCAGTAAGTCTACATCCTCCATTGAAATGTGGGCATATCATCTTTGACTTCGCTTCATTACCTTTGGAAGTCGCTCGGCCCATTTAGCCTACCATGTGCACAAAGGTAATGAAGCGAAGTCAAAGATGAAACAACCTTCGGATATGCCCACGTCGATATTCGAACTCGGGTGATAGTGATCTGTGGTCCAACACGCTACCGCTAGACCACGGAGGCTCCCCCAACCAACCCAGTGTGACGTAATTAATGACGCCAACCTGGTGTGATGTCATTAAAGATATTTTAATCTAATACTCTCGCGCGTGGTCCACGCTCTCCGGTTGTTCGGGTCTTTGCGAAAGTTTACAATTGAGCAAGCGAACAAGAATGTTAGTTTGAATTGCCAAAGTACCGGCAGTTGAGCCTTTGACTCAAATTTCCTACTACGGGTCAGACTGGTTAGTTTCGAACTGGTGAGCAAGCACTATTAGCAACCAAAATACGCCCGTACTTTCAGCACCCATCTTTCCTCCAAAATATCGATAATTGCGGATGAACGAACTTTTATGTCGTATACTTGCAGCTCGGCAGAACGGAAGTGATATGGAACAACTTAAACCCGGTGTTTGTGCGGAAGTTCGTCATAGACTACATTTTCGGAAAGACGCTTAGGCTTAAATTTGAAGTGTGAGCAAAATCGATCGATTATATTTCGCATTGTAGTAACTTATCCACGCCTACATGCCTCAGATTTTAAATTGAAAAGAAAATAATTAACGGTTGCCACTAGTGAGCTGGAAATATTTAGTGTATTTTTATTTATTTTTCATGCAGGTATGACGTTGATTCAAAAAAATATCTGAATGATCTATCTCGCCACGTAAGCCCAATAACTATAACATGCAAGCACATGCATACATACACATTATGTGTGTGTGTGTGTGTGTGTGTGTGTGTGTGTTAAGCAAGATTGGGAAACCAGTGATTTCCCGAAATCCGTAAAAGACGAATTTCCTAATGATTTCGCGAAATGCCTGGTTTCACAATCTTACTGCAATATATATATATATATATATATATATATAGGACTTCTTGGGACAAGCTGAATGCGTCTTGAGTGAAATTTGCAAGACAAAAAAGTTGGAAAAGACACTCGAGTACGTATTTTTCGATAATTGATACACATTTTGCAACGTTATCCTACTGACTGATATCCCTAGCTGACTGTATGTTTCAATATTGCTTTTCAGAAGCGGTAAAAAGAATTGCAAAGTTTCGGGGAAATTGATCAGTAAGCAATATAGGCGTCTTCTGCGCTACCTTTCTCTTAACATGCTTATTATAAGACTAGCATGCATTCTTTTATCTCGTGATGCAATACTTAATTACGTTTCATTTTTCCCCTCGCAATGCCGAAGTCACCGCAGAGGAAGTCCAGCCTACTAAGGTATGTATGAACGCTGAATGGTGAATGATGAATGAATGATAAATTATTTATTTCCAAACTCTACAATATTACCAGTACAACAATAGTTATGTACTACATACAAATATATAGCATTTAAGATTGTAATTACAGTAATGGATAAGAAAAGTTCAATATATATATATATATATATATATATATATATATATCATTTAATGAACAAAAGTAGAAATTTGGGCAACAAGCATAGCAATATTTGCTGTCTTCCCACTGGCCCCAAATATATGCGTTGTATGTGTGTGTGTGCGCGCGCGCGCGCTTCAGTGCAGCCAGGAGGCAGAATCCCAACTCCAGATATAATTAATATAAGTAAATGAATTTAATTCATGTAATTACAGAATAGTATGTTATGCTTGAACACAGGACAGGAGACCACTTGCGTAAAGTAATAACTATAAATTGATTAATATTTTGTTAGTTATAGTAGGAATGAATGAAACTAATTAGAAGGCAATTGATCAAATACAATAAAAAACACTCAAAAGTATAAATATCAGAGATGACAGTCTTTGCAGTGTGGGTTGGTACATTTGACACTTGTTGGGTATAAATCAAATATTTTTATTTTAAGCTGTTTTTTACACATTGAGCGAGAGCCACTTTGATCGGTGAATTTTTTTCCATTTATTCCACATTTTGGGTAGTTCATATTAAGGTAATTTATGAGCGAATAACGATTTGCACTGTGTAATGTGTAATAGATGCGATTGGCGAGTGCTACGTGCATTGGGAATATCCTTGTTAAATGTAAATACAGTATTAAAAGAGGCAGGGAGTTTACCATTGATAAAATCAAAGATAAATAATACGAATTGGTATTCATATATGTCATGCGATTTCAAGACGCGAGAATGTCGAAAGAGGCGATCAGTATGAGCGTTAAATTTTGCGTTGTGTATTATACGAAGAGCTCGTTTCTGTAAAATGATTGTATGATGTAAAATAGATTGGGCAGCATTACCCCAGGCCAGAATACCATATGATAAGTGAGAATGAATCAGTGAATAATACAGGGTTTTGAGACAACTATATGGTAGTACTCGCTTTACTTGTTTGATAGTAAAGAGAGCATTTGAATTTTTTTTGTTAATGTTAGTTAGGTGATATTTCCAGGTAAGGTTTTCATCAATGTATATTCGTAAAAATTTAATGGCCTTTTCATTGCAATCATTACCAATTCGATTGAGTTTAGTGTTTTGTATAAAAATATCATGGCCAGTTAGGTTAAAGCGCATATGTTTAGGACGTATTACAATATAATTAGTTTATGAATAATCTTGGATTCAGGATAACTGGCGCTGCTTGTTCTAATATTTGTTAGCATTTTACTTTCATTCAGGAAAAACTATCAATTCAATTCTGCGCGAAGGATCTTGACAGGAAGGATGTATTCGGAACGTCCGATCCATTTCTGCGTATCTACAAGTTGAACGAAGACAACAGGTCGGATAACGTCTCGTCTTCCTCGCTCCATTTCACCCAACATTACACGAATACAATTCAACAGTTCGATTAATCGAGTCTTTTTTATTGTTCTCTGAATTGTTTAGTGAAACCCTGGTACATAAAACCGAAGTTGTGAAAAATAATTTAAATCCCAGGTGGCAGTCGTTCGAGATTTCGGTGCGTACCCTCTGCAACAACGACTACGTGAGGCAAGCAGTGGTGTTATTTTATTGTAACGCTTTCAAAGCATTCCTCATTCATCGTAATGCAGTTTATTGTTAGGTGTGGCTCTAATCTGGGGCGTTATCTTTTTTTCGTATGTCTTATGGCAGACGCAAGATATCCGTCCGTTTATAAAACGTATCTGTTGTTTCAGGCCGATTAGGATTGAATGCTTGGATTATAATAGAAATGGACAGTAAGTCAGAAGGGCGTTGTATTTACTACTGCTGTTGCTTCTGGTGCTCTCTCTCTCTCTCTCTCTCTCTCTGTCTCACTATATATATATATATATATATATATATGTGTGTGTGTGTGTGTGTGTGTACACCATTGTTTATCATTTATATATTAATGTATATAATTGTGTGTGTGTGTGTGTGTGTGTGGGTGTGTGTGTCACGTAATAGAAATGGCAAAACAGTCGAATTTGGTGCTGGGTGTGGGTGGAAGTGTGTGTGCCTTCATTAGTTTTGGGGCTCCAATGTTTTGTTGATCCGTCCCATTTCAGACACAAGCTGATCGGTTATTTCACTACCAGCTTAGAACAACTAAAGTCTGGGGCGAAGTTTAAGGTCGGTAACAATCAATCATATAGCTTCAACGCAGTCATTTAATGGACTCCCGTTCTACAAGTCTTTAAAATCATTTACTGTACGGTGCTCTGTTTAACTTTCAGTGTCAAAACCCAAAGAAGAAGGGCAAACAAAAGAAGTCTGGCGAAGTAAGTTTTAAATCATTAACACCATTCACTTAATTGGTTGCGTACAATGAATGGTGTATATATGTGATGGGGATGCGATTAAACTCGGTGGTGTATGAGTTGGATACCAAAACTGAATTCACTACCACTCTGGATTACCGGCAGAGTAGCGTAATGAATTAGTGGCAACGTCTTCACATAGATTTAGATAGAAAATTGTCTTTGGTTAGAAGACATAAAATGGGTGGGGGAAGACCAATGTCAGTTGGACAGACGTACAAAATTAACTGACTGGCCCGACTGACTGACTGACTGCCTCGACTGACTAACTGACTGACTGACTGACTGACTGACCAACTGACAGGAGTGGACACGGCGTTGTTTTATCTTCGGGAATTATTGTTTACTTTCTGTTGACGCTATGCTATATGCGGTTTTCCCTTTGTCTGATCCAGATTGCTGTATTGACGGCTAAGATCGAACACGTGTACACCTTCATCGATTACATCAAAACAGAGTATGTCATTATGATGAGCCCACTTCAGATCCATGTTATTGTTTCTTCTTCTCATGTCATAAAAATCCTTTGTTGAATTACCACATTATTGTATCGCATCTTTCCAAATGTTGGTATTATATGTCTTTCGGTCTCTGTTCCCTGCACCCTTCCCCCTCCTTCCTGTACCCACCATTATCTCACTCCCGGTCATACAATCACAGCACTCAGATCAACTGTTTAATAGCTGTTGACTTCACCGACTCCAATGGCAATCCACGAGATCCGAAATCGCTCCATTGTTTGAACAGCAACAAGCCGAATGCGTACGTAGAAGCAATGGAAGCGGTCGGCAGTGTTATTGCAGAATACGACAGGTATTTGTCTAAGAAATCTAATTGGTTAATGCCAAACGAAGCGGCAACAGTATCTTGTATTTAAATTAAATATTGCCAACTGGTAGCGTTTCTCGTGGACTAAACTTGTCGCATGATCACCTATCCATGCGTACGTCCATGCATATGCTGCCAACAATAGACGTTATCTAATTTCTGTACCTTCCTAGTGATGGCCTGTTTCCAGCCTGGGGATTCGGTGCACGACTGCCTCCAGATGGCGCCATCTCCCATTGCTTCCCTTTGGTATGACGATATTAGTAATGTTTTCATTCATTTGATTCTTCCGGATATGGATATTCACATAAACGGCACGTATTCCTTAGATTCCATTCGTCGATCTCTCGGTGTTTTAACTGATCATTCACCACATTTTACCTTCCAGAATGATCAGCCATCGAATCCATACTGCAAAAGCATTGATGGCGTACTGGATGCATATAAGAGCACGTTGGACAGAGTACGGCTGAGTGGACCAACGCTTTTTGCTCCTTGCATAAACCAAGCAGCCGGGTGAGAACGAGACATGAAAGAAACAAGAGTGCACCTGCTCTGCGTTTGAGAGTTGCTTGAAAACGCACCAACCAGGAAACGCTTATTACTGTTTCTCTGACTATAATTTTTTATGTCCTCTCCAGGTTGGCCAGAAAGCATACCGACGGCAGCGAGTACTTCATTCTGTTGATACTTACAGATGGCGTAATATGCGATATGGAAAATACTTGTAAAGCAATTGTTGGCGTAAGTATTACATAAGTCGGCTTCTTGTTAACACGATTCTGTGAACATGCTTGTGATCTTTTCAAGACAGGAATCTTATTTTCAAGCTGCACAGATTATCACAATGTATGTAGCCAGTCTATGTTAATTTACCTTTTGCTACCTGCAAGTTCGTCAGAAAAGAACGCCGCATTTACGGTTACAGTGTATTTTTTCCAGGCTTCTTCACTACCGCTATCCATCATCATTATTGGTATTGGGGACGCAGATTTCGAAGGTATGCATTTTTGTTCCTTTTGCGACATTCAATACTGAAATCCCGATAACCATGTTTATGACACTGCCGATCCATGTGCAGGATAAAAAACATTAGAGTGACAATGCTATGGAAGGTTAGAGTATATGAAAGCCGTAGTATGATGCTCTATCGTGTTTTTCTAGCCATGAAAATATTAGACGGGGATGAGCAGAGATTGACTTTTCAAGGACAAGAAGCAGAAAGGGACATCGTTCAGGTATACTCAACTGGTTTTTATTGCTTACGTACGAGTACTTCTTTCCTACTCATAATTCGATGGCCTTATACAGATACCTCGTTTATCTAACAAATGCATCTTCCGACATAATATTGTCCGTGACGGATTATAAAGGATTCTTTTTCGATTACGATACTTCCTTCCTGAGACATTTCAATGTAAAGAGGCCTCGATAATCCAACATCACAAAACTGTTTCGCTCGTTGAGACATGCAAGACAGAACGACATTTTATCAGGAATGATTAATTAATTAAATCTCCCCCTCTCTCTTGAGATTTGGGGTGTAGACGACATGACTAGTGGACAGAGGCACCTAGTGTTTATTTCTGAGGTGATTTTAATGTTGCTGGTGATGTCTATGGGAGTTATTTCAGGAGAAGTGCGATGATGATGATGATGTCGACGAATTATATTTTTTCTCATACCTACTGCTGCTAGGTGATAAATCTGAGATTTTTAAGTCTTCAGGGAGGAGATGACTTTTTAGTTTTCTTCGGTACATCATATGAGCTGGGCAGTTGCGCAGATAACGTACCGGGTTTTGGGTTTGTTGGCAGTGAGGGCAGAGTGCTAGGGATGATGGACGGGTGAAGTTTCGTGTGTATGACCTGGTCGCTATAAAGACTGTTCCTCGTACGTACGACGATTCTCGTCTTGTACATAAATCTTAGTACAACCACATCATTTATATCCAACCGCACATCTGGTTACAAAACAAGAATAATTTCCCTTCTCACGAAATATGTAAGCCTTCTTTTCATTGGTTGACTAAAATGTGACTTAGCCATAAGTATATCTAATCACATTCGTTTGTTGAAATGATCATTGATATGTTGCTAAATATATTTATAATGATTTGTATTAGCGATTATGGAATTCTATGGGCGATTATCAAAATATTGAATTTTTATTAGAGTACTCACAAACGTGTACGTTAATTCTCGTACAGGAAGGCGTTGTTTGTGCTGCTAAATTGAGAAAGCATAGCATTTTCGTTGTGAAAATGTGAATAAATGATAAATAAATTGACAAAATTATTTAGATTCTGATTTGACTGGCTATCATGTTGCGCAAGTGAATTTGTTGTTCAGGAGATACTCTGGCAGGTTTATTCTCAACAAAACGAATCCCAAATGGACGAGTAAAATTTTAGGGCGTCCCAACGAGACGAAACTCATCTGGACGAATTTATTTTTCACTTGATATAGTCATATCCTTTTATAATAACCCTAGCACTTACCCTAACCTTAAATTATGAGAACTCGTCTTGTTAGGGTTCATGTTGTTGGGATGTTTTCCTCATTCGTCCATTTGGTAGTCATCTTGTTGGGCTGACGCTATTCAAAGGTACGATATTCTTGTAGCATCTGCGGGGTACCATATGTTCCATGCTTTCATTGCGACATCTAAGACGTGTGCTAATCACTAAAAAGTGACAATACTAACATAAATTTACTCTTCCATGTTAAATGGGCCATTTGTTTCTGAAAATGTACACACAAATTAGCGTATTTATTAACGTACATTGATGGACATGGATTCCGTTTTGGCATCGTGGAGTTTTACTGTATCTATGCTACTATACAATAAAGAAGAAACATGACAATTTATAGTCTTCATAGAATATAATCAATGCTTGTGAAGTGCAACTACTGTGTAGTTCCTTAGAAAATTGGCAAGTTCATCTCCCAGTGACTGTAGTACGTATTTACAATAGCAGCCAAAAAGCACACGGTGATGTTGCATATATATATATATATATATATTTGTGTGTGTGTGTGTGTGTGTGTGTGTGTATGTTCTCATCCCCCCTGAAAAACAAGCAGGTATTATTTTTCCACGAAATACTGAACATCAAGAGGCCGAAATTGGGTTACTATTAAAAAGAGTGCTTACCGTGTTAATTGGTGTTTGTTTTTTGTTCGAATAGATCGATTAGCCTGAAATTGCAGTTTTTTACCCATTTTAAACAGCTTTGTTGCTATCTTTGCGGTGACAAGTACAGCTATGGCATTACCCATCGGGAATTACCATATTGTACGTCAATGGCAGTAAGAGACAAGAATCGTTTTGCGTATGAAGAAATAGGCTTTAAAACGACCTTATGATGGGGCATTTAGTCGTCTGAGTTGGATGTCCGTCAACCTATTGTTAAGGAAGTGATGTTGAACACAATTGGGAGGGGTCTCTCACCGATTGCAATCGGGTTATAGCATAATGGTATTAGTATATTTTGCTCACACTACTAATAAAGCTTGCCTCCAACGTTATTTGTCGTGTCAGTTGGACCAACATTTTCACTTTAATCCGACATATTATCATTTAACGGACCTTGTCGGAATATCGAATTTTCTCGGTATAAGCTAAAAAGGTTAATTAGTCTTTCATAATGAATAAACGACAAATGCACTTACTGTATGGGTCAATGAGTGAGCAACTTGTTCATCTGGGAAATAAAGTTGATGAGTTATCTCTAGGGGAAATGACAGGATCAGGCCGAACCGTTTGTTCTACGGACGCAGCCAACACGATGATCTGATCTCAGCATCTGGAGGTTTGCCTTGTAACACATGATCACACCATTTGTTTGTTATCAGCCTATGCGCTCGTGGGCTGGCAAGTACTGACCCGATATTCATATGTCCGCATCTGAATCCGTTCACACGCCCCTGCACCTGTGCAAGAATGCGTCGTGTTCTCAAACTAAGTTCACACCATCGTTTCTTTATTTTCCAGTTTTTCAACTTCAGTGAGTTTGAGAAGATGAAAAAAGGTCGAAGCAGCAATGAGTCGACTGACTGTAAAATGATACTTGCCGCTGAAGTGCTAGCCGAAGTCCCCGGACAGTTTCTGTCTTACATGCAGAAAAATAACCTACGGCCAGGTCAGGTTTGAGTCCACTTCAGTCGACCTATTGGAAGTTGTCGGTCAACATGAACCTGCGCTGTACAGTGGTCGATCAAATATCGTGCACTCAGTTAACGTCAAGAATCCTAGGATAGGAATAAGGCAATTTACCTTTAAGTGAAGAGGCTGGTGTGTTTCTTTGCAACTGTGTTTTATCAACTTTAACACTATCTACCGTTAAGCTAGGCAGCATCGCGCCTTTCAAAGTAGATTTTTATTCTCTGTTAAAGACGGGGCTTCATGTCTTCTCTATGTTATCCAGATGCCGACTAATTACTGGAAATTTGAACTAAAACAGGTTTGCTCATTAATTCATTTAATGACTGAGTATTGCATTTACACATCTGTATTAATACCTGTCTAATATAGGCTGTAGTTTGTCATAATTGCGTCTCAAGTATATGTCTTTCATCATTTAAAAATGTTTGGAGTCAAGCTTTTATTGCAGTAACTAATTTGTTCATATGCTTCGCAAAGTAGATATTTGTGAATAAAATCCCATTCCGTAATAACCAGATATGTTATGTCAGCACTGGAATAAATTTCGTTATCAATTTTGTAAACATATGTATCGCATACTATATAGCAGCACTCCGCACAAATTGTTCTAACCCGTAGCAAAACTTACTGGATCAGATGCAAGTTAATCTTAACTTCTACCGCCGATACTTATATCAACCTGTTGGTCTCTGTTTTGCGGTTTTTATTCCGACTTCCATGGCTTTCACTGATGCCGAGACAGTCGTGACTCGTCACCTATATTGCGGTGACCCCGAAGTGATGTTTTGCCTTCAGGAACAGATTTACATTTAGGGTCATCTCAGAACATTAATGTCCAATCACAGATGAAATTACTTTCAACTGGCCTCATACTCCCCCCATCCCATTAGGTGAAAGTTTGCAAACATTGATAATGGTTTCGATATTTGAATAAATACGGCAACACGAAAATCGATCAACGCATATTCACGCTCAATCACTTCCTTGTATTCATTGAATTTGTTAGGCAATTGCAAACACAACGGCCTTGAGTTTTAACAATTTATTCTGTTGCCGAATATACAGTATGACCCATCTTTACGTGAAACTGCAATGAAAATGGTACAGAACATCTCTCCAATTAATCACTTTACACATATTATACTATTTTAGCTCCTTTAGTCATTTGACAATAACCAAAAAGGTATTATTAACGTATTCTGATTTGCAAGACATAACTTCTATTTACATATGGCCAGAATATTAAATGATTATGAACATCTAAAACGTTCTACATGTTTTACGTCTTATAGGCGAGTATTCGAAATATACTCCGTTATCGCCCAGCACGCGTGTTGCACTTAAACCTTATAACATTTAACACAACTTGTATTATCGAAACCTGGCTAAATTGCATATCATTACGTAGAGAAAATTTTATTTAATTGTTCATACCTCTTTAGGCCATCAATATTCGGTTAAATGACAAATATAAACCTCCTCATGGGAATACTTCTGCAAAAGTGCGCTAAAATTTCATTAGTTCTAACTTCAGCAAATAAACTATTCACTAGATGTCGCCAACTGGTGGCGTAACTAATTATTATCGCGATAACAGAATTTGAATAACAATAATAGATCTATTACAAATCCCACTCTTTGTTAACAATTTTTTCGTAGCCCGTAGATGGATTTTTGAAGATTGTAATTTGGTTAGTCCAAAGATTGGTGCTTGACGAAAACGCTTCACGGGTGATGTCACGTGACTTATTAAAAACGTTTAATTGGTGCCTATTTTGCAGGCGGGAAACACACCAACAGGAAAGTCATAATGCGAAAATTTTCTCTACCCGGAAATTAATTGGGGCGGCGCGAATGACCGAAGCGAAAAAAGCGATGTCCGACGAGAGATGAAACCCTCTCTGAACCCCCCCCCCCCAAACGTTCAGGTAGAATGAGGTACTCCGGAATTAATCCGCGAGCTACCCAGTCCTATTGTGCGGCGCCCATAGTTACATATCAGTTCCAGAACACCATTATCGGTTTTTTATTCTTTCGAATCGTCTGTATTTGTTTTGATTATGGCGTCAAATAAACGCAAATTCGAATATATGTCTTTAGTACAACTAAAACCTGAGCTAAGAAGATGTGGTCAAAGACTATTTATAACAAGACGTGTTACTTCGCGTTTTAACATGGGACGCCATTTTGAATTCATGGAGCGCCAGGGCCCTAGCGACCGGAGGTAGATTGTCACGGACAGCACCCTTCGTTAACATGGCGCTTAATGGCACTGGTTCATTCTGCGCTGCTTTCGGCTGCAGTAACAGAAAAAGTATGCACAAATAAAGACATCCCGAACAGAAATGAAAGCTAGTGTAAAAATTTGATATGATCTGGCTTTTTTAAATAAACTTAATAAAGGATATTTAAAAAATAAGCATAACAATTTGAAGTAGACACGCCCCTATTTGACATGACCCATTCAGTAGGCCCAAGCAGGATCTATCTAGATCTATATTTGTTTCAGACAAAATCTGATTAAATTTTATTGAACAATATCAACCTATTAATCACAAAATGGGTATATAAGATATACATAAGCTTACAGTTACATGTACTGGAGCCACTGAAGATGTTCTGGGCGGGAGGTATATTTTACTTTATTATTGTTAATAATATAATTGGACTTCTAAAATTACATTACTATAATCAGATAATTTTTCCCTAATTACAATAATCATAAGTAACTGAGTATTTACATGATCACCTGCATCCATGTTTATTTTTAAACGTAAGCAATTGGTACAAGTTTATTGATATGTATGGACTTCTGTTTAGAATTTAAATGTTATGAAATTAATTATTGAATACCTCAACTAGTGGTAGAAACATTCATTTTGTTATTTTTTCTATTGACAGAAGTAAAAGATGGGTTATTAATTGTTGTCGTTCAGATATATGATGAGGAAAGATTTAAATTACTTGAATACTAATTGTAGAATGCATGATATGCATTTCACTGAAACGGAATTCATGAATCAGACAACTTATCTAGAATGCTATTCGAACTATTTTTTATTAACCAAATCCACCGCATGTATCCACTGAAATCAAAGAGGAAGGTATTAACAGATAGGAGACCTATACAGGAGACAGGGCCAGCTGTGATGGTAATTAACATTTATAAATATTAATGGTGAAAATTGGTATTATAAAATTAATTAAATAAGAAACAAGGCATCAAACCCATGAAAGTTTGTCAGTCCATTTCATATCTTAATACCAAAAAAGGATTACCAGCACCTGAATTAATACTTGAATGTTCAGCTCATGTGCTTTAATTGGTATACTTCTCTTCATAACTTAAATGCAAATCAAATCAAATTCTTTAACCAACTTGAAAAAAGGGGAAACACGTGTTTACACATTGTGTATGCACTTGGTTCAAGTCATTATTTTACAATGTATTGTTCTGTTTCAGTCCTTGAAGTTCTATGATGATGAGATACCATGTAAACAGGCCAATCTCTTGGTTACAAATTTACTGGTGTTATCTGTTACAGTAATCAATGCATGTGTCTATTACATCTCTGGGTATATTCTGTCTAACTTTAAACAGTTCACTGATCTGGACTAAATGTCATATTTTTTTAGTAGTGGTTGTTTAGAGCTGGAAGCAATTTGGGTTATTCTGTCCATTTCATAACAAATGACTGATTGTAACTATAGATGAACCCGTGGCACAAGAGATTTGATGCCGCTTATTGTATGAAAGTACTAATTTTTCTATCTCTAACATGTTAACGCAAACGTACATATTGTTAATATTCCATGTATATTCTTTATTCTCGGCTGGGCAGGCCTATATTGCATGGTCTATATTATTGAAGTGTAGACTTTAAATGAACTTATAATTTTTTAAGTTAATATATGATAAATGGACATGATGAATATATGGTGAATTGTGTAATGGTTGCGTTATAATAGCTGTATATATCATTATATGTCTATATCCAAATAAATAAAAATGTATGGACTATGATAAACTGACATGATGAAAGTATGTTTGTATGCATTTACCTTATATATACTTAACTGTTTTCATTTTAAAAACTACGCCTTCCACACACAAAGCTGTGAAATAACCTAAACCACGTTCAATTATATTCTGATCAGCTGTCAAGTGATCGCAAATTGTAGGCTATGAATTAATTGACTGGGCTGTAAAATCACTTAATTATTTATTTACAGTTTCAGAGCTTCGTTTCGTTTAATATCATGTGTGCACAATTAAAGGGTTAATTAATAAAAGAGTATGTGATCATGTAACATATAGTACTAGTATTGACAATTCATTTCAACCATGCGCACACATGTACACGATCACATGTGGAGAATCAGAGAGCTTTTGTTTATCTGAGAAATACCTCCGTTCGCTGGAGGCGCCACTGGTTCAAAATTCAACATGGCGCGTCAAGACTAACGCCTCTCTATATTTAAGCTCTCTGATGTGGTAGCACAATTTCTGGTCGAAAACGGGAACTTATAGATAGGTGAGTAGAGCACCCTCTTCCGAGCTGTAAATAATGCTCGTGGCTTTGTGACCCATATATCTTAACAAGGTCGGGCCGTGTAGGTTGAAATCGGCTTGATGTCAGTGCGAGATATCGAGTTGAGTATTAAACCTAGACTCTACTTGCTAATATTAATTAATAATATGTTATAATAAGAATAGGTAGCCCTACATGCATGGTACCTATTAATAAACAAACTCAATTCTGCATGGAGTCTGTGTCCGAATATAATTTATTTGTTTGCAGGTTATCATAAATGTCGGTTAAGAGTACTATGAGTTGAAGATCGCATGCTGGATTTTTAATAAAATAAATATACAAGAATATTATTCAGGGAAAAGCACATGTTAATCAATATTAATCATTATGATTTGAATCTTATGTATGATTGAGTCACGGCTAATTTATTTTCTGAACATAATAAATCGGATGGTATATCTACAAGAATATCATTGCTTTAATAGACTCAGTTACTACGAGAACAATGCTGCTGCTGGGACATCCAAATGAAGGAGAGAAAACGATGTCTACGCCCGCAATGTCCGCATACAAGGATCTGCACTCTGGTATCAATCAATATGTTTATTTAAAACTGAATCTAGAATGGCATTACATGCAACCTGGTATGTTTTAACAGAAACAACAATAAGAATATAGGGAGAAGGTTACACGTGTCCATTAACAGAGCACCCACTAATTTGAACAATAAGTCATTCCAACATATAGTGTTATGTTAAATCTTCGAATAGAGATGATGATGGATCAAGACAATGTGACAGTGATCTCAGTAAGTGCTTAAGTAATATATTTTACTCTCTGGTTGAATGACTTGTAGTTTTTCACGTCGTCTGGCAAAGCTAGCCAAGCCTTTGGACATTGGTAAATAAAGGTTATCGCGTCACTGCTCTTTTTTCTAGCTATGCTATGAGGATACCAGGAATGACGTGTTTGATGACTGTGTACAAGAGAATTATTTGTAAATAGTATTTGTAATTGAGTAAGTAAAGTACCATTAGTGTATGAATACATTAATTTGCAGAGTTGGATATTATATATGTCCATTAATTTGGTAAAGCCGAGTTTTCGGTGCATTGTATACAGCATTACACATATTTCTGATTGATTTCTTCTGTAATATTTCAAGTTTATGTAGTCTGTATTGATATGCTGATCCCCATAGCATTGTGTCATACGTAAGAGGATAATGAATAAGACTGTAGTATAATGATTTTAAATTATCGACAGATCTATCTTTTGACCGCACGAATTACATATGATCCATTGGATAACTGTTTGACAATATCATTGATGTGGTCATCCCACGTAAGTCCATCATCTATATAAATACCTAGGAATTTTGCATTTGTTGATTTCCCAGTGTGATGGATGTTATGTTATTGTTTGTGTTATTTGGAGAAAAAACACAACAAAAGTTGTTTTCTGAACATTCAATGATAATGCTCTCATGTCATTTTCGGTATTTTAATCTAATTCTTTTCGGTTTGGAGAAGTGCAATATATTGTTGTATTGTCTGCAAATAAGATGCATATTGAATGCGTTAATGCATGTGGTAAATCATTTGTATAGATGATGAATAGGAGTTGGCCGAGAACACTTACTTGTGGAACCCCACAGGTTACGTGATGGTATGACACAAATTGGGACCTGTTTGTCAAATAGTTCCTGAACCAGACATGGGGTCAATTCAATTCCGGAATTGGAATTGATGGTCAATTCCAATTCCGGAACTGGAATTGATTATTTAAAAAACAAATGAATTGGAATTGGAATTGATAAATTTTGAATTAGAATTGAGAAATATTGAATTGGAATTGAAGCTTCCTACAAAAATGTTAAATCCAGAAATTAATTTACCATTTTACAATGTTAACACTTACATGTGGTGTTACCAATATAATAGAACCATAATGATCCAGAACTTTGCCCCCCCCCCCCACTGTGACACGACCACATAGCATACCTGTAATCTATATAGAGATATTGCTATTTAGGAATTAATTAATTTTATCATTTCACCGGGAATGCCAATCTAGAGCCAAAACTCACCCTCCTCTCCTAAACCTTTGACTACTATAGCCTGTCCTCAGACCTAACTGTTTAATATCGATTAACATGAGAACATGTGCTCATGTAACATATAGTACTAGTAGTAGTATTGGCAATTGATTTCAACCATGCGGCACAACCAGAGAGCTTTTGTTTATCTGAAAAATACCCCCCGGTCGTTGGGGGCGCCACTGGTTCAAAATTCAAAATGGCACGGCAAGAGTAACGCCTCTCTATACTTAAGCTCTCTGGTAAGACTTGCTCGGATGCTAGACAGCTAGGCCCAAGTGACAACTCGGCCCAGACAGCTCGGCTCGGGTCCGAGATGTCTTGGACAATTCGGCCCCCTTATGAGACAACTCGGCCCCGCTGACAAGACAGGCTGGCCAATGACACCACAACGGTGTGTTATAGTAATCTGCAATATCGAACCCAGCACTATATGGCTCCTAAGCCAAGGGTTAACAATATAAAGCGTAGCTGAACAGTATGCTGTAAAGTCATTAATTTAAATTTGTGTAAACTAAAGATCTACGATTTACATTTCTCTTATGCTAGACTATAGTCTACTCACTACTACCTATATTATTATTATTATTAGTATATAAAACATTTATGCTGCATAACATATATCCCAATCCAGTAAAAATAAAATGACGTCATAGAACGGACAGTAATCCTAAAAACTATAATGTTTATTCCCTAAGCCTATGATAGTATGGCTGGAACTTCGCGGAGGATAATTAAACCACTATGACGAAGAAGGAATACACTCTGTCGCTATTGATTATGCAACCATGCACGTCCAAAGAATTTATTCCACATGTCTCATCTATAAAATGACGACCTCTCCTATAATAATAACGTTATCCAGATGATTCCATTCTGTCCTGAATTTCACCATTGTCACTATGGCAAGATGAAAACCCGGTGGACAAGGAAAACGTCAATGAATATAGATATTTTATGTTCGATGTTCTATAGGGCGAGTGAAAACATTCTTTATACGACTGATATAATGGTACCATATACTGTTTATGGATACTGGTTGACTCGATTAACCGTCCCTTATACTCACTTATAGTCACATTCCTATAGAGCACAACATTAATCTCCACCAATGTTTGTTTTGTTTTGTTGTTCGGGGAGAATCCCCAGGCTGTCGCTTAATCAGCACAGCCTCTATGTTCGAGTGGTTGAGAAACCTCCTCCCCCACCACTCACAGGGGAGCAGTACGGAAAGATGGAGCCGAAGTACCCTGAAGGTGGTCACTGCCAGAGTGTTTTACGTCCCCCTTTATTTTAAATAATTCAGTGGAGACGGCAGCGCCATTTAACGTGGTCAGCCACCCACGATGTAGTGAGCCGAGAAATTAATCCCTGGAAAAGTTTCGACCTCTTACGGGATCCGAACCTGCGACCGTTGGCACCAAGTGCCGGGTGCTCAACCGCTAGGCCACCGGAGCTCACTATCCACCAATGGAAGTCACATCCTATTCTTATCCTTATCCCACAAGCACAGTTACGGAGATAGGAAGGATTCCAATTAAGACGCCCCTGCGTTGCATTTTCCGGAGATAATTAAACAGCTTCGCAATTAGTAAGTGATAAATAAATGTTAATTAGCTATCTAGCTGGTACCTTCATAAAAGAAGGAAATAAATCGCCTGTACTCCGACAACAGAAACTATAAGGGTCACCATATCAGCACTAATACTTAACTCGATCTGTGTGTTCAGCTAAGAAAGTATTTTGTTACAGCTAGGCTGGTCGTTTTTTTGTTTTTGTTTCATACTCTATGATCATGAAACAGGGATAGCACACGAAAGTGTGAACACTTATTTCTAGCGTGGGCCCTTTTATTGAGTGGTTGTTAATAACACCCCACCACCACCACCACCACCACCACCACTCACAGGGGAGTAGTACGGAAAGATAGAGCCACAAAATATACCACGAGAGTGGTCACTGCCAGAGTGTATTACGTACTCAGGAGGTCTTTAACGTCCCCCTTTATTTTAATCAATTCATTGAAGACGGTAGCGGCATTTAACGCGGTCAGTCACCCACGATAAATTAATCCCTGAAAAAGTTTCGACCTCTTGATAGGATCGAACCTGTGACCCTTGGCTTAACCGCTAGAACACGTACCCCAAACAAGATTTGGGCTACCACGGAGAAGCTCAACCTGGTTAAGGCCTGACAAGAACAGTAGATGCGTGGTCAATTCATTACTAGCTAAGATATAGCTTGCTTTAAAGCATTAACAAATGATTAAGCACCGGGGCTTGAATAAGCGCTGGGGATGTCAGATATTTCCATGGATGATGTGAATCATCAAGTTTCACGGTCTTAATTTACTTAATAATTTATCAAAATTACATTTTATTAGATATTTACCTGTTTTTTATGTGACATCCCCGGAAATACACGCTGAAAATTGACTTTAATATCAAGGGATCAGAAATCATATTCTAAGCACATTTAAGGATCATATGTGAAACCATTGAAGTCATTATTATAATGCGCATTATTGTAATTAAGGTAGAGCCAGTAACAGAGCATTGTGCTGTATTATTCCGTTGATTGGTCATTATTTAAGGAACAGTGCACTGTTTAGTTTTCAACAAAACAATTTGGAATGCTGAATATTTTAGTCTTGAGCCGTAAATATACATACAAAAGAATAACGGCCTTTGCTTAAATAAAGGTGTGTTTGAATAAGTGCCGGGGGGGGGATCCGTGCTTGAAATAAATAGCCGACAGGCCCCTTATTCGCGTGGGTACGGTATGTTAATATCACATCAACTCACTTGACAGTTAATGCCAATGATATTGGTTCTATCTATATGCCACTGGTTATAAGGGATTAAATCTGAAATTCATTAGAAACACTTGTAGGCTAAGCAGATAGTAGTTAATCATGATTACAAATGTATGATGCAGTACTAGAAATCAGGTGTTAATAATTTGTGATATCTGAATGGACAAGTTGTTTATATAAGATATGAACATTGTAGAATGTAGAGATATAGGCAGAGATGACGATATGACTTGCCCTGCCCCACAGTGTGTTGATTAAACACGCGCTATAGGACTTAGTTTCATAATAAATACTGAAGTAAAATATATGAAAGGATTTGATCATTAGGTTTAATCCCAACAAGACGAATCCCAAATTGACAAGCATAATCTTAGGGAGTCCAAACAACGCGAACCTCATCTGGACGATTTTGTTTTTTAAATTATGTAGTCATATCCTATCATAATATTTCATCTGGATACGATGATATAATACTTTTGTTGGTAAATTTCTAGCTAAATTGATGCACTTTTCACTGAGATAGTCTTTATTATAGACCACTATCCACTAACCCTAACCTTGAAAAGATTTACATTATAATCTCTACTGTGATTTTACAATGATGTTTGGCAAGCGAATTTTTAAGTATGCCGGATTTTATATCATGCCTACGATGGGTCCAACAACGGTTCCCTTAATGTACACTGTGAGAACTCGTCTTGTTAAGATTCGTCTCGTTGGGATGACACCGTTCATTATGGAAGCAGAATGCTTGAATATTAATTTAAGGCCTTGTCACAAGCAAACTGATATTGTATAACTCTAGCTCCTGACGAGGGACTAAGCACAAAATATTTTAATATAAAAAAATTGACATGACATGACGATGTGAGTGGTTAAAATCACTGATCAAATAGATTATAATTCAATCGGTGATTCCTATTTATAGCATTGGTATTTATACATAATATCTTGTATTGAAAGTGAACTGTTTTGTTTTCTGAATCAGCCATTCGTGCAATGTTTACTACAGGTAAATGTCAGGGGTTTTAATACTCTAATGTAATAAAACAAATTATCTAATAATATACAGGCGATGCATATATATTGGTTCCCAAGTATAAGTAAAAATAATATTTCCAGAACTTTACACTAAATGGTTAAAACAACTTCATTAAAATCAATTTACATTCAGCTAAAAAAATAAACATGCACTGGATTATGTATCAGCTGAGAGGCAGAATGAATGAGCGAGAAAATGATTAACTTGGAATCGAACATGAAATGATATTCTTGAAAGAACGAACAAACCAAGTGAGGTATGCAGTCAGAGGAAGTAAACATACTTATTGCCATGAATATTCTTGAGTCTCTGAAAACCTATCTTCCGGAAATTAGATAAATATTTGGTGAATACGAATTGAAAGCCAGGAGTAGGTGTCCATGCAGATTCAGATAATATAGCTATGTGAAAAACGGGAACGAAAGCGAAGTGTGCGTCTTAAAATCTGACGAATGAGACGAAGAGATACTTCTCATTAAAAGCAAAATGTTCAAGGTGGAAACATTCCTTCCTATTCTGTACTCTCTAACCTCTGAGCTGACAAAACGTGCAGAAGCTTATTCACTGATTAGAAACATGTTTTCATTTTTCAGTGAATTGAAAACAATTTGTTCTAATGAGTTAAACAAAAAGTCTGAACCTCTGGCTAATCCTGAAGACCTTGATTGTGGTGACTTTTTAAATGAATGTGAGCATCTCAAGCACTAAGTGGTTCTTGGCGGAAATTGTGAGACTCTTCCTGCATTGTTCAGAAAAGAAATTCGGACAACTTGAAATACGTTTGAAATTGCACCCAAGAGTGTTCACGTGCATGATGGTGACCAACTGTGCAGGAGAAAGCCCATTTCCAAGACTGAAACGTATAAACAAAACTAACTTTCACTCACGTGTATGGAAAATTATATTCTGAAAACCACTGACTTCAAGCCAAGTATGAAGCAATTCTCTCCAAAGAAATTTCGCAAATCTTTGTATTGAAGACTTTATAAATAATAAATAAGTCATATTAATTTCATACCGTGTCATCTCCAGCTTTATGGTTTACCAATTGAGTATCAGTTATATGTTGATTTTTTGGGTGTTTTTCAAGACTCATATGTTATATTGTTCAAAGTTTGTGTCGATTATTTCTTTGCTGTACGGAATGTTTTTAAATGTTTAAGCGCTGATTTGGTTGGAAGTACCAATAACTATATGTTTAATTTTATCGACCACTTATATTTTTATTTCTGCGTGTGTTCCCCGGTGGACTGCTTTGCTCGGGGGTGGGTGGGGGGGGGTGATGCTGCTAAGAAGGGCCCTGTCGACAGGGTTTGAGTTTCCTTAGGCCTCACACCCTATACCTGACAGGCTTCAGTAACAGAAAACCTTTGTGTGATTTATTTTCAGTCCGAATATCATGCCGAAATCTCAGGTCACCTGGGCAGATAATATTGCAAGTGCATGCCTGTGTCTATTCTTAAGTCGCATCACGATTTTGCTCTTATAGCTATTTCGGAGATAAGAATTAAGTGCGCCAACGTTTAGAAAATTTAAAAGTATATGTACCTATTCTGTGTCATTCTTAAAGTTCACTCGTACAAGTTTGCTTAGTGGGAAAAAAATGTATCCATCACTCGTTCATCATTTATAATTCGATTTTAGATACCTCAAATTATTTGTTTTATCGTACTACGTCTTTCAGTGGCTTCATCTAGTTACTAAGGACGGTTTATTAAAACATTATTATTATTATTATTATTATTATTATTATTATTATCGACGTCATCGTCATTAGTGCATACCAGAAGTACTGTATTGCGAAATACAGGGAATACCCCCCCCCCCTCACCCAACCAACCAACCCACCCACACACACACACACACACACACACAATGACCACGCTGACAGTATATAGTGCCAACAAGATACGGTCTTAAAAACATGTTTACGCCTCTGACAAGACACCGCGTGTCGCTTCGCCTCCGAGTTCACTTAAGGATTTTACCAATGATGTCATGAAAATCGGTGTCAACACTGATTAGAATCCTCGCCAATAATTTCACCTACGTAGCAATCATTTATTTAAGACCAAATACATCCCCCTCTTGACACACGCACGCACACACGCACACACACACTATTCAGCTGTTATCATATTAAAGTGAGAACATTTAGGTCGATGAAAATACAGACCTTATATAGCACATAAACGGGTCTCTAGGAATTCATTAATACGCATTTAAATAGCTCGTTCATGGACATATCGATAATCAAGTGAATCCAATGGTATGTACCTATTCCGTGTCGTACTGGAAATATTTAGTTAAAGTGCTGTTCATTAAACTTGTGTAATATTAATACATGTCACGAAAATGATGTTAAAATAAACCTACATGTATTTGTTGACTAATAAGTGCCATGGTCAATTCACACACACACACACACACACACATATATATATATATATATATATATATATATTGTTCTGACAGTCATATAATATTCCAGTACTGTTGCTGGACTACATTTCTAGTACTCCTTCTCCATGATGCATATTAGTTTGTTCTCATAGCTCCCCTAGTAGCGCAGTGCACTGAACTTCACCAGGTCGTGAGATCGAATCACAGGTTTACCTATTTTTATGGAATGTTTAAAAGTAAAACGCTTCGCCTAATCACCTTATTGCATTGTAGGTGTACAGTAGCCCAAACAAAGCAATCACTCATCCGATATTATTTATGCATTTGGAGGTTAAAATTGAATTCGAAACGAGCATATGGTAGATAGCATTCATTCCTCAGCCGACAGCTCCAAGTGTATCACTAGTCTGGGCAACTCATCCGCAGACGTTATTAATACTGTTTTATTATTCAGATTAAGAAAAAAACACTGGGTCTGTTTTATTGCCCCGGGTGGATATCCCACAAACATGAGACCCAAGGAAGTTGCCCAAGTTCGCCTTATCTCAAGGCCGGGTTTAACCTCATGGCTTGCCTATGTCTAAAGACTACTTCATCTGTCATATCATTGCGTTGCCTTTGGAAGTATATGGCCTATTTAGTCCACCATGTGCGTAATAATTACCGTAAAATAACATAATTCTTACACTGGCCATTGGTCTCCATATTACGACAGTTCTAATTGAGCTCATAAGATTAAGACCACAGTAAAAGATTCTGATGTTTACATAGAAACTCAAAATGTGTTACTTAAAACGGGCTTGTGTGTGCGCTCGCGCGCGCGTGTTATTCATGGAGTGATGCCGTATGGAAAGAGTTGATGGGCAACGTCATACATAGATAGAGCATATCTAGATCACACTAATGTAATTTAAAATGGATGTAGATTCCTGACGGATAAATTGTGCTTGTATTAAAGACATTCGTGATAAATAACACACACACACACACCAGTATATAAAATAATGATTGAGTTTTCCAATAACAACTGTACTATACAACTAATGTAGGTACAGATATAAAGACTTTATTTCATTACTGATATCGTGAACCAAATTATCCACGTGTCTAATAAAATGTGAGTCAAGATGTTTGCCTTGGGGCAGGTCACACTCTGAACAAATGGCCGACTCTGTACGTAAACATATCTCATAAGGACAGGCATAAGTCGTAATCGAACTGGCACAACCTGTACCTACGTTTGTAACATAGTACTCTAACCATTCTCCCTTTGGGAAGACCTTATAATAACATTTATGGCCCCATCTCATTCAAGTTAAATACTAACGTTTCAGCTTAAGCCATATGGTGATTGTTTGTTTATATCCGGATTCTAAAACTTACCTTTTTAATGTTGTTTTCCTCAGAAAAGAATAACTATCATTCTGGCTTTTGAGACATCATATATTTGTAGTACATGCAGTACCATTTAAATGGCTCCTGTATCCCAGTAAAGTATTTGAATAAATTTTCACTTATTATTATTATTATTATTGTTATTGTATCCCCTCTGTGGATTAGGTGTAAAATGATTTAATATAGCCATAATTTTTGTAAAAATACTAGGTCAAAGTTCTGTTTGCTATCCAAAACTAATTCACATAGTTTTAAATTTATTTTGTTCTTTCCATAATTTAGTTTATCTTTCATTTCTTTCATTATATAATGTTCTGCTGATTGCTAATCAGTTCGAGTGATCACTTCCTCAAACTTCCACTTGACCATCATCTTGTTGATCAAAATCTGGATTGCAACTTTCTCAATATCATGGGTGCCTCCATGGTCTAACTGGTATAGTGTGTTGAATCCCAGATTACTACCACCTAAGTTGAAATCTCAGTGTGGGCATATCTAAAGGGTGTTTCATCTTTGACTTCACTTCATTTACCTTTGGAGGTCGCTCGGCCCATTAAGCCTCCCGTGTGCACAAAAGTGGACATAAAATGCCAAATATCAATCAATCTCAAACATAAGTTGTGGACCAATAAACTTAATTTTGTCTTTAACAGTATATGGCTATTTAATAGAAATGTGAACTTCTTCCCCTGTTTTCGGGTATGTTACCATGCTGAAGAGCATCATACACTAAAGCAGGTAATCAGTAGGCCCCCACAGAATTATGCTTCAATATACAGCTATGTTTTTGTGTGCAAGATAATTTAGCATGTAACACTACAGCTTATCCTATATAGTCTACATATTATTAGAGTGACCTTCTTACAGGTCATATAGGGCACTATATAAATGTTGTACATTATTATGTTATTTACAACTGTTGTTGCCATTTTTATGCCATCACTAATTTGCCAACACATACCTTTCCCATATCAAAATACCTTTTAGTGTATAGTCATCCATAATTAACTTACTGAATTCAAGTCATATATGCTTTGCAGCTGATCATATATGCTAGATGCTGAACAGCTAGTATATATAAGCATATTTCGCAATACACCAGTGATAAAACCTAGAACTGTATTATCTCAGATAATTACAACACTGAAATATAATAGGCAATATTTAATCAACAAACATGCCAACATCACAAACTTATAGCTATATGTTCTATAACTATATAGCTGCATATATCTGGTTCAAGCCCTTAATTATTTTGAGTGGTTTTTGAAAACTGTAGTATACTTGACAATATAATTATCATGTATTTATGATAAAAATATATATTCATAAAAATACAATCTAGTCATATTTATATTTCAATACTCATGCAAGCACCATTACTGCTGTTTAGACTCCAGCATATAATGATATATACAGTATATGCCAAGAAAGGAGACAGCTGGCTCCTAGGTGGAAAAGTTATGTCAGAGTGCTGACACACATATTCATGTAGTTGACATGCATATGAATAGCACCTACACAAATTACGACACATTTTATCATTTATATAAACACACACAACAATGGATATATATCATATGCTGATTAATCTCACAGGTGAAGTGGATCAGTGCCATGATCTATCAAGGTCAAGGACGAGATGTAAATAAGTGTTGCGGACATTCTTTTGGTTTTCAAATTTTGGCTAGTTTTCTGCGAATTGGAACCACACTGGGCATAAATGCAAGATGTCTTTTATATATATGTGAGTAAGATAAACGAAATTATTACGAAATTACTTATATTAGCTGAATATACTCATACATTACAGCTATAATGTAATAATCTGGTATTATCGCCCACCAGAACTGGCAGAAGCAAAAAGTTCATTATGATTAGACCTGTAATTTGTTTGTATAATGTGTGCGCGCGAGCGTGTATGATTTGAGTCGGTAAAATAATTACCAAACGTAAACCTATTACCAAGCAAGCTATTTTTGTAAATAAACAAAAAACACGATTCAGGACAACTTCAGTTCAACGTGCAGGCTGCACGCACTGACCTAGTCCTAGTCTAGACCAGTCCATGACTCTATTGACTGGGATCAGGTTACAGCAATACTCAGTACATATTTATGTTGTCAAGGAGTAACGTATTCTTTATGGACTAAGAAATATTCGCTTGCAACACTTAACACGTTTCACGAATTTTGATTAATCATTTTGATTCATAACAGACCTGCACGATCAATCATTCAATGAAATTGGCAGGGAAAAAAGTAAATAATTTTACCATTTCATTTGTGAAATAGTGTAATATTGAATCTGGCTTTCAAGCAGCCAGTAACAGAAAGTCTAACATGATATTGACAGCTCCATGCAAAATTATGTTTTGGTACTAAGTGAGGGTAGTGAAAATATCTTTGTTCATCATATTTCATCATGTCTTATCAAGCTTAATAAGTTAATAGTAGGCTAACAAGTAACTTGATCTCAATAGTATTGGGATTTTCATATGCTTTTGCCAAACATAGTGAATGTAGATATCAAATACACTTATAATCTGAAATATATAATACCTTAATTCCAATAATTTTAAATTGGAATTTGTACTTGAAATAATATGTTGTCTGCTATTGTGCTAAAAAAGAAATTTGAGGGAACAGCAATTCTTACGAACCTGAATGGCAATATGCAGTGATTTAATAAATAGCCCATAGAATTAAAACAAAATATCAGCTATCACATTATCATTAATAGGTGCTCCCTAAGTTTGTCCAGAATTACATTACAAAAATAAGTAAATCACGTTTGTCACATTATTGTGTTATCTACTTATTTTACTCCTGCGTACCTAATGTGGTATGCTAAAACAAACTAATTTTGGTCACACACAATTTTTGATTGACAGCGTTCCAGCGTTGTCCAAGTAGGATTGTCATGGGAGAAATAATTCTGAATTAAAAAATTAATTTGTGGATTTAATTATTTTTGAAACAAACTTAATTCTAAATTTATCAATTTCAATTCCATTTTTTTTTAAATAACCAATTCCATAATTGGAATTGATGGTCAATTCCAATTCTGGAATTGGAATTGACCCAATGTCTGTTACATAGAAGGGCATGACACTTAGTCATGAGTACTTCTATAGGACAAATGCTACCAAGTCACATTATCAATTTATATGTCCTGATAAATAAACAAGCAATTAGAATGAAATTTCATAATTTACAAACAATGAGCTGATAAAGAATTTTTTATTTTTAATAATCCTTTTTCCTCCTACGTATTTATGCACGATAAGGAATTTGGTGTATACTTCAATATATATTTACAGCTTTTGTACTTGATTTAGTGAATTTATCATATTCTGGCATAAATCAATGTTTTTATGTAATTTGTTATAAATTTGTTCACAGTGGATTCAGTTTGATATTATTACAGTTCTCATTAGCTAAGATGATGATGATTGATGTTTTATGGCCACTTTTGTGCACAAGGTAGGCTAAATCAGTAAATGGGCCGAGCGACTTCCAAAGGTAATGAGACGAATTGAAAGATGAAACAACCTTCAGATATGCTCACGTTGGGATTCGAACACGGGTGGTAGTGATCTGTGGTCCAGCACACTACCGCTAGACCACGGAGGCGCCCAACTCTCATTAGCTAAGAAAGTAAAATATGTGTACAGTATATATTTGCATATAGGTGATTTTTTTGGGTAGGGAAAGGGAGTTCTCAGAAGCAACTCAACTTACATGTACGTCATATTTCCTACCAGCTGAAAGAAACATGTTTTCGGCCCTCGACACACAACACTATAGGATTCAACCCAATAAGAGCCAGGGTTGGAATAAAATCATCACATTGCGGCCTACCAGTACCAATCCATTATTATTGCCACATCTCAGCCTGCTAGTCTTATTCAATAAATTACGATTAATTTTCACCAAACTGTTGGCAATCACTTATCCAGTTAGTCCCTTTGATGTACCAACTCCGAGTACCTACTCCAAACAAGTAGTTACCCAGAATCATTGATACCTTAAATGCTATTAGAAAATTGGCATCTGTATTAAAGAAGACCATTCTAGCATCATGGCTTTTGTGTTATTAAAACTAGTATGTGGTATGAAATAGTACAAGAATATAAAACAAGGTACAGTGCAAAAAAAACAGGAGCAGTTTGACATTTATCTGCGTTTACTCATAGACATTATCACATGGTATATAAATCATGTAACAGAGTAAAACATTCCTTGTAACCCAAATTTATGTATGGACCATCTGTCAAATGTACCATCTGTCATTTCCTTAATTTGATATTTTGATCTATGCAGGACATGACCATCATAATTTAATTTAAGTATCAACTTATGTAAATTTCTCAAAGTTGTGGGAAGTAAGGTGGATACAAGTACTATAGAGATTTATTATGTACGTTGTGAACAACATTACACAAATGTATATGTAACTGTAAGCTTATTTTACAGAGATATTTCATAAGATTACACTATTAATAAAATCTGTTTACTTTTTGTAGGTGACACTGTGTGAATTTTGTAGTTTCCCTTGAAATCAGCTTTGTTGAAGTATGGCTCCATCACTGACAAGCTTCTTGCTGATTTCTATTAGTTTGTTGGCCAGTTTAGTGTATACACATGGTGAGTGCATGTTTATAGGGTGTCACGGTCAGTAAACCAATTAATGTTTTATTTACAAGTGTTCTAAAGTTGTGTAATTTTTTCTTCACACTGGGAAAAATGTCTGTGTTTCAGCAAACATATGTAAAAAACATTGCAGTTTACTGCAATGAAATTCAGCTAGCTGATATATATATATATATATATATTTGATTTTAAGCCAATATTTATGTCATAGCTGAAGTAATTCTTTTATGGTGTCTGTTTTATGTAGTTAGATAATATGAACCTGTCATATTATAATTGGTTGTTAGGCACAGTTTATTTCTCTGAACAAAATAAAGCTCAACTTAACTACTGTTGACCCATTTGATCACAGAGTAGTTAACCTGTAAAAGATAAAGCAAATGACTTGAAAACTACTCCTTAATTGTACAAATAATTTACACTTATTAAAACCTAATTGTGATAACTTTATTCTAACTTGATAGCTTTACTTAGAATATATGGAAATGTAATACACTGAAGAGGGTGTTTGTTTTCCAGTTATAATACTGATACCATATGTCAGAATTTAGTAATCTTCAATGAGTGTCGAGGTCGGTGTATCAATTATTTTAGGACTCTTGTGCTCACTGTCAATTACGCTTCTGTGTATAACAGATAAAAGCTGCAGAGAACGAGGTTTGCTGCAGTGCGAGTCACATCTGCAGTGTTATACAGTCAGACAGAAATGTAATGGCTTCTGGGACTGTGTTGATAAGTCAGACGAGTGGAACTGTACAAGTGAGTGATGAACTTGACCTGACATATATTATATGTCCATCTGATCTTGATAAAATTGCTATCTATTTTGTTAACTATTGAATAGCTATCAATTAAATATTTCATACATTGTTACATCCTTTTCATATTTCTGAAGTCTTATTTGTGAAATAGATTATTTTAGCCTAAAATTTCCTGCAATTATTATGGCCTAATTTATTATTATTGCAACACACCACACACACACACAAACACATACATTTTTAGTAAACCAGGGCTTTGCAGCTTGTGACAGTTCTAAATAATATGGTGTATATATATATATATATATATATATATATATATTTGTGTATGTGTATCATGAACCTCTTATCTTGATTAGGTCAGCACAATGTATCCTTCAGTGGAGTCAGTAAGGGACAAAATCTTGCCTGGTTAGTAACACCAATTTTGCTTCTGCTTGGTGCTGCTTATGGTATTTATAAGTGTGCAAGAGATGGTGTTTGCACAGCAATCCGACACAGAATAATGGATGGTCGACGACATAGGGGTTAGTATTCATATGTTGGAATTGTCATTAGAAGTGTAATTGTGTTTGTGCTTTTATAATATTTCTTGAAAATACTTAATGTTTTTCTATTTACCATATATATATATATATATATATATATATATATATATATATATGTTCTGTGTAATGCTAGTACTACAAAATGTAATAGTAGCAATAATTAATATATAACCAAGTAAAAATAATCAGTATAATTACAAAATTTAAAAGCAGTATATTCCAAAATCCTGGATCAGATTTGGCAGTTTCTTCGGGAGTGAATTAATCCAGTTTAATTTTTAATCTATCGTGGATGAAGCAGGTTGCTTTCACTTAATGGAAAAACAGCTTATTCTATGCCAGTGACCTTGAATGATTGCATGGGATGTACTTTTAATAAAATTGCCAGATCTTACCACTATTTCACCAGCTGAAATGCTGAAGATGATGAGTTATTATTAGCATTGTTTTTACAATAACATACTGAGACCAGACATGGGGTCAATTCCGGAATTGGAATTGATTATATATTAAAAAATGGAATATCTGCTTTACCATGTCAATTCTATGCTAATCTCTCGCTACAGTGCCTTTACTGCAGAAGGCACTTTTCTCTGTTGCTGTTCACTGCAGTCTGCTTTTCTCATTCTGAATGGCTTTCTCTCCCAGTGCAGTGCTTGGCATTGTATTTGTTGCAGATACAATGGAGAGCAATGCAGTTTATTTATCAAAAAATTTAATCCACAAATTAATTTACCATTTTTACAATGTTAACATTTACATATGGTGTTACCAATATACTGGAACCAAAATGGTCCAGATTGAATTGTTTTTCGGGGAGAATCCCAGGCTGTCGCTTATTCAGCACAATTGGAGTGGTTAAGAAACCCCTCCCCCACCACTCACAGGGGAGCAGTACCTAAAGATGGAGCTGAAATACCCGGAGCATCCCCCTTTATTTTTAATAATTGACTGGAGACGGCAGCGATCCAGAACTTTGGTTCCTTTTATATATATATATATATATATATATATATATCAGATACACACACTGACTGTGGCACCTGATGTAAGCGTTTAACCAATTAAATGGTCTGGATACCGTGGGCTCCGACCACAACACTATGACAGCACCACACAGCATACCTTTAATCTATATAGTGATATTGCTATTTAGGAATTAATTAATTTTATCATCTCACTAGGAATGCCAATCTCGAGAAAAAACATGCTCCTCCTCCTAAAACCATGACTGCTATAGCCTGTCCCCAGACCTAACTGTTTTAATAACCATTTGAGATCTTTTGTAAACTTACCACATGTAAGTGGTTTAGTACCCAGCAGGGACGTGAAAGTAAACACAGGATCTGACCCCTGCTGGGCGGAACTAAGCAAAAACATTCATTTTAAGGCTCCTACTGGACAGTGGAATATAAACACATCTTTGATGATTACAAAATACACTCTTACATGGGGATGCACCCATGACTATGATCCACCACTTGATATAATCAAATATCACTTTAGCTAAAAGCACCTTGGTGTTAGGCTTTTGCAATTTTTTACCACGTTAACACGTACATGTGGTCTTACCAATATACTGGAACCAAACTGATCCAGAACTTTGGTTCCTTATATATATATTTATCAGATATGCACCCTGACTGTGGCAACCCACGTGAGCATTTAATCAGTTAAAATGGTCTGACACCACCACATAGCATACCTGTAATCTACCATATATACTCGTGTACTTTTGATACCACGAAATTGTCACCAAAAGGCTTATACATGGGTCAGACTAAAAGGGAAATAACACCTTTAGCATAATTTAGGGGAAAATGCATTAATATTGTTTTCCAACATTAAAAATGAATATATGAACAATAAACTAATTAATTGTGTATGTTTTCACTGTTGTCTTTCGAAGCCAAACTTAATCGTGATAACTGCCATGATTATTTAATCCGATCTTCTAGATTCTTCTAATTAGTGACATGACCACAAAGATGTGGGTCCAAATCGGCTGTGGTACGAAAACAACAACTGCACTATGACCAAAATGGCCACCTCTATAAACTATTAGAGGCTGATTTTATTTTTGGAATGATTATAATTGGTTTATCTAAGACATGTTGTTACAATTGAAATGAGTGAGCATGTAATTGAACAGAGTGGGTATATATGGTATATAGAGATATAGAGATATTGCTATTTAGTAATTCACCCCCGTTCAATGTTTAGAACGGGCCAAAAACAATTAATCCACAAATTCATTTACCATTTAATTTTTTAATTCAGAAATATTTCTTCCATGACAATCCTACTTTGAATATAAACTACTTGGAGTAGGTATTCCAAGTAGGTACTCAGAGTACCTACTTATGGTAAAAAGTATTAGGCAAAAAAGAGTCAGAAAAGAAATTTGATGTGGAATTGCAATTGACCGAGTGGAATTGAAATTGACAAAATGGAATTGACCCCATGTCTGACTAAGACAAAATATAATTTGTCATGCAGCTGAAAATATATGGTGATTCATATCTATTAAAGGTACCCACATGTATATATCTTTAATATACAGTAGTTAACATGGTAAGATGTCGCATAGCAGTAAGTTACATCTGCTAGTTTCTTATATTTTTTCTGGGATAAACTTTATTCTGGTTTATAGAAATTTATTCATTCCACTGTTTTGTGAGAAACAGATTTCGTATGGAAAAAACACAAGCCGGTTATAAATGATGCATTTATTCAACTTTACCATTTGCTCTCAGCATTTGCCTAATATATCTGTAAAACTGGCATTCACCACTAATGTTCAACAAGATTTATTAAAGCTTTTTTTCTAATATTTTATGCTTGTCTCACAAATGGCCAAATATTGTAACTACATTTCAGAGAATCAAGCAAGTGACTATCACCCACTACACCAGGTGTCATTCTACACGTCCACGCAGATTTCCTGCACACATCTAGGTCCAAATGCAGTTAACTTGACACCACAGCAGCAGATGATGTTGGTCCACAATCAGTCATTTTCAATCCAGTTCCAGAATGCAAATCCAACAATAATGCCAGGACATCCTCTAGGTGCCATGCCAGCACCAGTATTGATGCCTCCTTCATATGAGGAAACTGTATCAACACTATCAGATGGCAGAGGAGGCACAATTGTTGTCATGAAAAATGGCAGTATTATTAACATACCTCCACCAGTAAGTAATCAATATATGATAAAAAGTGTTGTATTGTTATGACACTATAGTAAAGTGGAAATTGTACAATTTGATGAGTTACTCTGCTTATTAATAGTTTATTTGTATATTCTCATTGTGTGTGTGTGTGTGTGTGTGTGTGTGTGTGTGTGAAACATTTTGTACAAATACTGTTCACTATAATGGTCAGTTCAGTAGATTTTATAATATTTCAGCATTATTTAATCAACTTGGCATAAATAATTATTCACTTACACATTTGTACATTTATTACAACAGTCTAATTCAAAGCATTAGTTTGTTACAGGAGTAGGATTATCAATGTTTGTGTTTAGACTATATAAACATTTACTAGATTGACATGCCAAAAATGACCAGACTTAAGTATATTCCTGGTGTGACTAAACATATTAGCATTATGAGACTGGTTGTTATTAAATTATTAGCATCCTGGTTTAATATGTTTGACACAAAAAAAATCGAAGCTCTTCGAACCATTTAAGTTGTGCACATTCTCAATTTTAGGGTCTAAAGCCACCACCTTATCCAAATGCCCCTCCTCGTCACAGTAACAAGCGACATGTTCCAGCTGCTCCAGGTCACATGGAAGCCATCGAAGAGGTGGAGGAGGTAGATGAGGATGAAGAAGATGACAATGCTGATGAGGAAGCATTCTTCCTTCCAAAAGAATCTCGTGCTGATAGCTCTCGAGGTCGTCGTCGACACCACAGTCAGTGGTCGCAGAAGCGACATACTTCAGATCGGCGAAGACATCACAGCTGTCCTTCGTAGTTTGATGTGGCACAGCGATCATAGACATTTGGCAGCTTCCAGTGACTTGATAGTATCGCCTCGTGTGAGCTTACCATTGTTATGCCAAAGTTTGTTGTGGTGCCTGCTCGTTTGTGACTGGCAGGTCTTGTGGCATATATAAACAGATCTTTTATGCTTTTACAAGAAACTTGTATCACTTGGTTTTAAACATCATTACAGATTAACCATATATGTTTATATGGTCAAAGTTGCATCGTGCCCATGAGCAGTGATTTGATTCATCAAATATATGGAAGGTGACCAGTCCAGAGAGAGTAACTGTTTCTGTATTTGATCTTTGTACCACTCTATGATGAATACTCTGTACACTGTTATGGAGTAGCACTATGTACATAAGACATTTGAAGAAAAAAACAATGCTATTTTTTGTTAAGCATTGATTTCAACATTTAGTTTTGCATTTGATCAATTACCACCTTGTCAGCACGATATCTGCTTTACCATGTCAATTCTATGCTAATCTCTCGCTACAGTGCCTTTACTGCAGAAGGCACTTTTCTCTGTTGCTGTTCACTGCAGTCTGCTTTTCTCATTCTGAATGGCTTTCTCTCCCAGTGCAGTGCTTGGCATTGTATTTGTTGCAGATACAATGGAGAGCAATGCAGTTTATTTATCACGGTGCTGTGACCGAGTATGGATGACTTTGCCACTGGATGAAAGTATTGTTTCATTTAGTTAAGTACAATGTATTCTTTATATTAGTAGTTATTTTGTTCCAGGTTTGTTTGCAACTTGAATTAAGGAAATAGGCAACTAATTTTAACACACAACTTCCCTGATTGAAGTGAACTGTTTATCGTTATCCCACTAAAGCAATGTTCCGTGACAACCTTTTAACAAACCACTAACGGACTGTCAAATGTTATTCAAGACTTACTCATTTTGCTGTCCTGTGTTATGGTTCACTGATTATATGAAGTTAACATACTGCATGGCAACCCCGTAGTTTGTGGGTTAGAATCAGACTCATACCTTCGTGTTTGTGGGATTCGTTTCCTTAGGGAGTCACTGATCATGTGCTCATACAGGGTATATCCTGGATTTCATGACACCAGAGAAGATTAACAGTAACAAGGTAGTGTGATATTGTGTGTGGGGCCAAGGATTTGATATGATAATATTATGTTGGTGTGATGCCAAAATGTTATAGTTTTTTTTATTTATTAGTTAAATTGTATCTCTTCTTTCCAGTCATAATTTGTCCTATGTGTAATAAAAAAATTATGAATTATGAGTTCTTCCATATACCAGCAGCCAAGTATTGTAGTCGACCATTTCTCTTCTGGTTCTTCATTATGCTTAAGGCTTTCAAGCATTGCCCTTGTGGGATAGATCAGTATGATCTCACGTGAAGTCTTGCGGCCTGCTTGCGATCTCATAGTTTATATTTCATGTCAGATGTTTACTGTAGAAAGTTCTGCCATCACGTTTTGTCCATGTGATATAACTAAGTTGTATTGGATTTGTTGTTTGCATTTTCTTTTCCAGAATAAATTTTTTTAAATGAGTGTTTACTTTTCATCTAAATTCAATTTATTTAACATCATGCAGTTACCTTTCACAAAATTAAACAAGTGTAGTGCATTTGGGTGCTGTTGTTATTTTCTATTGATCTCGGTGGAAGACAAAATATACTTGTGACCATAACATCAGATATGGATAATGAGAATTGTAGCAATTTCTAAGACTACCACCCTTCCATAATGAGAGTTGTAGCAACATCTAAGACTACCACCCTTCCATGAGGATAATTGTAGCAACATCTAAGACTACCACCCTTCCATGGGGATAAATGTAGCAACATCTAACACTACCACCCTTCCATAATGAGAGTTGTAGCAACAACTAAGACTACCACCCTTCCATAATGAGAATTGTAGCAACATCTAACACTACCAACCTTCCATACTTGTTAGATGTACACTTGTAAGACTGATAACCAAACTACAAGATATCGTTTTCTTGAGAATTGGATGACAACGTCATAGTCCAATACATATTGGTATAACTCCATTTCACTGTTAAATTATGCTATTAATCCATTTCGTGCACTATTGCTGGTGATATTTTTCATTTAAGTCTCCTTCATTGACAGAGGATTAATTGTTTTTAAAGTTCACGATGTCTAAAAATCCAATATAATGAATAATGTTTATTAAACATGTTCCACAGCAGTTGTATCTAAATAGCAATCTTGTCTCGTGTATTAAAAGATAAATACTGCGTAGTACTACTGTAGGTAAGGGTGATAAAATGCGAAGTAAAGAATAAGGCCGATAAATTTTAGCCAAACGAAAATCCAAAACAATTCCTGTTCATTTGTTAGCTGATCAGGTACTGATGGTTCTCTGAGAGTAAGTATTGCTAGTGCAGCATATTTCACCAATATCGAATATAGATAAGTAACTGTATTGGTGAATATTTAGGTCATAAAACAGTTACTCAATATGATTGATGTTCTTATGTGAAATGTAACAGATGATTGTTCAACAAATTAGTATTGCATGTGTGTGTGTGTGAAGATCCTTATTCCAAATTAGGTGAAGATTAAACAATTTGAACCTACTTTTTAAGTAAAGGTGATATTGTGTGGTTGATTGAAGTATAAATAGATGTGATGTCACTGATATAATTTAGAAACCCAAATGTTTTTTTTAACAAATTTGTTTAGAATAGCCACTAGCTATTTCACTGTTGACAGATGTTCACACACCTCTAAAGTTGGCAGACATGGGGTCGATTCAATTCCGGAATTGCTTTTTTTAAATGGAATTGATAAAATTGGAAGTGAAGTTTGCTACAAAAAAATTAAATCCACAAATTATATAATAAAATATTTCTTCCATGACAATCCTACTTCGAATATTAACTATTCAGAGTAGGTATTCCAAGTAGATATTTGGAGTACCTACTGATGGTAGAAGGTACTAGGTAAAAAAAAGAGTACTGGGTAGGTAAAAAATGGAGTTGATAAATTTGGAAATGAAGTGATAAATTTGTGGTGGAATTGGAATTGACCCATATCTAAAAGTTGGGATGCAAAATCAGTTTTTTATAAATGTCGTAGTCGCTACAGAGATAGAAAAGTTAGTTGTGAAATATATTAATAATGGTAACGATATGTAATACTCGATAGCTTAATCAGTTAAATAATATGATATTTCAGACAGCAGAGGATTTTTATTCCATTCAAACTACTGTTATTGCTATTCTATATTGGCCTATGTATATGGTCTAGAAGCCATAATTTTGATATTCTATGCTTAGACTCATGCATGTCATAAAGTAAATCATCAGCAGAATACGTATAGATTTGATTTCATTGAACATGTCTGTTCTACCCTGTTAAGTTACTTAATATAATGTGTAGTTCATGATGAACTAGGTTGTGTTTTTTTTAAATAAAAGCCAAGGCAATATTATTGTAGCTACCAATTAGACCACTGAGGTGCCATATATATATATATATATATATTGCTACTAGACATATGGACTAGTTAGCATATAATTTTTTTCTTTGCCTATATTCATATTTATTTAAAAAATTAAAAGAATAACTACAACACAGTTTACATAGTTCCCTTTGATTTAATCAAAGACGGTGATCATTAGTGGCAGTTCACTAACAACTATCATCCAGATTCGTCATCACTTGGTAATAGACATTCATTCCACCTAATTGTCAGCAAGGTATCTATCATTCCCTTGGTACATATTTTTCTGTCAGGCATAACTGGACTGATGATGTAACATGATATGATATGCCATTTGCCCAAATTGTTCTAACTACCAGTACTTGCAATTTGGCATAAATCTATTATGCCTGTTTATATATATATATATATATCCTGTTGGCTTATTTTAGTTCAATGTTCATAAGCTGGTGTCCCTCAATAGATATTCTTCAGCCCTGATTAATCAACATTGATGACAAGATTTCATACTGAAACAGAAAGAAATAATTTGCAAAACAAGAATTTAAGTAATGAAATAGTTATAAACTAAGAGAAAGTAGATTCTGCAACCAATAATAATACACAGATGTTACCAAAACTAACCTCATTTTGTTTTTTATTTTCTTCATCAATTAGGTCATTTAATCTTGTCTGAACCTCTTCCTGTAAAATAAAACGAAGCATACATTTTAAATATACAATGTAGCTCTCTGTGTGTGTGTGTTTGTTCAATACATCCATGTATGTGTATAATACACACACACACACACACACAGACAGAGCTCCATCACAGTTGGTAGCGATGAAAAGGAACTGTAATTTGTATTAAGTGTATTTCTGTAATACAGTTCATTTCTTTATTTGACAAACAGCTAAACAAATAATTTGGTATTATGAAAAAACTGGGAACTTTAAGTTGGATCTAATAATTATATTCAGCAGTGATAAGAACTGGTTATTTGGTGCCTGTACCAAGAACATCTGATGGAAACTGGCACTTATAAATTTCAATCTAATTTACAACACTGGTTATTTACATCACACTACTGACTGGGCCAAGACAAAGACAGAAAAGTACAATAAAAACAAAGCAACTAATTGGGTGGAATGAACTTAAGAATCTAAGCTGCTTCCATCGTGTAAGCACAAACTTTAACGAAATGATAAAAGTGTTCAATTTTGGTTCAGAAAATAATACAGAAATTTGTCACATTTGATCAAATATGCTCCGATGCCAAACGAATATGGTTATCCTAGGAACAAACCTTTTTAGGATCTGATTCGCTCATCAAAGCTAATTGCTCTTCCTCAGCTTTATGCTTGGCCTTAATCTCATCCAGTTGTTGTATCAACTCTTCAAGTCTTTGATGTAACTCACCTGAAGATTAATAACACACATTTGATAGGGGCAAGAACCTAAGTCTGTTGTTAGAATTCACTTTGTAATGCTGAAATATTAACCTGAAACTTTTTGTACAACAATTAAAAAGGTTCATACATCATCAGCCACTTGGGATGACATGTAACAGATATCACTACATATTAAAAACTATCTGTATCTAAGCAATGCAAGAATCCAATAAATAACTTTAATATCTAAAAGAAAAATAACATCCCAGCATAGTAGTGATAACCTATGATGTTTATTGAATATACTACAATCATACAATGACATGTTAATCATTTTTAAAAGAATTAAAACCATGTTAAAGGGGAATCTAATTAGCATCTAATCTGTCAACCAAAAAATTATTTATGTTAGAACTGCTAATTAACTAATTACTAAACACCAGACATGGGGTCAATTCAATTCTGGAATTGATTATTTAAAAACAAATGGAATTGGAATTTAGAAATTTTGAATTGGAATTGAAGTTTCATACAAAAAGCTTAAATCTACAAATTAATTTACAATTTTTACAACGTTAACACTTACATATGGTATTCCAAGTAGGTACTCAGAGTACCTACTCCTTGTAAAATATATTAGGCATAAAAAGAGTCGGAAAAGAAACGGAACTGGAAAATTTGGAATTGATAAATTTAATGTGGAATTGGAATTGACAAAATGGAATTGGCCCCATGTCTGCTAAACACATGATCACCCATAATGATATGGGATTAATAAAATAGGTATTTATTTAATTTGAGAACCCTTCACTACCTGACCCTTTCTTAAGTCCGAACATTTAAACCTTAATATTCGTTACCTTCTCCATCGCCACCATCAGCACTGACATTTGTATCCGTATTCAGATCCAAGAGTGCCAACGTCATATTGTCTACACGCTGCATAGAATTTGTGTTTTCTTCATCTCCGCTATCCATGATATTGACTTCTCTCTCCTCCTCCTCATCAGAGCTACTCAACTCACCAAATATGTCCATCTCGCCTGAAAGAAACAATAACGACAAGTTGATATTAAAATATTGCCAAATGATTCGCTCAGAAAAGATGCCGTGTTTTGATCAGTTTGTGTACATGATCCGAACCCAAATACTAATACTGCTCATATTTTATAACTAGTCTGTGAACATAATCAGACTGGACCATAAAGTATTACAAAGATTGACAACTAATTCAAAAAATTAATCTATTTAATAAATGCAAGAAATACAATTTTTGGAAAAACATGACATATTGAAAACAAACAATAAAATGATGGACATAGAGGCTGCTGAATCTAACCTAGTAAGTATTACACGGTTTATATTTGTTAGCTGCACTACATATCCGGCAATATTCAGCAACAAAATATCTCAGATACATTTTTTGGTATCATTAACACATGAATAATACATGTAATAAATCAGTACTCTGAACATACCAATGTCGCCTAGTGCTCCTGAAGATTCTGGCATGCCTTCTATGTCGAACATGGAACTAACGCCTCCTTGAGCAAGTACTTGAGTCTCCGTCTGATCTGAACTATTCTTCTTCTCTTCCTCAATAACTACTTCCCACTTCACATCAATCGCTTCGTTATCCATACGGAAGAGTCGTTTCACCTCCTTCTCTATATCTGGCTGTTCTTGATACTGACAACAGAGAAGACGTATCGTGCCTTATTGACTTTTAACACATTTCTAATATTTCTAGTCATTCCACTATACCCTGCACAAACAGAATGGGGGTACTTCAAATCTTCAAGACATACCTTCTTTTTCAAAGTCTTCCTGAATCTTCTTTTTCTGGCATTTTTCAGTGGAGGAGTAACTGAAAGTAGATGTCTTGAGTATGTTATGTTATCAGCTAAACATGATAAGATTAGTAATACTAAGGTTCTGCCCCATCTCATTAACGCATGCATGCACACACACACGCACACACACACACACACACGTAATGTGTGCCTACTATAGATGCCTCCTACAGATGTATGTAACCGCTCATACATCACTCGCAATTCTAAAACATAAATAGGAATTTTAAATATATATCAGTGTAAATAAATTATTATGTCATATGATGCACTTTATGACGCCATCTGACTTGATAGTTGCGTACTTCCATGATTCCACTGATACTTCTTCTCCTTTTCTTTGTCCTTCTTCCTAGGGCCCTCTTCTTCTGGACTGTCGCTGTCATCATCCATTGTACAAATTAACATCTGTCAATAACACAATCCATATAATGTACATACAGTACCAGATCATATTTATATGTTCAAATGAGCAGAGCCAAGGTTAGTGAGCTCCAGTGGCCTAGCGGTTAAGCACCCGGCACTTGGTGCCAATGGTCACAGGTTCGAACCCTGCAAGATGTCGAAACTTTTCCAGGGATTAATTTCTTGGCTCACTACATCGTGGGTGGCTGACCACGTTAAATGCGCTGCCATCTCCACTGAATTATTTAAAATAAAGGGGGATGTTAAAAACCCTCTGAGGACGTAAAACACTCTGGCAGTGACCACCCTCAGGGTATTTCAGCTCCATCTTTCCATACTGCTCCCCTGTGATTGTGGTGGAGGAGGAGGTTTCTCAACCACTCCAACATAGAGGCTGTGCTGATTAAGCGACAGCCTGGGGATTCTCCCTGAACAACAAAACAAACAAGCCAAGGTTAACCCCTTAAGTCACATTGCTCACAATGCAATAGGTTATCAATTATAAATGACTTAAACTATTCTGTGGTGATAAACCTTTTACCTGGGAGATATCTGCCGCCTTGTAAAATGTTTTCCTGTCTGTCGTCTTAAGGCTCTCTATTATGGATGGAAGATCAACAAGCTGCAACAGAGATAAAATGCTGCAGAACAAACATACAATACCATATATCAATCATCTAAAGAAAGGCAAAAATCCATATTTCTTATTAAAAACACAAAAGATGGAACACGTAACATGGCACTCTGCTTGTTGGTAACCAAACTGACAAAACCCAAGTACAGTCCACTTTAAATGAAACAGGCATGAGTGGCCTTTGAAAAAACAAATCCTGAAAAGCAGGAAAGGGAAGTTGCAGAGCAAGTGAGCCACATCCACCTGTGAATGTGGGGGGAAAATTTTGGGTTTTGTGTTAATAAAGTGGAGATAAAACATGACTTTTGCAAGAGGAATTTTTTCCAAACCAGTTTACCCACCCCCCATCTCCAGAAGTGTAATTTTTGGCTCTGGAAAAAACGGAATTCCGAGAGAAACTGGAAAACTCTCATCCCTGATGAAACAGCAAAATATCTAGATGTTATTCCGACACCAAGGAGACCAGTGACAGTTTTATCTATCTCAAGGCACCTTACGGCAAAAATTAAGAACAAACTAAATTGTTCTCGTTTCTGAAATTGTAACAAAAACAATTATTGAAGGAAATGTTAAATCAAATTTTTTTTAAATAGTCTAGTTTAAAATAGTGCATCATGAGAACTATCCTAAACAGCTCCTGACCTACTGTAAAGCGTGTAGTATCAGACAATCCTTTCTACAAGTTTCCTTGATTTAAACCATACCTGTTTAAACCTTTACTTTGTTGATTATTTTATTGATCTTTCCTTATTACTCGGAATCCGTACATCTGTAACAACTGCTTCAAAGTTTATAATTCAGATAATCTTGGAAGAGCAATATGACAGTAAATCTGAATTATTTCCATATTGTAAATTCACTAAGCATGTTGTCCACACATAATTATATGACACTTGAAATCTTGTATTTTTTTAGATTTAGAAGATGACCGAGTCCATGCTCACATTTAGTATTAAGCCATAATGGGTGTTTAACAAAATCATCAGTAAAATGTTCATCAGCTGATAGATATCTCATGTTGATATATATATATATATATATATATATATATATATATATATATATATATATATATATATATTAGAGAAATTATGACTATGTGACTTTAAAGGTATTAATTGTGTACTATTTAATTATTATTTACCTTCAATTTGATAATATAAATACAATATTAACAAAAGTTTACACAAGAATTTGAAATATAGTTAACGGCATGAATCACTGACAATTAATAAACGACAGATATATCTGACAGTTGTTTAAAGAAATGATAGAAATGGAAGTTTGATTTACGAGAAAATCATATTAGTTCAGATTAAAAAAAACACAGAGGGTTTAGGTTGTGGCCTTGTATGCTTTATCAGTTATATACCCTTTCTTTTTCATCTGATAAATAAGACTTTCTGTATAACACATACACAGTGCAACACAACATCTACACATGACTGAATATGCAGAACCAATGTTAGCCAGGAAGTCTATATTCAGATTTTACCAGCATTGCCATCAAATCGTCTAATATTAAAACAATATCAAAATTTCACAATGAAATAAATAACCCCAGACGTCTTACATTTGTACTATTGTAGCTAAATAAACTATTAATAATTTGTTCCCATGTCGCCAATAATATACAATTGGCATAAATTTTTTATATGACCAGAACCTACCTTCAACAACTACCTTATGTGGTCACATTATAACAGATTTACCACATTATCATTGTCAGTAAGGTTCATTTTTGTACTATTCAGTACTGTCATCTTCTCGGGACCAACCTTGGCATTAAACACATGTCCACCGTAAGTGACTCGGCCATGTCTCATATCAGGCTGTATCTCTATTGACAATCTGTCTTTCAGGTTCATGGCAGCCGACTGAACATCACGCCTTAATGCCATAGATGGACCCTACAACATACAGTAATGACATCAACATTTCCAATATAGAGAGCAATGCGTATTAAACCTATCAACACCAGACGTCAAATAAAGTGTCTAAATTTAGTTTTTGTGTTTAAGCATGAAATTAAATAATCATATTTGCATTCACAGGCCCATTAGTGTGACTTTGGTGATCGTGAGTGTAAATTAAACAAAATAAATCGCACACTTTAATCGCAAATTTTATTATTGTTTAAACCGGACTGGGTGTTCAATGGCCATTTTTTGGGGGTAACTATTCTCTTTATTCTTTGTCATCAACAATTGTGATTATGATGATTCCTTGATCAGAAAGATGAATTAGAACACACCAGAGTGTAATAATATAAGGGGAGGTTCTTAGTTCTCACCTCTATGTCATTTCCTGATGCGCATACTATTCAATCTACTCCAGGGCAACTATTAGCTGATCAAGCTCCAGAACCAATTTTCAAAATTGAATTTTATATTAATATCACTTTTTTTATCTCAAAAACTTTAAACCTTTTCAGGATATGACACAGAGGTGGGAGCTTTTGTCCATTTCCCTCATAAGACATCCCAAGGGGCTTTTAGCATAATGGGCTTGTGTCTGTATACCAAAGATATGGCTCATGTATGTCTTGACACTTGATTTATTCAATCAGCACCACAACCTAAGCTCTAGAAACAAATTAGTGGACCAATTGGTAGACCATGAAATGATAAACCCTGAATTAATCCACGGTTTTGACATTGTCATGGTTGTGTCATAGGACTCAAATCAATCCCAGCCTTCGTCGATCTCAGCCCATGTCGATCTCGGCCCTCGTCAATCTCAGCCCTCCTATTTGGTTGTTAAAGTGGTATTCCTATGTTTTATTGTGTATAATTAAATGTCCGGCATAATTAAATATGTGTGTGTTTGTGTCCAAAAATAAAATGTTAATTGAATGTCTACATGCTTTTACACTTTCTAATTATCATATGTCTATGTCGGCTCTAGTTGCTTTAGCACTGTTTCATTGAGTAGATTGTGGTTGTTGGGCGTGTTTGAGTTGTGCGTTTAAACAAGGCGCAGGAAGCCGTTGTTTCACTCAATACATTAAAACATTGGAATATGTGCCATACAGTCGGGCCGTAGTTGATCTTCGGCTTCTGGGCAGAATATGAGAACAGCAGATGCTCTACCCTTATGTAGGCCTTATGTGGGTGGCCTGTTATTCAGTATTGTTATTTAAAACAAACCGTTTGATATTGATATTATTTCAATAGACTACACTGTAGGCCCTATATATATATATATATATAAATATATATATATATATATATATATATATATATATATATATCTGTCTGTCTATCTATCTATCTATCTATATACATAATTTTACATAATTATTCATATATAATTATATGTATAATTATATAAAAATATATATATAGCAATCAACATGGGCTGAAATCGGCAACATACAAACACACATCTACAAATAACACTTTAATGCAATATGGGCCCAGATCAACATATATTTATGATACCTATGTCGATCTCAGCCCTGTTGATCTCAGCCCATTGACATTATGGTGTGAGCAACTATTTAAATGTTAATCGCTTGGAATACCTGGGCCAAGATCAACATGGGCCGAAGTTGACGGGCCGAGATCGACAAGGGCCAAGATCGACGGACCCCGGTCATAGTCTAAACCTGCCAATCTTGCGGGTATCCGAACATTTACTGAAATTAGCGATTTTGTTTGAAGCCAGGACCCAAACATTTGACCCACCAACTCTCAAATAGAGGCCTGGCTACTTTCATTTCCAATGCCACTTTGTGCCATTGTATGCCTTTGATGCCTACCAATAGAGTCTAGTCAAGTGAACAGACTATCAGACCGTGGTATTTTGTCGGACCCCCCCCTCCCTACTTTATTTCTTAACAAAACCGCTAACGTATTCTATTTAATTTTAAACTTCCATACAAAATATACAAATGGTGTAGAAATTGATGTCAAGTAATAGACACTAATCACATTGACATAAATACACATATAACAATTACCGGAGGAAGTCGTAGTATAAATTGTTGTTCCAGATCATATAAACCTTCATCTTTCTTTCTGACTGTTGATGTGTTGCCAGTTCCTGAAAGAGATGGTGCGCTTCGAACTGTTATACTCTTACTAATGCTTTTTAAACCTTTCAGTCCTTTAAATTTGATCGATGTTTTCAAGCTTTTCGATTTTGAAGATTTAACTTTATGTGTACTTAAATCCATTATTTACTCTCCTGCTGAAATGGGTGTGCAAAAAATAAAATGCCACCATTCTTACATTATCGTCCACCCAAATAGTCGTACCTACTACGGAAGCACAAACGAGACAATGGCTCTCTGGCTCATATACTAGAAACACAACGTAACTATTATCACAATCATTAGACTTTGCGTTTTGTGTTTATTTTAATTAATGAAATTATACGTTGCACACTATTTCGATATTCAGATAAAGGACGTGGTGTATTGTAGGCTCTAGATACTGAAGGTGTTCCGATGACAAATTGTGCAATCAATCACGCCAATCTCAATGAATATTCCAAGACTGAACTAACACTGACTGATCAAACAGCTTTACTTTCGTTTTTATAGATGAATGTTTACTGCTTAGAAACAAGTAAGGAATAAGATTGTTATGCAATATTTATGTATATTTTCAGGAATACGTGTAAACTTTCTAAAATATTGTGGTTTGCACAAAATGGTGTGATTTTGTGACAGAGCGAAGACAATAATAATCTGATAACGTGACTGGCAGTGATGACAGTCGTCAAGACTCAAAATCAAATCACTCACTGATTCACTGAGACTGAGTGGTTTGATTTTGAGTCTTGACAACTGTCAGTTGTGATTTGACAGTTTTCACTTATTGTCTCATTATCATAATGAGGCAATAAGTGAAAATTGTTTAATGATTATGATACACACCACCATCGTCAGTCTTAACTTAGCCTTATTATATAAATATATTGGTTAAGTTTAATGATGGTTGCCTCGATTAGTTGATGTTTATCATTATGATTATCATTGTTATATTTTAGAATCTTATAGACTCTATTTATAATAACTAAATGTAGAATTTGTAATTTTCACTGAGGGTGCCTTCCCAAATTTTCCTTATAATTTAAAAAAAAAAAGGTTATATTGCCCATAAGTCAGGGTTGCACCCATTGTGTTACTGTTGCTATTTTTGCACTGCAAAATTAATTTTCTCCAGTTTGCTAACAGTTTCTAGATATCTAGTTAACATTTAAAATAGTACTTACAGTCGTCCCTACTTAGTTTTATCAAAAATTTCCTGCTTTTTGCCCATGTTTATATCATAGACCAGTAATATCACTGACAGGAACTCAGAATATCTCAAATATGGGCAATAACGTAAAGCATGATTATCAAATCATTCCATCTTGGTAAAAGGATTCAACAAATAGGTAGGATAATAATAATAATAATGGCCGAAATGGCAGTTTTATTTACATGGCTGGCAACCTCAAATGAGGGAGACGCAAATGGTCTCTAAGTTACAGCTTTACAACCCACGGAGACTAATTCTCAATAAATTTAGAATAAATGGCATGTTCTGTGGAGAAAACCTTGCCAGTTGCCTGGTTAGATGAAAAAAACTCCCCCTACCATAGTGCCATGGCCGAGGTGCGAACCTGTGACCTCCGGCACAAAATGAACATAGCTATGGGTAAATAGTGCATCTATCAAGTATCATGTACTCCGTGTGACTTCACTACTTGATAATAATGAGGAATATAAAAACATTACTCTTCAACAAGACATGATGACACTTTCACAAAGAGGGCAACAATGAGAATTGACAGTTGAAGCGAAAGGAATGTCAGAAAATGATACTTCAGGAAACTGTGTGTATTGAGTAAAAGACTCACCAGGAGTGAAGAGAATTTGAAAGATGAAGATAAATTAAGGAGAAAGGTGAACAGCACTGTAAAAAAAGTCAATCACTGTCCATATAGGACACATATGTAAATATTGCACCATTTGACAATAGTAAATAAGACGTTGATATACGAATGCTGATGTTTTTACAAACAGAGCTTGAAATAAGGCTATAACACAGAACAAAGCCAGACATAATAATGACTACTGAGGCTAAACCAAAAATAGGCAGATACAAGTTAATGGAGGCAGAACTGAAGCTAAGGGGGTATGATATGTACTCCAACCTGGAGTTAGATACTGGCGGAAGCATAATAATCTACACACTAGACAGGAATTCATGGAAACACCTTATCAAGAATCCATATGATTGTCCCCTAGACTGCCAAATAAGGAATATTGGTTAATCATTGGATGTATATACAGAATCCAAAACAGCGAAAAGGCAAATAACAGTAACTTAAAATAACAGAAAAATAATGGAGGAAGCTGCACAGTTAAAGGAAAAGCTCACCCTCAGATAATATGATTTAAATGTGTAATACTTATAAAACTAACTAAAAATCCCATTATAATAATCACACACTCTATCTCATATCATAGATATAAGGAAATATTCCTAATTACTGGAGGATAGCCATTACAGCTTCCTTGAAAGCTTGATTGTATGGTGGGAAGGAAAAAAGGTCACATGTTCTGACCTGAGATGGCACAAGGATTATGTGTCCATCTGGATCCTGATCAAGTCAGATCAGAGATGCTCTGGCTTAGCCATCCTCGTGACTTTACGTGCCCCTTTGTTCAATAATAATACAACATATTATATAGCGCTCTATATAATTGGATTAAAATTACCCTAAAATGCTAATTACCCTAACTACTACTAACTGATACTGTCATCAGTTCATTGAAATAAATTTGACAGCTCGGTAGATGCTTCTCGTAACAATTGTCTTAAAGAATTTCACTATATATTTTCTTTAGCTATTTCAGTAACATAGGAAGCTGTTTGGAGCAAATATAGTGTAATATTCATAACTGTCCTTTTGTTCTGAAAATACATGTTTGGCTGACCCCTGTTTACATTATTATAACCGGGTACTACAAACATCTTGTGGTGAGTGATGTCAGATTTCAAGAGCATCTGATCTGTGTCTTGCTTCATAATGGTGGTGCCCACGAACCATTAATAGTCAATTAATCAGCACTTTGAACTTGCTTATTTAATATGTGGTTGATTGTATTCGTATTTTGACATCATTTATAATTTGTGTGAGCATATTTGTATTACTATTAGTTTTGAAAATTTGAAATGAAAGTGAACTATCCCTTTAAACAAGTTTCATATCCTTATTGTCGGAGACTTCAACCACCCAAAGATTGACTGGAGACATGGGTCCCCATGCATCTAGAGAATTCTACACCAACATATGGACAACCTGACCAGAGGAAGATATACAAATCAAAGAGAATTAATAGACCTAGTCCTCAATGATGAGGAGGACACAATAGATAACATTGATTATGTGTCACCATTAGGGAAAAATGGCCACAGTTTACTCAGTTTCAACTTCAACTGCTATGTTGCAAGGTGGCAAGAATTGAGAAGACGATTGATTTAAGAAAAGGGAGATTACAACAAGACGAAGGACATGTTTGGCGATGAATGGTTTGTAGAATTAGGTGGAATGGAGAGTGTGGAGGGACAGTGGAAATCCGGAAAGCAGATGACAGTAAGAAAATACTGGTGAAAGAAGACGGAGAGCAGGGCCCAGACACTATCACACTTCTCATCTGTATTCAGCAGGGAGAAAACCATTAAAATAACAAAAATAGAAGACATAATTAGAAAACCACTCACTGAAATAAAAGTGTCATAAAATGAGATCCTGAAGAAGCTAATTAAAGAAATAAAAATTAGACAGGGCCCCAGATTATCTGCACGCACGTATTCTGAAGGGACCACAAGAGAAGATGAGTAAGGCATTGTACACGATTTTTAATAAGTCGCTAGGAGATGGAGAAATACCAAATGACTGGAAAACTGCCCATGTTGGTGCCACATACAAGAATGGACATAAATCAGAATTAAACCGCTACCAGTCCTGTTTGTTCTATTTATCAATGATCTCCCGAATTGTCTAAAATCCAATGTATATGTGTTCGCAGATGATACAAAACTATTCCAGGAAATTGCTTTACAGAATGATATATCGACTAGTTTCAGTTTCAGCAGGATCTTAACTCACTACAGGAATGGGATACCAAGTGGCTTCTGAGGTTACACCATCAGAAGTGTATGTTGAAGACAATGGTCAGCGGTTGAAAAAATATATCACCAGACACACAGTACTATTTGGAGAAGAAAAGAGAATAGGTCAAAAGGGTCATATTGCTGAAAGTCAGCCAAGAGGAGGATCTAGTGTTATGAACTATTATGGGGACGTGTACTGGGCAGGTGTTATTGGACCAGGCTAGTATCATCTGCTGAACCATTAATGGCCATTAGAGGTCTGCTGGTCCAGTATGTCAATGTTTACTGGGGTGCTAATGGTTATAAATGGTTTTTCTATTAGGATAAAGCATACAGGCTGTACGTTGTTTCACTTTGTCGGTGAGATGAGTGCAGATAACCAGTTTATTATGGCACATGAAACCTGTGCACCACCCAGCTGATGCACAAAACAATTCAGTGTTGATCATCTGTTTCACTTTCATTCTTCAAAACTAATGACACATCTTTGTGATCGTGCCACTAATTAGTGCATCGGATTAAATAATCATGGCAGTTATCATGATTAAGTTTGGCTTCAAAAGACAACAGTGAAAACACCTAATAAATTTGTTTATTGTTCATATTTTTATTATTAAGGTTGAAAAATAATATCATTGTATTTTCCTCTAAATTATATGTCGCACTCTATTTTGATGTCGATATCGGAGTATAAAAAGTGTGACTTATACCTGAGTATATACGCTATGTCTTTATCTTATTATGGTCATTTATGTATAACTAACTAAAGAAGACTGTGTTATTATTTAATAGTGAAGCATGTTGCTGCACATCATTTGAGGCCACAGTTGCAGTACCTATGAGTGACTCAAAAGATCTTGAATGATGGCAGATAGTCAGAAACAGAGTATGTATAATAACAGCCTATTATAAATTTAATAGAATATTAATTATTAATATTTATCTGCTTAAAGGACATTTATGAGAAGATGAAGTCTGGGATTTAGTAGCAATAACAATAGCTGTTTATGGGGTGTCCTATCCAAAAACAACTCAATCCTATGAATTTTACGTTGAAAACATAGTAAAATGTAATGAGTGAAATGGTGATCAAATTACCAGAATTTTGATTAATCAGATACCGTAGGTCCCGGCCATTAAGCCAAGACTGTGTCAACATATTTTCAGCGTGTTAGTAGACGCTAGTGACCTAGTCTAGATCTAGATGCAAACGGATACCAATCGTTATTTTGATTTAAACTCATGCAGTCATGGAGTGAAAATAGAAGTGAAACAAGTTGATGATAATTATACATGGCTTTATAATGAAAATCAATATTTATATATTTTGTTTGACTCAGTAGCGCATTTCACAAAGGCAGCGCCTGTAACAAGACAACTCGTACCCAAGAGCATCGTATCTCATTCGTTTGGCGGCATAGACATTAGGGTGCCCCATATTTTGTATGGGCATATTTATATTAATAACGGGATAATTACTGATTAATTAATTTATTTTCAATAGGGAGTTATAGTTACTAACTGACCTCATATACTGGTAATTTACAATTACATTGTCTTGGTTATTGCTGCGTTAGTGACCAAAACGTACCATCAAAGGCTCAGTAGTAATTAACAATATGTTTAATTACTTCATTGACCTCATATATGGTTCAATGAATGTTTAATCACACCATTAATTTAGGTTTGAGGTCCTACGTATGCGCTAACAGTTTGCGTAAACGATTGTTATAATTTGCCTTGATCTGTTGACAGTATACGAAACACATTGATATGAATAACGAATTTTGAAAACTAAATTATTTTCTGTGTTCAAAACGTCACCTGGGCTGGAAATACTACAGGGAAAAGTTCAGATTTTTAGGTCAGCTTATTGGACCGTAACACCGTAAATCATGATATTTTAGGCCTAAAACCGTCCTCGGCTTAATGGCCGGGTCGGCTTAATGGCCGGGACCTACGGTATGTATTTCTTAAAACTGTTACATCAAAAATAAATTTGATTTGAATGAATTTTCTCAAACTTTACAATAAAATAAGAAATAGGTTGAGTTTTAAAGGGCATCAAAGCTGGTGCTTTGTTAATGTATTCTAAATGGTAAAGTTGAGTTGGATGACTAGTGTTAAATTTTGGTATTATTTAAATAAAATTATGTCTACTAACTGCTGTTTTGTTTCATTTCCGATGATATCATTAAAATTGAAACTTGTACCAATATGTATAAATGCATTATTATAACAAATATAACATCTGAAACTGTGTAGTCTTTTTGATGTCAGAAGGGTTATTGATGGTTCAAATAAGATTTTTGATGGTTCAAATAAGGTTTTTGATGGTTCAAATAAGGTTTTTGATGGTTCAAATAAGATTTTTGATAGTGTTGGGTCAGAAACAGGTATTTGATGTCAAAAACCTAACCCTGAGTATAATTTCCAATGCTGAAGGAAAATTCCAAGGCTTTTCCATATATTATATTAAGATCTACCATATGTATTTGCGTATAAGTCAATTTTTTGGGTAGGGAAAAGGGAGTTCCCAGAAGCACCTCGACTTATACGTGCATCATATTTCCTACCAGCTAAAGGAAATATGTTTTCGGCAATCCTTGACACACAACACTATGGGATTCAACCTAATAAAAGCCAGAGTCGGAATAAAATCATTACATCACTGCCTACCAATCCATTCTTATTCAATAAATAATAATTAATTTTCACTAAACTGTTATTTGGATCTCACAAACATGCCGGTCTTTATGAAATAACACTTGATAGTCATGCGCTCTTACCTACCAGTACTTGACCTCGACTTATACAATGAGCATATGCCTGAGGAAAGAATTACAGGGTCAAAATTGACCCAGGTCGATTTATATGTGAGTATATATGGTAATACTTATACTGATAATATCAGTATAAGTATTACTGTATATTCCCGCATATAACATGCTATATTACACTGCCAATTGAACTAAACTATAAATAGAACCAGTTCTTCAAATGATTTAAATCAAACAATTGTTCAATCTGCTCGTTGCCAATACTTATTACAGCATAAAAGAAATTTAAAGATCAAACTTTTAAATATCTGTCCACATACATTGGTCATTTATTGGGCATACCAACAGTGCAGTGGTTAGAACCCTGTACTGTGAACCCACATGTTGTGGGTTCAATTCTTGTTCACATCTGTGTTTGTGGGCTTTGTTTCCCAAGTGTCAATGCCTTACAGCCCTATGTCGTACATATGACCAGTGATACTAAACAACTTAACATTGGTTAAATATTACATTAATTCAAATTCAATTTGTCGTAAATAATTGTTGTTTTAAAATGCAATGAATTTCATCACTTTGATATGTGTTTAAATGCAGGTAGCTTGTTTTATGAACAGGCAATTGCAGAATGGTTTGTCCATTTAGAAACAAAGTTATATTTCTAGATTTTTCAATTCAAGTAAATAGGCTGCATAAGCCTTGACATTATTTGGTGTAAAGATGTTTTATGAAACTTTTATGAAATATATATTCGCCAAGAAATTGATATACTTTAAACAAACCCTTTTACTATGCCCATGTCATGTGAAGGGATTGTATTCATGGCTGTATGTTTGTAGCTTCAGTGTGATAAGAGACATGCATGGTTCTTAAACTTAAAGCAAAACCAGAAATAATCAGCATTGGACTCTTAAATGGTTCAGTGATAACCCCGATTTGTCTCACCAGATACAGAGGATACGGAGGAGGACTATGGATTAATTCGGCCCAGTCTGATTAAACAGCTACGATCCATATTGGATCAGTATCCGGATGATGGTCAAATACTCAAGGTTAGTTACCTGGATCATATTCATATAACTTTGTTAATACAGCAAGTGAGTATTGGTAATGATGGTAAATATGTAACTGAGGGGTGATAACAATGACAGGTACTGGCTTCATCCAGTGTATTGAGATCAGGATATTGTATGGATAAGGAATAATATGATTTTTAGGAATTGCTGCAGAATGCTGAAGATGCTGGAGCCACAGAAGCTAAATTTCTTTATGATGATAACTGGTACGGCAGTGACAGACTACATCATCCTGGCATGGCACATTTTCAGGTATGTTTATGTTAGAAATGTGTGTGTGTGATCATAGTTATGATAATAATAATTTTAATAAAGTGCCCTTACTAGTAGGGGCCAGTCAAAGGCACTGTGCAGTGATACCCCAATTAGATGTATATAAAAACCCAATAAGAATTTTGAACACTCTTAGTTTCTTGTAATTGTTAGCAAACATGGAGTCAAATAGATTGAAAAATATCTAAATACAATTTGTTAGGTTATAACTCCAAGGCTAATGATCAGTTATTCCTGTAATAAATCTCTTGTCTATCTCATTACAACAATCGCCATGAAAACAAACTTCAGTCTCAGTCTTATTCTTTATTTATGCATGCAAAACAGTCACCGCAGGTTTTGGGGAGCCAAACATTTTTTGTTTGTATAAAATAGCAAGAAATGCAAGTAAAAGTACAAATGTCTTGTAAACTCATATTTTGGTTTGTGTCACAACAGGGTCCCGCATTATTTGCCTATAATAATGCTATATTTGAGGAGAAGGACTGGACGGGAATCAGAATGTTTCAAAACAGTGTCAAGGAGAAAGATCCATTGAAAGTTGGAAGATTTGGACTTGGATTCAAATCTGTATTGCATATGACAGGTTTGATTTGAATATTGGTATTTAAAGAGTAGTTCGTTATTAAATTTCTTACTTTAGGCCATTATTTTTTTATTACTTGTTTTACAAACCCGACAATCACAGCTGAAACCCACTGCCAGGAAATAAAATAGACTTTTATTCTTTTTATTATTATTTTCACACCTATCCACCTAAACACCGGAATATCGTGATAATGACGGGTCAATTCCACTTTGAAATTATTTCAGGTATTTCTACTGTAAATTGGTCTTCAAGCCTAGAAATCTTGTAAATTTAAACTAATTATAAGTCCCCCTCACCAAGAAACACATAAATAAGCAATATTCAGGCTATTTATGTGCTTTGCGATGGGTGCGAAGTTATAATTAATTTAAATTTACAAGACTGATTTACTGCAGAAATAACTGAACTAATTTTGAAGTGGAACTGACCTGTCGTCATCTTCAATTAGGCTTACACTGACATGTCTATTGTTTACTTTTCGCTGACGATTCATGATCAAATGAAAATTATAAAGTCTCCAAAAAGCTAAACTAGTTGAGAGATTGTGAAATCCCAACTAAAGGAAGAATATGGATTTGTAAATGGTTGGGTGCCGAATCTGGCAAATCTTTCAGAAACTAGAATGTTGTTTAAATATTTTTGATTGACCCTATGTTTTCAGTTATTGATTTAATTTTTGCCCCGACCGACTGACCCTAATTTTTGGAAGGAAAATTTCCTGTAAAACAAATATTTAAAAAAACAATGGCCTTAGAAAAACTTCTGCCACAAAGAAGTTGTTTCATGTGTTGCTAACATCAGGTTTTTTTTCATACTCTTAGATCTTCCCAGTGTAATCAGTGCAGATCGTCTATTCATCATAGATCCACATGAAAAGTTCTTTCAGTACAAAGGTGACAGCACATCAGGTTACAGCTGGCATCTGAAGCAAAAGCAAAAGGAATTAAGTAAGATATCAGATCAATTTAGGCCTTACATCAACAAGTTTGAATGTACACAGAAGACATTCCAAAATGGCTTCTATGGTGGTACCCTGTTTCGATTCCCTTTACGCACTGTCGAGTCTGAGCTGTCGACTGTTGTTTATGATACTGAGAGGATGATGCAAATGTTTAAGATGTTCGAGGCAGAAGCTCCGTTAATTCTTCTATTTCTGAAACACTTGGAGTCCATTCAGCTGTACCAAAGGTCAAGTGGTGAAGAGGATCCGGAGCTACTCTATGAGGTTAGGATGAAACCAGATTGTCTGGACTACATCCGAAAGATGCGAGAAGACTTTCTTGTGAGATGCAGAGCTTCTGACTCCTCAGAGGGTATTTCATTAAACTATGTGTTGTCTGTGGAAACACTGAAATATGGCATGGATGGTTGTGTTGATAAAACACTTTACAGATGGCTAATCAATGAGTATAAAGCTGGCAAGAATGTGTCGGCTCAGTTAAGAACTCTGCAAAATGATCCTTCTTTGAATCTCATTCCACTGATCGGTGTTGCATTGGCTGTTGACCGGCCAGAACATGATAAAAACCAAACCAGCACCGACATCGACACCTGTGATGATGATGAGTTGGCTATGAGTGACAGTTTGAAACAAGTTGGACTGTCAAAGCCAGATGGTCAGGTGTTCTGTTTCTTACCTCTACCCATCGAACAAAAGACTCCCACGGGTCTGCCAGTGCATGTCAATGGGTATTTTGCTATCAGCCAGAATCGCAGGCACCTGAAATGGCCAACAAAGGGTAATGATGTTTGTTCAGACAATTCCATTCTCTGGAACCAGTGCCTTTTACAAGAGCTACTACCCATATCATACGCAGAACTGCTCCTTTATGGAACACATTTAGCACTCAGCACTAGTATCGTATCACCCGAGGATATATATTATGCTATTCCCGATCTAGTTTCCGTGGATCAAAAGTGGCAATTCATCCTGGAGAACTTGTTTGACAGTATTTTTCAGCATCCTGTGATATATACAAAGTTGGGAGGTGGTCAGTGGGCTATGGTTGAAAGTGTAGTGTTTAGCTGGATGAGGGAGGATGCAGAAACAACCCGCATCGTCTCTGACATCCTCGTATGGTCTGGACTAAAGGTTGCCAGCATTCCCAAACATCTGCTCCATGCCTTGGGAGCTTTTAGCCAGCGTGCCTTAGACATCATATCACCTGCTGTGGTTCGAGCCGAATTGAAGAAAACACCGGAACTGTGCCAAAAATTAAAAACAAGAAGCGACCATCTACTACTTCTGAGATACTGTCTGAAAGATGAAGATTTCCGTGATATTATTGGTGAGTAAATAACGTGGTTGAGCTGTGTTAATTTAGTTAGCCGAAACAAGGTCATCCTGTCTATAACATTTATCATCTTGAACCAACTGTACCAATATCAGACCCTTACATGGTTATATACAGTGTTTGTTTAAGACGCTTCTTTTCTGTATCTTCAGGTATTCATTATATACAGTGTTTGTTTAAGACGCTTATTTTCTGTATCTTCAGGTATTCATTATATACAGTGTTTGTTTAAGACGCTTATTTTCTGTATCTTCAGGTATTCAGCTGTTGCCATTAGCAGACAAGAGATTTGTAACATTTGTGAATCATGGCGAAGTTGTATACCTTCCCACAAATGATGCTCCTAGAGATCTCTTTCCAGGACTGGAAAGCTGTCTGATTCCTGATGATCTTGATGATCTGCTTAAGTTTAAACTGTCTAAAGTGGCAGACGAAGGTGCTTTCTGTTTATTGATATTTGTCATTGTCCACATTTAGACATGATTTCGTGACAGTATAATTATTGCGGTTTTTACACAGCAGATGTCAGATGATAAAAATATGAACGTCTTCCCTCTTCCAGGATTAACACAGCTCAGATATATAGACAAAGAAGCTGTAGCCACTCTGATACCAAGAGTGATTCCTCTAGACTACAACTCTAAGGACATCCTCACAATACCGAGAGAGAGCTGCCCTCTGTCAGTTGGCTGGCTGGTACAGTTTTGGACATATCTAAGGAAGGAGTACCCAACTGATATTCGTGTCTTCTCGGGTCTTCCTGTTCTTCCACTGAATAGAACTGCCCCATTGCAGCTGGTACCATTGACACTGAATGGACCATGCATTATGAAGTCGGCTATGGGAGTTGAACTGGATGTCGACCTGGTGCACGTACTGGACATCTTTGGCATCCACGTCATCAAGGAACTGCCTGATTATGTGCAGAGTCATGCGGCAGTGATCGGGAACTTTGTTAGATTGCCATTCAAAGAGGATATCATTGACCTGTTCCATAAGAGGTACCTAGAGAACAGAAATGGTGACCAGTTGTTATGTTGTTTTCAGAGAGATGCCTCTGCGCCAGAGAAGAGGGCCATGATTCAGCTTATTGCTGGGCTAAAAGTGCACTCTCTGTCGCCATCCTGCAGAATGTTTTTAAGAAAGCTTCCGGTGTTTCCATCAACTCAGTGTACTCAAGAGAATGGTGATTTCGTTAGTGTAGAATCGGTCCCAGAAGGAGCAGATATGAGTGCCTTGCCTTGTTCTGTGTCAAAAAGGCTCATAAATACAGCGGACAGCCATGTGGCAAGTGCTGCTAAAGCTCTTGGTGTCCACATCCTGGATGAGAAACATTTGCTAGAGACATTTATCTTCAGTGATATAAAAGAAGGCAAGCACGATGCTGACACCATACAGCTGATTGTATCACCGGTGTTTAGCAGGTTTTCTGAATTCATGAAAGCGGAGTCATTCATAAAGGCAATGGCTGATATAAACTTTGTGCCAACAGATAATGGCCTGTTGAAGAAAGCGCGTGAACTGATGGATCCCAGTGACGAATTGCTGATAGAGCTCGTGGCAGAAGAAGAAGGCATGTTTCCAGCTGGTGTGTATGCTGAACCACACATGGTTCTGTGTCTCCATCAGTTGGGCCTTAAGACTTGTGCAACGATCACCAGTGATGACTTACTGTTGCACATGTTTAAGGTAAAGGATCTTAGCAACAGTCAAGAAACAATAGAAAGAGCCGTTAAAAAAGGAAAAGCACTCCTGAATCTGTTGTGTCACAGGCCAGATCTCCTATGGGAACAAACACAAAACAGAATGCTGATGGATTGGGCTTCTGATATTCCATGGGTGCCAGTCCTTCAGGACAGACCAGCTCTGTATCCAAACTCGCTGAGCTGGTTCTCCGAAGGTGTCACAGTGAAGCCGTCAGCGGTTAGCTGCCTGGACTACGTGCCTCTGACTGGTTCCGTGAAGGCCACATTCGACGGAGAGGTGAATCGCTCTCTGAAGGACATATTTGGATGGAGTGAATTACCACAGCTGAACACGGTGGTGAGTCATTTAAACAACATCATCCAACAATTCCTTGCTAAAGAGAAGGCCAAATTCCTGGCCATCCTCACTGGTGTTTATGACTACCTGATGCAGAAGAATATGGAAGAAGTACATGCTGCTCTAAAACGAGCAAGTCTAGACAACTGGATCTGGCATGGAGATGGTTTTGCATCATTGGAGTCAGTTGTTGGTGAGAGCACCTTCACAGATTTGACACCATATGTCTACTGGCTGCCATCAGAGATGATGGCATTCCGGAATTTGTTTGAATCACAAGGTTTAAAGAAATGCTGTTCGCCTGAAAGAATGGTACATATTCTGCACCAGATAGCTGACGATGCCGGACATTATGGCACCGGTGACTACACGCTAGACAAACTGCTACAGCTGGCTGTTAATATACTTAATTATCTAAGAGATCAACCACTAACAGAAAGGTGTAAGAAGAATATTCTGGTGCCAGCAATGTGTCAAGATGCCACCATGTTTAAGATGCTTCCTGTCAAGTCCTGCACCTACTGTGATGTTGACTGGATACGTCAGGGTTTTGATCTGATGGAGTTTGATGAGCAGGATGGCATTGTATTCATACATCGTAACTTGCCCATCCCCACCGCAGAAAAGCTTGGTGTGCCCACGCTGATGAGTCGCATGCTGCATGCTGAAGAGCTTGCCATCACAGGCTTTGGTCAAGGAGAGCCATTGACTGCCCGACTGAAGCAGTTACTTGATGACTACACTGATGGACTGGCAGTTTTCAAAGAAATGATTCAAAATGCAGATGATGCAGGTGCAACCGAGATCAACTTTATGTATGATGAAAGAGCAAATGAAGCGAACATGAAGTATCTAATAGATGAAGGCATGAGGTCTTGCCAGGGGCCAGCGCTTTGGATTCATAACAATGCAGTCTTTACCGATGAGGACTTTGTAAGCATTACAAAATTAGGAGGTGCCACAAAAGAGTTGAAGTCAGATAAGATCGGCACTTTTGGTCTTGGCTTCAATGTTGTTTACAACATCACCGATGTTCCTAGCTTCATCAGCAGAAACAGCATCGTATTTTTTGACCCACATACAACTCATCTTGGTAAAGGCATCAAAGACCGATCTCGACCTGGGATCAGGATTGACATGACAAAGAACAAAACGCTGTTGAAGAAGCTCTCAGATCAGTTCCAGCCATACAAGGACATATTCGGCTGCTCAGTTGAAGGTCAGTCTGGTGAAAGTTATGATGGCACACTGTTCAGGCTGCCACTGCGGACAAAGCAGCAGGCAGCAAACAGTGAAATAAGTAGCCTGCATTATGACAGCAATGAGGTGTTGGCTCTATTTAACCTCTTTATAAAACATGCTCACAATCTACTGCTCTTCACGCAGAATCTTCAGAAAATTGGATTGCACCATATTGCTGTAGGTGGTACTGCTTTAGATGCTAAGGAAGTGTTTGTCCTGGAGAAGGATCTCCTTAAGCTATTGAGACACGAGTCTGCAATTTCAAATAAGATGAAGGCAGGATCACACCAAAAAATGGCTTTTCTGCAAGCAGCCACTAAGTATTTTAATGCAGTCTCAAAGCCAGTTACTGGCAGACTGCTCAGTGTCCCACAGGTTCCACAACTGTCTGCACTTATTCAAACCACAGCTACAGTGACAGCCAATCAGTTGGACCTACCTGTACCAAAAACTGACAGCAATCAGTACTGGTTGATAAGTTTTTCTGTTGGGCATGAAAAGTCAAAGAGATTGGCATTGAAATCCAAAGGCACACTCATGCCAGTTGGTGGCATTGCAGTACACTTAAAAAAGGTTGATAGGGGTTTTATACCAGCAAATATCTCAGAGTTGGGTAAAGGCTTGGCTTTCTGCTTTCTCCCACTTCCCATTGCCTCTGGCCTACCCGTACACATTAATGCCTTGTTCGCACTGGAATCGAGTCGCAAACATCTCAGCCAGCGAGCAGATGATGAAAAGGAAGATTTCAAAGCTGAGTGGAATGAGTCGCTTCTTGAAGACGCCATTGTTGACGCTTATGTGCAGGCACTCTGGGATCTGAAGCAGGTGCTTCCTTTCGAGCAGAAAGTCTCCTTCTACGATGTCTGGCCAGTGTTCAGTTTCACGGAAGCGTACTTCCAACCACTGGTGACCAGCTTCTACAAGAATATGTCGACTCTTCTTCAGATGCCACTGTGTTCTAGAAACGGCGTCATTATATCGCTTTCCAATGCCGTCTTCCTAGATTTGCCTAGTTCCACACCCAGTGAAATTGCCACTTTTTTGGTGGACGCTTTCTCCCAGTGCAGCGACGGTTACCACGTTCTCACTCCACCTGACTATGTCATCAGGAGTTTTGTGGCAACAGGCTACGAAAGTCTGCTAGCAGAGAAACATTATAATCTTGAGAGATTCTATGAGGAAGTATTCTTTCCAAATATTAATGCTTTGGAGAGCAGTCTGCGTGATAAACTAGTTGTCTATGCACTGGCTCAGAACAGAAAAAACTTGAATGTCCTGCTGAGAACGCATAAATGTATACCCTCGAGTCCTGATGGCAAGACACTGAAGAGAGTTGAGGATTTGGTATATCCTACTGGCTTGGCTTCTAGGTTGTATGTTCCAGAAGATGGACGATTCCCACATGGTGAGCACTTTGTTAATGGCAATGTACTGAGTTCCCTCCAACAACTTGGTCTGAAAGTTAACGATGTTAGTTGGGCTGACCTCGTGGAGAGGGCTAACTCAGTGCAAGATGCCTTCGATATTGATGAGACATTGGGAAGAACCAGACTTCACAATGTATTGGCATTTATTGACAGAAAACTACTACAGAGCACACCAAGTTTGCATTCATATAGAGCACAGCTGCAGGCCTCGACAGCAGATGATGACAAGATGCTAGCTTCCTGTGATAGCATCAAGAATATCTCATTCCTGCCTGTGCTACGGAAACCAGACATTTATCCCATTTCCTGGAAGGCCGATGAGCTCAAGCTTAATGAATTGGTCAGTTCATGTGAACTCTACTCGCATGAGGCAAGATATCTCGTTTCAGCAACACAGCTGATTGTAAATGAGGAGCACATGACACGGCTCGTGAAGGAATTCTTTGGCTTTGCCAAGAAAGTGATCACCATAGAGCAAGTCATGACACAGCTGGAACACGTTCTCATTGTAGACATTCAGTCACTGAATGACACCCAGAAGTATGAGGAGTTGCATAAGATTTTGTATGCCATTTATGCCTATGTTCAGGACTTGCTGAAGGTTGACCGTCAGTTAGCAGATCAGATATGTCGTAGCATGAAAGAACGTCCATGCATTTTAGTGGGAGACCAATTCCTTGTTCCAGCTCAACTAGCCATGAACTTCCAGTATGATTGCTCACCATATCTTTATGCTATACCGCCAGACATCCTGAGGAAATTCAAACCCCTGATGATAAATATTGGCGTGAAAGACAACTTTAGTACCAAGGAATATGTTGAGGTTCTCCAGCAACTTCACAAAGAATCGGATGGAAAGGTCCTGGATTCCAGACAGCTTGATGTCTCATTAAGAGTCACCACAGAATTGAACAACACTCTTAAATTGAGTGGTTCGAAAGTCACTGAGGCAGCTGATAACTTTGGGGAGATATACATTCCTGATGCCAAAGGTATTCTCCAGCCATCAAGATATCTGTGTTATAATGATTGTCCATGGATAAAGGATCCTCAGGTAACAAATTTCACCCATCCCGATATTACATACAACACATCAGCATGTCTTGGTGTGAAAACGAAAAGACAGGAAACTCTAAGCAAGTATGCGAAGGGTATACCATTTGGACAGAAGGAACAGCTAACGAACAGCTTGAAACGAATCCTCCATACGTATCCATGTGACCATGAAATCCTGAAGGAGTTGATCCAGAATGCAGATGATGCCGGGGCAACCGAGATACACTTCATACGTGACAGCAGACAACATTCAAAAGAACACGTTTTCGACAATTCATGGAAGCCCCTCCAGGGCCCGGCACTCTGTGTGTACAATAACCAGCCATTCACTCGGGCAGATTTAGAAGGCATACAGAAGCTGGGTGAAGGTAGCAAGAACCGGGATCCCAGTAAGACAGGACAGTACGGGATTGGATTTAGCTCGGTGTATCATCTGACTGATGTTCCGTCATTGCTGACTACCTCGAGAGATATGGGAAAGATGTTGTGTGTCTTTGATCCACACTGCTTGTATGTACCGGGTGCTTCTCCAGCTGAGCCAGGAATGATGTATGAAAATGTTGACCAGTTAGAGACGGCATTTCAAGATGTGTTTGGCTGTTATCTCACTGATAAGTTTGACGTAAACAATGGCACTATGTTTCGGCTGCCACTTCGTACGTCCGAAATGGCTGACAGATCAAAGATATCTAAGGAGCCCATCACATTGTCTAAGGTACATTCCATGCTTGAGAAACTGAAGCATGAAGCTTTTGACATACTTCTCTTCATGAATTATCTCACCGAGATAAAAATATCTGATATAGACCCACTAACTGGAAACCTTGTTAATACTTACAATGTCAGACTAATACTGTCCGAAACACAGAGACAGTTGCGTCACTGTATAGCTAACCAAGTGAAAGAGTGGAGCAAAATGGTGAAAGATGGATCAGCATCATTCACTGACATAGAGAGACAAGAATCTGTCTACACAGCATACATCAATGATACAGTGGGTAGACAAGAGAAGTGGAGCATATCTCAGGTTGTGGGTTTTGAAGATGGAGAAACTGTACCTGACAACGTACAGGATGCTTTTGATAATGGAAATCTTGTATTAATGCCTCGTGGAGGTGTGGCCTGTTTGTTGGAAGAGCGGATAAACGGAAAGCCCATTAACAGCAACAAGAGCATGAGTGCCTTTTGCTTTTTGCCATTGCCAATTAGAACTGGGCTACCAGTTCAAGTGAATTCACATTTTTCCCTTGGACATGAGAACAGAAGACATCTGTGGACAAAGGGTGACAGCACAACGGATTATCAGAAGGCTTGGAATGACCTCATGTGTTCCACCATCGTAGCAGAGGCATACGTAAACCTTCTTAAGCATATTCGTATGCACTGTCTAATGGGAACTCTAGAGAATGACAAGGCCATGGTTACTTGTACTAGACAAATACTAGATAGTGCCATCGATACCTATATTAGTTGTTTTCCATTGATTGAAGCAACATTGCCGGAATGGCAGGATTTGGCCAAAAATGTGTACATGAAGATTGCCAAACACCATGCCCCGATCTTGCCAGCTGTACAGGAATGTCCATCATCGGACATTTCAGCCACTAATCTGCAGAGTACACAATGGTCCGTCAGCTGGATGTCTCCCGTAGGAGAAGGTGCGGACAAGGCGTTCTTCATCAGATCGGAAGCTGGAGCTAACTTAACGCATCAGACATCTTCATTTCTTAGCCGTTTTACCAACATGTTCAAGGTGACATCGCATAAGCATGTCAGGACAGACGCCCAGATACTGAGAGAGGTTCTTCTTGCTTGTGGCCTGAGATTGGTCGAAGCACCATTAACATTGGTAGAGAATTTCATAGCGTCGGGCGTGACTATTGATTTTATGAGCCCAGATGGAGTTATCACATTCCTGCAGTCGTATTCGTCCGAGACTTCATGCTGTAAGATTGGTGCCTTACCAAACAAACTGAATAGAACACCATTTGGAGACGTGAAACAACTGAACATCGTCATACAGTATTGTAAATTAGAACGTCAGTTCGGCGAAAAGTTACATGGTCTTCCACTGTTGCTTACTGAAGATGGCATGTTAAGGACGTTCGATATAGAAAAGCCGGTATTTTGTTCAGCCTATGCCGATCTGATTCCTGAGCGAGGAGAGCTCTTCCTCAACAGGCTGCTACTTGATTCTGTGTTTAAGGTTGTTAACTTGTTTGATTGGCCTGTGTTTAAAAAGTTTGATATCACTGAGTTAAGCAGCATACTCACCAGTAAATTACCAGTAGCACTTCTCAGGTCGGGGAAGCCAGTGGAATGGGATAAACAGAACAGCAGCCTGCCAAGTGAAGCTTGGATGAAACGCCTGTGGACAATGATCAGAGAAGAGACAAAGCCAAGCCTGGTTTACATATCCAGCGATAAGGCCAAGGCAGATGTTGAGAGAATCCTGTCACCACTTGACGACTGGTGTTTTCTTCCAGCAAAGGCCACCATTAAGAGTTACTTGTTTCCATTATCGGATGCTGCCCAAGTGATCCACTATACCCAGACCGACTCTAGATGGTACGGTATTCGAAGCATTCTGCAAAAGTTTGGCATCCCAGAGCTGGACATTGCTGCAATCAACGCTGACGTGGCAAAATGTATTGTGACGACATTTGATAAGCCGTGCACTGTCCTTAAACTGTTGCACACTCACCTGGTTGGCAAGGAGACTGCGATTCCCATACCTAAACTTGTTGCTGATCAGCTTCTAGAGTACTTTGTCCGCAACATATCAGAACTACAGGAGGAAGAAGAAAATGCATCTGCCCTCCGAGACTTACCATTCTATACTACTATCTGTGGTCATCAGATTGCCCTCACAGACTGTATTGTTTATACATTGCCATCAAAGATTCCAACTGATGGAATTGATATTTGGCAGAATGAATCTGGTACCGTTTTCTTGGAAAGAAACGATGACTTCCAAGCACTTTATGATTATCTTGGTTGTGCCAAAATAAATGTTGTGGATGTTTATTCGCAGTTCATATTCCAGCACCTGGAATATTTTCCTGAAGATGATCGCATGATCCATCTCTACCATGTCTACTCCAGGTATCTTAAGACTGGGACAGGACATCTGTTGTCTGCTGCGGAGAGAGATAACCTGTTGGGTGTTCTCAACCAGATGCCATTTGTTGATTGTGGATCTGGTGATTTACAGTTGGCCTCCGAATTCTATGATCCGAACAATGTTGTCTTCAAGGTAATGCTGCCAGAAGACCGATTTGCACCTGTACCAAGGAACAGCCCATTCAGGGAGTCTGAGTGGTATGACTTCCTTGGTAAACTGGGTCTAATTCGTGAGCTGAACAGAGAGATGTTTGTTCAATTTGCGAACCAAGTAGCCTGTGAGGGGCATATCCATGACAAAACTGTTGCCTTGGCCAAATCCAAGGTGTTGGTGCAACACCTTTATGGCATGAGTCGGTCGTCACGGAGTGCCATCTTGCCTGAGATTAGCGAGATACAGTTTGTTGCTCAGGCGGACGCTTCAGCCAATCTTACAAAGATTCTCCCACAATATGGAGATGTTGGTGTGGACACTCTTCACTTTACGTCGTTCAGAAACAGCATTAGCAAAAAACATGAGAAACTGATATGGACACAGGTGGCGCTCCTTCCGGAATGGGCCAGTCCATTTGAGCAGCACCGTCTACAGCCAGACGATATCCAGGAAATCATGGAAGGTCTGAAACTACAGAATGCACCACCGCTTGAAATGGTTGTTAGACACTTACTAGCCTTGAGTCATCACATCGGTGATTTGGATCAAAGAGTAAACCAATTAGAATCAAAGATCATCAGAGAAATATTTACGGACATATATCGTTATCTAAGAAACAATGCAATGAACAGTGCCAATGTAAAGGATATGTTGTCGGATGAACCGATAGTTCTCGTTTCAGATGGTGAGCTAGTCAAACCATGTCAAACCGTGGTGAATCTTTATGAAGCTGATGAGATCAAGCCTTTTTTGCTGAAAATCCCTCTACACTTTGGCGAATTTGTTCCATTTTTAAAACATGTTGGTGCCACAGAGACTGTCTCTGTAGTTCAGCTTGCTTCAGTCTTAGAATCGTTCAAGAAAAAGATAGGCATCAGCAGGTGCTCACCAAATGAGCTGAAGGGTGTACTCAAGGCTGTGAAAGGTTTGCTTGAGGCCCTTGAAAACAATGCACCTCGTGATATTGACGTGCCAGTGTTGTACCTTCCAAATGAGGCGGGACGTCTCGTTGATGCTAGCAAACTGGTATACAACGACGTTCCTTCATTTTATGATCGAGTAAAGCAGTTTGGAATACAGTTTGTGGCTGATTTACGTGAATGTGGTCTCAAGTCTAGACACGCAGACGAATTGCTTGCACTTTTACCACAAAGGGTTCGACCAGTGATGCTCAGTGCTTTGGTTAGAGAGGAGCTGACGGAAGAATGTAGACAAACGGAAAGCAAGGAAGGATTAGCAAGAGTTCTACACGAACGTGTACGATCAGAGGTGTTCTTATCTGCAATGGCGAGACTTGTCCGACACCAGGCCCACAAAACAGGTCAGAAGGTCAACGAAAAATATATGTACCACATTCTGGATCGGCTGTCCACCATTCATATTTCCGGCGTGGACAAAGTCATTACACATCTGACGTTCAAGAGGAATCATATCGATGGTAGTGAGATTGAGGAGGCTTGCTTTGTTGAGAAGAGACAAGGACCCAAAACTGATATCTGCGAGTGGCTTCTTTACATACAGAAGGATTCCTCGCTGAAGCACGACCTATTGGTTCCACTGGCCGGGGTTATTAACAGCATCCTCTCTGGTATGCTGCATGATTCTGTATTGTATCTGCTTCCAATTCTGTCGTGTCCGGAGAAAGATGTCCATTCAAAGCTGAACAGTTTGAACATCAGACTTGATCGCGTTCAGTCAGTCAGCCGAATTTCGCTGTTGCCTGAGCTTGGTTCGGAGGTGGAGGAGGAGCTTCGCGAACAGCTGAAATGGGGTGAGGTTGGCTTTGAAACGGGGGAGTATGTGGGCTATAAGCCAGATCCCGAATCTGGCATCATCCATGCCATGATTCGAGAAGAGGTCATGTCCCCACGTGATAACAGAGTGTACTTGTTGGATGTTGGACATGAACAGAACGCAATAATCGTTGAAGCCTCCCAGCTGTTTAAGTTTAATCACAGTTAATGTTGGTTGAGAGGATTGACTAGTATTAAGTCATATTAAATATCTGTTGTTCTGTTCCATATAATCTTTTGCGCGGTCAATTTTACATTGGCATATATATCTACCAGTGTGTGTTTTAGTGTGTGATAGAAATTACTTTCAACTTGTTATCCAAAAACCGTTGATCGTCAGACTTTTCACAATAAACCCTTCATAATTCACCTATTTAATTTTGTGTAGATATTTTTAAACTACTAATATCTCCCTTTCATAACGTCACGAAAAAAGCTATAATCCTTATTTACTGATTTTTCCACTCACTGATATTTTGTTCATGTTTCAATTGAATTAACATAATCTCTATTGACTCTGTCTCGTGCAAAATCTAAGTTAACAACAGATGGCCATCACTCAGATTTGTGTTGTTTTAGGCCACATTATCCTGGTTATTGTAAACTGTAAATAACCATATGGAGAGCTTCATATCTTTAGTGAGTTTGGGAATTTAATAGTCCAGTGGATTAATAACACTTATTATAGCACTAGTTATGTAAATAACCACATGGAGAACTTCATATCTTTAGTGAGTTTGAGGAATTTAATAGTCCAGTGGATTAATAACAATTATTATAGCACTAGTTATTGGTTGGGGGGGGGGGGGCAGTACAATAGGAGAACATTAGAAAATGAGCGTACTTGGTGATTTGAGTCGAGGGATGAAAGAAACCCGGAAATGGACAATTGACTGTTAAGAAGCCCATGAAACGAGTTTACTGATGATCAACACCCATGTTACCCGATGCCGGTGTTACTTTAGGCAACATTGATAGTTGAAATCATACGCCTTGTGGTTGTTATACAAATTATTTTAAAACTATATTAATGAAGATAATCTGCAGTAAAACACCCTTGAAACACCTCTCTGTGCGTGTTTCCGCCGAAAATAGGACTAGCTCGTGCTGTTTCCGCTTTTGTCAAATTAATACTTTCAACTGGAAGCTCTTCCCATAACAATTAAATATTAATCTACCGAAGATGACATTTCTTTTACGATTTAATGTAAAATGAATGCCGATATTGGATTCAGTGTAATGATTGATTTCTATGGGTTTTTTTTAACGTCTGTAATGTAGTGTTACGTTTTGTTTAATTATTGCTTGTACAGTTGTTAAACTTGACTATCTGTGATGATTTAGACTGTTATCTTCATTATAAGAAATTATTTGGTTTGTTCCCGTATGAGTGATTAGTGTGCTAGTCATGCTTTTCTTTTTACTTGATTATAAAACGGTTTATACGTTCTGCAGAACAGTTATGTGTTTGTTTGTTATTCAGTGTGTGTGAGGTAGGTTGCATGTATAAGTGTGCATGACAACATACGGTACGTGAGCAATTTAGCTCACAGTTACGGTTGTGTGGGTTCTACCATCTCTATTGAAATACTAACTGAATATCTTAGTCAGCACCTAGGTCTCTGCAACAATCACCACACAAACACATCAAGTACAAGGTTCTCTGGTGGTCGAGTGCTCTGAGACAACTGACAAGTCCAATCTGTTGTCTATAGTCATTGTGTGTGTGTGTGTGTGTGAACGTTCTTTGACTTTACATTATTTTCTACATGGTCTCTACTGTTAGTAAATAAAACCTAACCCATATATATATATTACAGTTAATCTGTATAAGCAGGTATGTTTTCAGGTAATCTGTATTATATCTCAGTTAGCAATAGATGCAGTAACTGAATAGTTCAGGTAAGATACATATTACCCGATTATACAGAGTAACCGTAACATATATACACACGCACACACACGACCATATAGGTGTCAGAAAAACGAGCTGTTGAATTATTGGCCACCCTCAACCCCCCCCCCCTATAATTCAATATTTAGCCATTCAGGTTAATGGAAATATATGCTTGTATTATTTTTCCACTTACTATGTTTTATTATTTAATGCACATACTAAAATCAACCAGTATTTTATAATCAATAAATTATATCCCAGTAAAAAATATAATAAAGTGATAAAGTATCCATCTTCTGCAAATAAATACCACCAATCTTACCTTTAAAAAGTAATTATATCATCTCTTACCATTACAATGATATGGTAAAAGTTTGCAGAATCTATAACACATACAACGAATCTAGTAAAAGAATGGAGGTTGATACTGTAAATTGACATCTGGATACCTAAATCAAATCTGTCGAGGTGACTAAACAGCACAGAAATGCTCGAGGTTATTATAAGGCCAGGCCAAGCCTCGGCAGACAACCCCCCGTTCAACTGATTGCCAACAATCCCACTTCTTCATGTTGCCGAATTATCACATTGATGTCTAAAATCCTTGCTCTTCTAAAACTTGGATCAACTAAAAAAAATTAGATTATCTATAATAATCTTCATTTTCTCTTCATTTTAGTAACTGTGTTACAATATAAAACATCATGATAATTAATATATCGATGTTGCAGAAAAGCCAGAAATAGTAATTAGTCAACTTGAATATTCTTTTAATTACTCGGTACTCATGCAATTTAAAGAATACCTACAGAGTAATGTACTACCATTCGCCATACAACCAGCACAGATAATAAAGTCAAAACACTGGTTTTCGTTCTGTTCATAGATTTCATAATTAATTATTACAACATACATAGTTGTATGATGGTATATTGAATGCTGTAAATGCTGAAACTTCCATCGAATATGCAGCTATGACCCATTATCAATGCGGGCAGCTGGAAATATGGTAAACTTGTTCTTGCACGTAAATAATAATGTTTTATTCCATTCCATCAATATGGATCTTCTGTTATTGTGAATCACCAAAGTGAATCTATGTAGAAATTTGGATACGGTTAGAATGTGACCATAAACCATGAAGTTGACTTCAGCCCATTTCAGATGATTAATAAAAAGAATCAATCCAGCATTTTTCTTGAATTTGACACAACGTCTAATATTTAACAGTTGTACGGTAGTAAAGTGACATAAATGACAAAAGATTCCTGTCAGACAAAGAAACCCAACCAATCTTGTACCAATGTTGCAGTTAACAACAAACCACAAATGCTATATTTTGCATCCGAAGTACTCCACTGAGAAAGTCCCGAGAAGACTGCCTCGTTCAAAACGAATCACATTCAAAATCTAACATGCGCAAGTTTATCACACAAACAACGTCTCGTTAAGAAAATTAGGAAAGAGTAGACTTTTATTTGAATAGTAGGAATATAAACATCAACCTCAGTCGGAGTGCTAAATATGTATAAATGATATTTACCATTTTATAAATGCTGTAATATACAGATCTTTACATCGCATGTCTTTCTAAGTAGCAGTCGCCTATCAGATGTGTTTTATTAACAGTTTTATTAACCTGTCAAATTTAAGACTGGGTGCAGGATACATAAATATTTTATAATGATGCCGTAAATAAATATTCATATATTAAACACAGCTGATGGAAAAACATTAACAACATAACAAGAAATGCATGGGCATGGCACATGTCAGACACAAATCCACATTTACATTCACATCAACAAATACATCTCATATTCTTATATCTACAGAAACAGCTTAAAATGTAATGTATTTAGTCTAAATGTCTTGGTTCATTAGCTTCATGATCCAAGTTTCACCTGAATGTGTCAATAACTAAACAGTGCCTCATTACACCTGATTGAAAAAAAACTTTATTTCAATCAATGTGTTTTTTATAACTTTTATAGGTAGTCCGGCATTCCAGTGTGTCCACAGGCTTGAAAATAAAATAAAGGAGATCAAGTTGTAGCCTTGATTTGTGGCAAGAACACATCGGGGTGGGGTGGGGGTGGCGGAAGAGGATTAGTTCAAAATGTTTGAAAAAACCAACAAGTGACATGAATGGAAGAATAAACACACCCTTATAAACGAGCGTTTTATTGCAGAAGGAGCTTAATTTCAAAGTGCAAGTCACCTGAATACAATAACACAATCACTTGTGAGGAAATAAGCCAATAAAAATACAGACAATCTACCTTTTTTCACCAAAAAAGGAGCTTTGTCCAAAAAAGGAGGTAAGAAAGTAGATCTAGCAGAATCATGAAAAAGGATATTCTTTGAAATAAAGGAGACGTGGACACACTGCATTCATCATACAAGAAAAAGACTAAACAAACTCATCTCCACTATTTGCCTGGATGTTTAACTTCTAAAACAGACATAAAAAGTCCTCTCATACAAGATAGCTGCAAATCAGTTACTCATTCGCGCACAACCCTATCTTCATAACAACTAGCTAATGATGCACAGCGGTTAGTCATCATGAGGACGCTTCCTTAAATTGCGACTTCAACAGAGAGATGCTGCCTTCTCGTTTGATGGCCTTTTCCCACAGAGGATCCCGTGTTGCCTGCTCAACGATGCTGAATACGAACTGCATACAACCAAGTTTGATATAGGATCCATGCCGGAGTATAGCTGTACCCTCCCAACCAGCGCCACTGCCACCAATAAGACTGGAGCTGCTTGTTTTACAGCTACACATTCTATATATCTGAAATGTCAGTCAAAGACGACATGAGGAGACCAAACATTTTCAGTATAATATGACCAGTCTTACCAAATGATGTATGGACGAGGTAATGACAAAGAACGTATAATTAAGTACCTTTCCAGAATGGGCATTCATGAATTGTTTTTCTTCTTGGGGCGACTGTTTGCGACCTCTCGCAACATCTATCATATCCCTGACGGATTGTACCATCTTGCTCGCCTGAGGGGTTGTTGCTGGCTTGTCAGAAAAGTCACAAGAGTACAACACATTGTCCACGGTTGTTCCATGTTCACTGTAGTTTAGAAGTTCATACTGTCGACTCATCTGTAAAACGAATTTAAGCACAACCTGCAATTGGCTAGTAAAATGTCTTTGGCTGGGATGCTTCTGTATTAAAAACCAGAGATCACATAAATAACGGATTTTGAACAAGTTCGGTTGATCACATAAACACACACACACATATTTAGATTTACGGAGGTAGGGCTTGAAGGATGTTTAGATATGTTGATGCTCTGTGCCTGTTGCCTCTTTATATGTACCTAAAACACACACACACAGACAGACAATAAAAACTATTCAAAACTCACCTCATCATAAAACACACAAGCATGTTTCGGAGATACATAGTTACACTGGCCATAATTATCTAGACAGAGATTCATGTTTCCACCTTAAAACAAACAACGATTACATGATTAAATCTCATTTTAGTCTCATGGAGCCATGCTTCAGGAAATGACACAGGACTGCCCTTATATCAAACAATATTGTCAGAAGGCTTAATGGAGATTAGTAAGTAACATACCTGTACCAATGCTAAATGACCTGTAAACCATTGGCACTGGTTGGCCTTTCCCTGTTAATGGATATATCAATGCCCTTGGACGAACCTCTGAAACAATATCTTGACAATTAGTAAGTTCAGATACTGGAAGTCTAGGAAAGATACTCTTTTAATAAAAGTTTACTGCTGAGCTGCTCACAGAGTAGAAAAACAAAATGTGAATCTGTTGTCATCAAACAACTTTTTTTCTACTCATGGAGTTTTCATATTATCCACTTCAAAACAACAAATAAACTTACCCGGGCCTCTAAGGTTTGTGTTTAACCCAATATCAGTTTCTGGTTCACTTTTGATATTTAAATGGTTTGTATTCTGAGAGAAGAGCTGTTGAAGTCGCTGCAAGGCTAAAGCCTTAATTAATCTGTCGTCCAACTTAGACAAATCAAATTCTCCTGAAACAAATATAATTACACCTCACTAAATCTGAATAGTTGGTTAAAAATGAGCCTTCCGATTGCATTTCACACACACACACACACACAGGGTAAGAAAGAAATTAAATAAGGGTATAATATATACAGCTAATTATCATCTCTTATTTTAAATAGATTTCCCAAATGTAACATATGAAGCTATTCCACTAATTTCCCAGTACAGTTATGAGCATACCTTTGTTTTCCAAATCAGTCATCGCCAGTAATGCATCTACATTCATGGAGGCAGAAAGTGAATCAAACTTTTGATGCATCCACATTTTGTTGCTAGGTTTCTCTTTTTCATCTATCCAAGAAAAAACAAAACAATATTAAGCATTAATTAATAACTAAACAGGTCAGTCATCAGTGACAACAAACAGAATGTCCTAAGTGCCCAACATCACTTTTCATACATGAATTGTATAGGATTTAATGATTTCATTTACATTTGCCATACATATATGTGTTATCTAGTACAGGCTCCTGAAAAAGGATACTAGTTGCCATTTTGATCTCCCAGTAATCTTCAATCTGACTGACAATAAATATCAAACTGCATAAGGCGGATGTTCTATGGCAGGTGACTGTTAGATTTCATATATATATATATATATATATATACTAAGGATACAAATAAATTCTTTGATAACTTCTGAATAATATGTTGGAATTTGTGTTATAAATTTTGTATTATGTACACCTTAGTGTGTATTTTTTCTTCTTCAAATAATAATTAGTTATAATATTATCCATAGATTTATAAATAAATCATGCGTATTTCAAATAATCTTACAACCAATCGATTAATGAGGACCAACTAAAGGTATTTTCTGACAGTGTTTCACATTGGTAACTGTTTTGTTTGATGTTTTACGGCCACGGCCACTTCTGTGCACAAACTGAGCTAAACATGCTGAGCGACCTCCAAAGACAATAAGCCGAAGTAAAAAATGAGACACCCTTCAGACATGCCCTATACTGAGATTTGAACTCAGATGGTTGAGATCTATGCCCAACTGTGCTAAGATTGGGTAATACCTAAAATCTTAGGTATGGAGGCACCAACTGTTTTTAGGTTTTAAGATTCAGTAAGATTTTCACAACATTTGCTGCACTGAAGAAAAGCTGCAGATACAAGTTATTTTCTAAGAAGAATTTAGTATCTAGGTAACTACTAACTGGGGAAAATGTGTAAATTATAATTATACTATGAAATAATTGTTTGTCATAAATAACAATCTTAAAAGTTGGCACGTTTATTATTTTCTCATAACAAAACAACGTAATTCAAGTCCGGTGGAAGATCAGAGGCAGTGATTGTCACGATTCATCACTAGACAGAAAACCAATGTCATTGATGACACTATGAAATTTCTGTGAATGAGTGAACAGGGTTTAATGGCATATGGGCACAAGAATGTCATTTACACAATTCATTGTAACCTTTTAATGACCTCTTACAAGATGAAGATAGATACAAGCTGATTCAAAAATCCGAATATCCATATGGTTCCTTTAGTATTAGTGATTGAGTGTGTGTATATATATATATATATATATATATATCAGATTTATTCTTAAAAGCAACATAACATTCACTTAATAAAAAGTCTCCTGATTGAATCATAGAAACTGAATTCACTAAATGTCAATCAAACGTAAACAATTTCCTCTAAAAATATCAAACAGAATCGTATCAGTCAAAGGTAATTAGGTGAAAATAGAGATAAGATCAACTATGACTTGAGTTAAACACCCCCCCCCCCAATTCAAGTAGTTTGAGCCTAAACATTATACCATCTCTGTTTAAAAAAGGTTCCAAGCTATCCTTCAAAACATACACATCAGTAATACTCTTATTTAAAAGATGTCAACACCGGTTGCACTTATTGTATGTTACATAAACACAAAAATAATATTTACCCTGAGTAGTTGGAGTACTAGGTACACTGCTGCCTGTTTCCAGTGAAGAGGAACACTGCATAACCTGTTTCAGACTAGAACAATCATTATTTGATTGTGTACTGACAAAACTGGTTCCACTGTCCATCACTCTACCACCGTTACTGTCGGACACATTTACACCTTTTGATGATCCGATGCTGCTTGCCGAATTGTGCCGCGACCGCGCGGAGAACTTCTGGCTTCTGGCAAAGTTCAAATCTTCGCCATTCATGGCACTGTTTTTATCATTCAATAATGAACACAAACTGTCTTTGGAGCTGGTTCCACTGGGCACTGTATCCTGAGAGTCTAGTAAAGACAGAGTTCCATTGGTGATCACCTTCTGAGTCTCAGAATGCTGATCAGTTTCCATTGGCTCCTCATCTCGTAACGATAGGGAAGATGATGAAGTTGACGAAGAGACCGATGAACACTTCGACTGCTTCATGACAGGAAGAACTGACGCAGTCGGCTTATTGTTACTGGGCTTGCTTGATGATGATTCGGGAATGCTGGCTTCTTGTGGCTCCTGTTTGACTGCGGCTCCGGCTAAACACTGTGCTATGCTGGCATGAAGATCAACGATGCTGGATAGCCACTGACGACAAGCACAGGACAGAAAAAATGTATGAACAGTCATCAACTCAACCAGAAGATAGATATTTGAAAAAGAGAAGCTAAAGTATTTTATGGCACAAAATTCAGTATTACCTGTTCCTGTTCTGCTAGAGTGAGCGCTAACTGTTCTTTTGTTCCAGCCAAAAGTCTTACATCGGGGATTTGTTTTGGTTTGGGCAACAGTGGTGGAGGGAGTGCATATTGGTCTTTAATTGCTTGCGGGACCTGGAAAAACAAAGAGAATCAATTCACTGAATGGACAAACAAAAAACAATGCAGTGCCACGAGCAACTGAAAACACATACCTTGATTGTTTTTTTTCTTGGGTGATGTATCTTTATTCTGAATGGAGGATTCTTTCGGTGAATTTTCTTCAAGAACTGTATCTTAATAGCATGTTGATCAATGGGTCCTGTAAACTTGTTCCACAGTTTTATCCTCTCCGACAGTAACTTGCTGGTGACAAGTTTTTCATCCTACAATGGAGGAAAAGGTTGATTGACACACATGGTAAATAACATCTAATGACCAAATATATACATAGCAGATAATTTTAATCGTTCAGAACATCACAGTTCATGAGCTGGGCGAGCCACTTAGTTAGATGATCTGACAATTATACATTAAATTTAATTAAGGCTAACAAACTGTGAAAGGGATCTCTGAACCTCTATCGACATGGACATCCCATATGAACCTAACATAACTACAACATTCTTTTAGGTCACGATCAACATGGCCTAGACATGTAGGCCAGAAAATACAAATCTAACCATGTTCACTCAAGAATGATACGAGAGTGTTTATTGCATTCTCTTTTTATCCAACAATTATTTGGTTGAGTTCAATCACACCCGGAACATGTGACCAAAGAAAACGAACCCCCGCAAACATAGCCGTGCTAAGGAAAAACTTTTGAAACTGTCTGTTATTAATTTTTATGTTAACGTTGTTAACACAGGACAAAATGCAGAAACGCAGGACAAATGTACAGCTAGGAAAGCTACTGAGGTGAGCACAAATTACCAAAACAAACTATGTATATGCAGGAGTGACGAAAAATCGATAAGAGAATATCAAAAAGCAAACAAGATCTACTTTGGTCCTTGCCAATCTGTGCAACATAGAACGAAAATGTTTTGAACTGACTCAGTACCACTAATTCCAGTGTACACTCGGTTCAGGCAGGTATGTGCTAAAATACCGAAAAATAAGGATAGATGATTGTTCAATGGTCCTTGGACATTTAGACCCGACGTTATAGTGACAATCATCAGAATAGAATCTTTTTTTTTTGGCGGGGGATGATTCAAGATTAGAGTATCAAGTTATCAATATTAATATAGTGTTCAACTTGAAAAAGAGACTAGTTGTTATTATCTCTTCTGCTTAAATAATCCCAAATCTATATCCGACTTCGTTACAAGATAAACAAATTAATAATAATTTATAGCACTGTTAGTTACGAATGACATTTAACAACAGTGCTTTATAAAACAGATGGTGTCAACAAACAATCTTGATGTCTGTTTGGTGGCATGCTGATACAAGTGTAAAAATAACAATAAATACAGATTTGGGCAGTTTGTTATGAAAACTGAAGTGTCCCCGAACTGACTAGACTACTCTCCATTACTTAAACAAAAACTTTACATCTGAGAACAGTGCATATCTGAAACATTATTAAGTACACGTACCAGACATCGTTCAACATGGTTAGGACACATCCAACGATCTACAGGCATTGAAGCCAGAGGTGGATCTAGGCAATCCAGATGATACAGAAGTGGACAATAGTCACACTGCAACAGAGGCGCAACTCGACAACTTCTGAAAACACAAGTAATTGAATAATTTTTACCCCTTCCCACAGTTCAATACAAAACAGTAGGATTAAGCTTTACATGTGTATATGACAGTCAATGTACCTTTTACAAATGTAACACAATTTTGCAGGTAGGGGAACTAAACCATTATCCAGCTCATATGGCAGTTTCCTCTGAACTCCTCTGCCAATTGGTTTTGGTTTGTAATCACCTAAACAAACAAAAAAAGGGCACAAGTCTCAAACTCTTTTAGCAACACCAGTTAATAAATGCATAAAACTTATAGTCACACCGTAGTTCACATACAACACTGGCCAAAGTTTTCTTCAAAATTCGTATTTTACATTTGAACTCATATCCAGAAATGAGATAATCAGACCAAAGTTTTTAACTGAAGAATGAAACATCTCAAAGGTACAACCCATATCCTGAAAGCCTACAATAAATTGAGCCACCATTTAAAAATAAGGGGGAGTCCTGAAATCTATTAACTATAGGGCAACAATGAACATTCAGCACAGTGAACAGCATCCACCAACTCAAGTGCAGATCCAGTGAGTTTATAAGGATACCACAGAGGCCATGCTAGGTATTGAACAACTGTCCATTTCAACTATTTCACACAGAACATACAATATGTGGAGAACATTAATGAGTAACAAAACAATTTCCATATTACTGGCATATTTTCAACCTTCATATGACTTGTGTACACAGTACCATATAATGCCCATATGTTTATTTAACATTGAACAAATAACTGATGATTTTTCAAACAGAACTAGGTAGTTAAATAACACATTTTCCAAATGTACATTAAATCAACCAGGGTTCATATACTTCCAGATGTATGCATGCATGCTGTTCATGAAATGTTTTGTATTATCCCCAAAATAACAAACAAATCACCCACCAATTACCATAAAACAAGAGTCAGGTGTTTGGAAATATTATTGTGGGGTTTGAATATCCCAATCTTGATGAAGACTGTAAGCTTGTTTCACACCCGATAACCCATGTCCCAGTTAGAAATTATCTTAAGAGAAACAAAACACACAAGAGTAAAATTAACTCTAGTGTGACCACCTATCCAGTAGGTTCATCGAGAACATCCAGAATAAAATAAATTTACTATTAAGTGTCTGTTCTATTTTTAATGGCATCTATTTTATGGCAGAGCTCTGTAACTCTGACTAGAAATCAGCCTGTGTTTGGCAATGGTGATTGCTTAACTGGAACATTTTAATGGAATTTGATTTCACTGACCAGTCACGAGATGTTTGAGCTCAGACTGTCTGAGATGCTCTTGCCTTGAAATGTAACAAAACAATTATCAAAATGTGATCAACAGACGTGAATAAATCCTGGAAAATATTCATTGTGAGATCCACCTGGCAGATATGAATGAAAAACCCACCTGGCAGTTGTATATTACAAGTAATATCCTTTGTTAGCTCAAACTGTTTGGGATTTGCAAAGCTAGCTGCTTTTGCCAACAGCTCCAAAGGTGTCTTGTTTTTATCCGATTCATCCCACTCCATGTCAAAATCATCGTCATGTCGATTGTTCTTAGATGAAGAACCCTTCTTCACCGATTGCTCGCTCTGTCGACTACGAGAACTACAAGTCGAGGCTGTCTCATCATCCTAAAAAAAAGAACGCCTTGAGTAGAAACAAGGAATTACTGTGTTTAAAAAATATCCCTTTAGTGAATAAACTTAAACCTACCAAGTGGCTCCATTTGATGAAAAATTTAATTGAATCTTATTCTTCATTCACCAGTTAATGAACACCAAATGAAATAACTGTAAGTAATGGGTGAGATTACACATTTAACTTATACTTAAGTATAGAGTTTCTAACTGGGAAAGGCGGTAGTCAAAATATAAAAACAATCCATTCCTTCGATTGATTCATTCACATGATATAATTATAAATAAAAAAGAAGCACGACAAGGAAACAAAGAGCTCAAAACTAAAACAATAAATACCAGGCATATTTTATTATAGGTTCGGAGCAGAACGCTGTCATTATTGATGGTTTGTTGCACTATTAGTTGAACACTCAGCTATTTCAAATTCAATGCGCAACCATCTTGTATTTCATACGGAAACAAATTACTTGCCACTGTTGTAAAGATATTCATCGATGTTTTGATATCAACAAAACATGCCCCTATTATCTACACCACCTCCAGCCAAATAATCCCACGTGTTCAGCAAATGCTAAATAGATGATAATCCAAGTATAGTAAACAAATCAATTTGCTGCTGAGAGAACACCACCAAAGATATTCCTAGAACACATTGATCAGTCTCATATGCTCGGATTAATAATAAACATTACCAGTGGAGAGACGATAAAAAACATCAACTTTTTTAACACTACCAGACTTCGCTCCACTGTCTGATAATAGTGATATTACCTCAGTTTTAGGATGCATACGACAACGGTGACAAAGCCATTCACCAATTGGAACGCCATCATCTTCAAGAGGTGGATCACTACAATGAAGTGAAAATGTACATATAGTTTTGTGTAGACGACATGGCAACAGATTCACAGAGAATTATCTTACATACATTTATATAATAACAGGTGTAATGTGACAACTAAGGTAAAAACAATACACGTACTGGCACTGTAAATGGAAAGAAGCCGGACATCTATCACAGCAGAGTAGGTCCCCGCCTTCCTTGCAACTATCACAAGAATCATGGTTATGTACCTTCCCAGGCCTCCGATAGTACCCACGGTCTCGCAATGTGTTCCGTTTTGGTGGATCAACCGATTGTGGTGGCGCCACCAACTTTTCAATTGCCTGTCATAATAAAAACATCTAGCTGTATAACACGTGGAAGCACGAACAGGTATTAAATATTGCTAAGCGGTGCACATAATACAGATCATGTCTACATCTGTGTCTTATTCGGACTCCAGACCTCACTGCTGGCTTCTAATAGGTTAAGTCAATAATTCGGTCACTCATTCCCAGAAATACATTCATTGGGTAACTCCCATCAGAGCAGAAACAATTTGGCGATGATGATGATTGATGTATTATGGCCACTTTTGAGCATACGATAGGCTAAATAGGCATGTTGGAAGACTAAATAGACCTTGCCAATAAGCTAGTGACATATGTTGGCAGGATTTAGAACTACTACAATTGGGTCGTAAACACGACCCGTTAATCGCAGTCTGGATCACCCTTCCTTTTCAGTGTGTATGCAACATTTGTTCGTATATTTTAACGATCATTGCCGGTGATAGTAATAAAAAAAGATTAAATTGGAAGTTCTATGTTGTAGTTCGCAGAAAACATTTCCCATGTACAAGCAGATTGCCGTCTTCATAGCGGAAATTTATGTATAGGCAGTGACTTTCCCATAGTGTTTCTTCAATACACATCTTTGGCCATTTATAATAATATCTAAAATGGACAAGGCAGTTGTAATGTTATCATTTTACCAAGACAATTCAGAGATAAATGATTTGTTTTATTTGGGAGCATTTTCTGTGTAGAACGTTCACCATCATCTAGCAGTAGACTCATGGTGCATGTCAGAGATAATTTTTTTCCGAAACTGATATCAGCCTGACACGTTGTACCAGTAACCTCTGCAATTTTAGCGTGAAAAGGGTTTAAAAATCAAAAAGGTAAATTAGAACGCCATGCAAACAAGATAAGTAACTTGGACTATCATATTTTTTTTCCGAAACTGATATCAGCCTGGCACGTTGTACCAGTAACCTCTGCATTTTAGCGTGAAAGGGGTTTAAAAATCAAAAAGGTAAATTAGAACGCCATGCAAACAAGATAAGTAACTTGGACTATCATATTTTTTTTCCGAAACTGATATCAGCCTGGCACGTTGTACCAGTAACCTCTGCATTTTAGCGTGAAAGGGGTTTAAAAATCAAAAAGGTAAATTAGAACGCCATGCAAACAAGATAAGTAACTTGGACTATCATATTTTTTTTCCGAAACTGATATCAGCCTGGCACGTTGTACCAGTAACCTCTGCAGTTTTAGCATGAAAAGGGTTTAAAAATCAAAAAGGTAAATTAGAAAGCCATGCAAACAAGATAAGTAACTTGGACTAGTCATTTGGTGCAACAAGTTGTGCTAAATGGCATTGGCAGACATCCACATGTGTGTGGGATCATGTTTGTCATCTTCGTTGCTCAATGTTGACCAGCAGGAAAAACATACCAGTACAAATTATGTCTGAATATATTTTTTATACGACCCCTTGCTAAACTGCCTCTGACAGCCTCACGACTGGCATGTGGTTTGACAGGCTGATGGATCAACAACACTGAAAACGCCTTATAATAATCCACCAGTTACTCACAATTATCAAAACTTGTTTGCGATTGACTATTGTTTTTGGGTGGAATACAATTTAAGCTAATAGAAAATGTACTTCATTTTAAGTGCATGTCATTGATGTTAATAGGCAGTTAATAATTGTAAACAAACATGGTTGTCCGGATCTCACGTATATACTTTCCATTATAAACAGAGCTCAGGGTTAACCTGCCCACTGGGTTGGGCTAAACTCGGTTAAACTAATTTTTAGGTACAATTCACCACTAACTGATTAAATAAAACACACTATATCTATATTAATCAGAAGCCAATTTAACAAACAAGCTCAACCAATCACAGAACAATTCGTTCAGGCCACCAACAAATCATAACAAATTACATAATTACTACTGTGCGATACTGATAGTGTCTAATTGTTTCCACCAACAGCATAATATCTCAAATATTGGAATATGTTGATTGATGCACCTTGTCAGCATCTTAACAATGCATACCAATTACCATTCAAACAACTACTTTTCATGTGTATAAAATGTATAAATTTGTGAGTCAATAGACTGTATTCTGAGAAAACCCCAGTTTAACCCGGGTTAAACACCAACTCTGACAGGACAGTGGGAATATTCTTATCAAAATTCCAGTTTCATGTTTTTCCATGTATGTTGAGCCAATCTGCTGAGAAAAAGGTAGATATCTGCCTATATATTCCATACTAAACTTAAACCGTAAGATTTGTATGTTGTTTTCAAAGTCTCTTGTTTAGTTGATTTAGAATGGTTAACAAATGAATTATTCTTGATATTCAATACATTGTTGGTGGTTTTGACAAATAAATAGTGGTGTTATATTTACATGTAATCACCTGATCGATGATGTAAATACATCATCAGAACTCATATCCAGTTTTGCAGTATATTTTCCTTGTTGGCACCAAATTTGAAGGTCCAAAACAAGGGTGAGTTGTGCTTTATGTGATAATTGCGAATTGTTAGTAGACTCCAAATTTTTTTTGAAAATATTAGATCAATTAAGAGTGTCTACATCTGAAACAAGCTTGTAAGTTGTATGATATTTATCTAGTATGAATCATTATTGGCATGCATGTGGTTGAATGAAAAAAATGCTTCATGAACAATATATTCCACTAGACAATCTATTAAAAAATGGAACCCGTTAATGGGGTCTGGGATGGAAAGTACATAGTCTTGGTCTACAGAATTTCCATCTTAATCATGGTGATAATGATCATATAATCAGTTGACTGATGGCCCTAACACTTCTGCCAGTATTTGAACCATAGACTGTACACCAACCTTACTCAAAACAGGAACTGATGGAGTACATTAGATTTAGAAGCACATCAGTGGAAACCAGTCAATAGCCACCACCAACACAGCCAATAGTTTGACAAACTATCCATGCAACTGATGTTCTACACCATGATCATCTTGCTGCACATCCAGGTCACCCTCATTTAATGTGAAAAACAGTTAAATAGCTGTTGTATACCTGTGTTGGAATAAATGGATCCCCATACCTGCATACGTGAAACTGAAACCAACATGTTATAACTAAATAATTACCTTGTCTTTCACTGGAAGGACAGTGTGATTTTATGAAGTACTTTGTTCATGATATCAAAAGCAGTATTTGAACTCATTGTCGTAATATTCTAACTTTCAGGAGGCAAGGATATTTAAAAGATGGTGTTCAACCATGAATATTTCATAATGAATATACAATTCTGTTTTGATCCAGACTTTCACAATATATTCTTTGTGTTTTTGTAGTCTGAGTGTTCCTATTGTGCCGCCATGGTCATGGAAGATTGGTAGCATTCGTCCCCATCCACCCATGCTTCTTCATCATACTACATAGGTGATAGCCACAAATTCAATTATCTTGGAATAAAATTAAGTATTTTGGCCAATTTCCATTTAAATTAATAATTTGGGCGTATAGCTATTTTAACTGAAAATCATACCAGGTAGTGAGATACTCATAGCTATACTGACGTGATTTATCACTGGTTTAAACCTTTAGATCTATGCATGAAACTCAAACTAGTCAACGTCAATTAACAACCAAACAAGGTGTGTTCCAATCGTAATTTACAACAAAAAATTCAGTGGGAGATTCCAGCAATAAAATCGCCTAGTCGGTATATGGTGCAGACGACAATACATACACCGCCTTCGCCATACGAAGTCATGGTGACGGTCTGACATGGATTTCTAATCTTCAATCTAGATAAAATCATCGAAATTAGACAGCGAACAAAACAGCCAATTCTCAACGTATGCATGCACGATTTTGATACAGAACTGGACTCTGCTAGCCAGGAAACGACTGTAATCTGCGCTGCGTCTAGGGTGTCACCAAACAGTATAAAGCCACTGAATAAACAACCTGAACCACAACCCTGTCAGTAGATATCTTGCTGCAGAACCCGCCATTTTCCCGACATTATTCCTACCTCCATCAGCCCTCCGGACACGTCGATATCAAGCTCGGCCATGGTATATAATACAGAATTACTGGCTGGTTTTATTTCTGTAATGTCCTGCTACTGACGTAGCACAATTCAATAATACCTAGTACACATATAATAACAAATAACGTTGGTTCATAATGGCTCCTTTCTTCACTCATTGAGCCGCCCATACTAAATACCAAATATACACAATTACCGAAAAGGAGTTAAATGAACGAAATCTTTACTCTGGGTCTTTTCTTTAGCGGTGCCTTCAATGTCGAAGAACACATTTGGGCAACAATAACATTATCCAAAAAAAAACCAGCCATAATGGCTGTTTTTTCTTCCATTCATGTGTTACTCAATATAATGTATTGATTGATTAGAATACAGTGTCTTCATTACACCACTTTCTCTGACTAGATACTTCGTCTTTATTTAAGCACCAGGCAGTAGATTTACAATTAACCGCAGTCATTTTGCTATATGTATATATATATATATATATATATATATATATATATATATATATATATATATATATATATATGAACTCAAAATTTCACATTCCCAATTACTATAGTGTTGTATTTCAGTTCAATATAACTTTAACAATCATTTTAACTGTTTTACAGAATATAAATATATTTTAGTAAGTTTAAAGTAGGCCTAGATAAATTCAGTTTTGAAGAAAAAACAAATCATTTAAATTTTACTTCATATTATCCAGACCATTATTATATATGTACTATGAACCAAAAACAAAATAGGCTTGCATGGCTTTAAGACGTTTTTTATATTGCTTGTGATACAATTACTTGATCAGTCTTTTCAAAATTATTATATAGTAGTCATATGTGTATAATATATGCATGGTCTGTTTCGTATTTTGACTCTTGTCTTTTTCTCTGCCAACACGTCTAGTATGAAAACGTTCTAATTAATGTGGTATACATTAATTACTCATATCTTTAATAAAATGAAGGGAATTCAAACAAACATAGTTAGATATTTGCCTAGCTGTTAGCATCCACATTATGTTCAGAGACAATAGAAGAATTTTGATTAATGTAGAGTGAAAAATCTTCCGTACATCAGTATTCACAATTTACTCGTATAACCTCAAAGATATTTAGACAATAATAAGTTTTCACAGAAGTCTTAAAGGTGACGGGAAATTTAACATTTCGAAGTAAATATGACGTAACAAACAATTATTTTATTGCCCATCAGATGCACTACGACACTCAAAACAATTCCAACCATCAGCTATCATATTTCCATTAAAATGTTCCCTAAATCCTGAATTTTCACGGACCATTGCTAGTGTGTACTACACTTGCTAGTGCTTATTGTGTGACGTCATGTTTGCCAAACATCACGTAGTGCCACAGCTTTGTTTACAAGCGTCTTGACCAATTGACAAACAAAATGTTAGATTCCGACTAAAGTTTTGACATTCTCAGGGATATCAAGCCCTATAATTTTGAATCACTCGTCAATAAGGTCACATACAGCATTAAGTGCAGGCGTGGATCTAGTGCCGCCACCTGTGTCGCCAACACCCGGTCGACATTTTGTTTGTGTTGGTATAAGTTTAATTGATAAGTCAACACACTGGGCCTGAATGCAAATATTTCCCTCTTCCTATCCCGTAACGTCATTAAAAATAAAATGATATTTGTCGGTACCCGGCAGCCCCTTAGATGCTTGCGACTCTCCCATATGTGGCTTATACAGGAATGTGTCACCCTCGGTGGAACACCTACTATTTTAACAGCTTAGTACTGTCTACAATACAGTAATAAGAAGCTTTGAGTAGGCCTAAGTAAATTTTTACATTTTGCGAATAATAATAATTCTACTTATTCGTGAACTGGTGAATGTCCAATAGTTTGTTCCCAAGATTACCCTATTATCGCTCATACATACCCGTTTTCCATTCACTTTCTCCACCATACTGCTGATTTGTTTGGGCTTAGCATTTATACCAAATGGCAAATGACAAATGAATTTATTTCCAATTTACATGTATATACATATATAACATTAAATGTAACACGGGCTGTGGCAAGTTGGCTTCCATGGTTCTCTATTCATGTTTCGCAGCCAATTGCGCAAACAAAACCAATTTTGGAGGAATGAGTGCATTCTCCATCCACTGGAAGACCCATTTGCACAATTGTATGCGACACAATACACCATTTTATACGTTTAACGAAGACAACACGTAACAGCACATGTTAAACGTGGAGTGTTTGGGGTCTTTGTTTGGCAAACATGACGTCACATTCCGAAGTTTTCCGAAGATCCTCCATTAAAGTTGTGGCCATGTGAGATGCTAGCAAAGCAAGTTTTAAAACCACTGTAACTTTATTACTAGGAACAATTTAAATATATCTCTGATTGAGATTGTTTTAATATATAACACTAAAAGTTTTGACTAATTTGGGAAACTCTTCCTTTGAACTTTAAAGTGTATAATTGGTTTATTTGTATATATAATGACTAACTTTTCATTAACTTTTATTTTCGTGAAATATTTTGATAATCATGGCCTGTATAATTTTACCAAATGAAGCTAGTTTTTATATTTTTCTTAATTCTATTATTTTTATAACTGTTTTGGTTATTAACGTTACTCCCAATTTATATGAATCTATAGAGTGCTATAGAAAATCTGAAATGTTACTCTTATATGGTCACTTTTGAGTGTCAACTACCTTTTATGTTTTTTATATATATGAAGAAAAGTGGCTAAAAGATAACATCACTCAAGGGCTGTCTGTCTGTCTGTCTGTCTGTCTGTCTGTCTGTCTGTCTGTCTGTCTGTCTGTCTGTCTGTCTGTCTGTCTGTTCGTCCGTTAGTCTGTCTATCTGTCTGCCTATCTGTCTGTCTGTAAGAAGTTATTTGTATTTTTAATGAGTATATAAACATTCGGCCCATTCAAGCTTATTCACTCAAAGATATAGGTATTTGATGATAACTTTAATTAGGATTGTGTAGTAATCCGGACAATAATTATATATCTGATACAGTTTAATAATGCAGTAGTCTAAATCAATTTAAAATAATAATATTATTATTATTGAACCCTGAAAAGACAGACACGTTAAGTCTCCCGGTTTCGCCGGGAGACTCTCGGTTTTGAGCTATACACGTCCCGGTCTCCCGGCGGGAGCTCAACACCTCCCGGTTTTTAACGAAACACAAACAAACAAATTATCTAACTTTATCATGCCGGATCTGCACTGACACATATGTTTTAGTCAGTGCATTAGTTTGTATAAAGTGCAATAATTTCAGACTGCATGTGTGCTTAACATATTTCTTCTGCGACATTTTTGCTAGATCTACATTGACACATACTTTATTATCATGGTTTTTTTTCTTGAGTACATTAGTTTTTATAAAGTGCTATAATTTGAGATTGTATATTTTATATGGAACATGGATATTGTGTATTTCATCTGGCTGCAGGTATTGGTTGAAAATAATAAAACCTTGTCAAAACCCTGGAAAACATATCAATTGATATTTTACCTGATGCTGTTATTGTTTTATTTATAAGCTGGCGCTTAACATATATTGATCCTTTCATTGTTATTTTGGAATAAAAATAGACGCCATTTGTAATCAAACAGAGTTATAAAAGTGCTATGAATGTCTGTATGTTAGTTGGGGCGCCTCCGTAGTCTAGCGGTAGCGTGTTGGACCACAGATCATTACCACCCGTGTTCGAATCCCGGCGTGGGCATATCTGAAGGTTGTTTCGTCTTTGGAGGTTGCTCAGCCAATTTAGCCTACCTTGTGCACAAAAGTGGCCGTAAAACATCAACCATCGTCATCGTCTGTATATTAGTTAAGACACTCTCAATGTGTACAAGAGTTCCTATGTTATTGTGGGTCAATAAAGAGTATATCTATATCTATGTCTCAGTTACCATTAGATCGTTGGGAGTTTTAACATTTCCTTTATAGTTTATTTTATGTCATAGAGTTATATGATATTTCATGGTCTCCTTCAGTTCCTGGAGGTTTTAAATGAATTTTAGAGATCAGTTGAAGATGACGTTTCTGAACTGGCCTCTTATACAGAAAACAGACGGTCCAAATAAGTTATAAAACCAATGTCTTTTGTAAACATTGACCACTTCAAGTTATATTATTTTGCATATTTTGAAGTAATTATGGAGACTTGTGGAATGTCGAAACGGTTTTTCATCCACTCGATAGGTGGGGAGGGGGGGGGTGTACTTAACGTGATATCATTGTGGTCGAACGTTGAAAAATATGTCACCTACTTTCTTTTATCAAATCGTGACTAGCAAAATTCAAACACTTGAGTGAGCTTTCTGATAGTTATAAATTACGTTGTTTTATAGCCTCAATTAATGACCACTAAAGAGAGTGTTTTAATCTAAATAATATATTCGTCTAAATTGGTCAGTGTTTATAAAATTGTATAAGCTGTACACAAACATATAACGGCACTTGGTCTACTCGGCTGTTGAACAAGGTTTACTAGCCGAAGAATGAATATAAGCGTTTATAATTCGATTAGATATATAGCAGAATGAGGCCCATTTAGCCTACCATGTGCACAAAAGTGGCCATAAAACATCAATCATCTTATAGCATAATGAATGACCTGTTGTCTATTATAATTGCAGGAGAATATTTGTATATCAAATAAATGCAACAATATGCCTTATCTACGCCAAAAAGGTTGAGCTAATTAAAAAAAAATGTCCATTGTTTACAAAACGATCCCCGGGCAGAGCGCCTTAATTCGCCTATATAATCGCTTATTTCCGTATCTTTTATTCTAATAATAATAATAAGGCCAACATAGCGCCAATATCCTCGAAAAGAATCCAGCTCATTGGCGCACCTAGTACAGGGGTTGGGCAAACTCATAGTCCGGGTACAATGCAAAGTTCATCAACAAATGATCAGATGCAGTGAACACTTAGGAAACTGAGGAGGGTTAAGGAAATCTGAAACGGTGAGTTTTCAAATGGTGATGGAAAGAAGCTGAGCTATTTGATGCCTTAACATTGACCATCGGTTAGTTTCAAAGAGTATAGGGATAGTAACCCTGTCAACGGACAGCAAGTGAAAACCAAATGAACGTTGCTTTATGGGCTCGGGTGTCAGAGAAAGCATGTAAAATAGATACGAAGGTTCTCCAGAAGAAAGAGTTTGATAGGCAATGGCACAGAGTTTGAAAATGATGCGAGATCGAACAGGGAGAAAATGAAGTGATTTCAGAAGTGGCAAAGAATGGGGAAACCGAGAAGACCGTGTAACAACCCTAGCTAAGCAGCTCAGAACACGCCGAAGTTTTATAATATCCTCAGAGGCAATGTTATAAAGAAGAGAGTTGCAGTAATCACACCTACTAGTAATGAATGCTGTAGCAATGGTTTTGGCGAGGGTCCCGAATATGGTAAAAGCAGCAGCGACATGTCAGAGAAACATGTTTTCTGAAATTAAAATCGCTATCAAATGTAACACCAAGATTACTACAGTGGGTGATAGTGTGATGCTATGATTAAGGATGGGTGATGGGAAGAACCGAATAAATTTGCTGCGTTGTCTGGGTGCACCTATTCTCGCCCTGCTCATCCACATTTTTTTATATCCAAATGGTCCTCAGTGTACCTTATTTTAAAACTTTTAACACCGTTATCGTTTACAAGTTTACAGACTTTGGTCATTTGACTCCGCTGACGTCACACTCAAAATGAAGCAAGATTCAGATTAAGCAGAGAGAACGGACTATAATCCATTTGGGGGGTCTTTATAACCATGCAGTAAACGATAATAATAATAATAATAATAATAATAATAATAATAATAATAACGCACCCTTACCAGCTGAATACATTCAAAGGCCCTGTACAAGGGCGACTCCGTGGTCTAACTGGTAGCGCGTTGGACCACAGCTAGATCACTACTATACTTGAGTTCGAATCTCGGCGTGGGCATATCTGAAGGATGTTTCATCTTTGATTTCGCTTCATTACCTTTGGCGGTCACTCGGCCCATTTAGCCTACCATGTGCACAAAAGTGACCTCAAATTAGTTGTATGTAAAAACCTAATAAGATTATAGTTGAATAATGTGTGTGTGTAGTGTGTGTGTGTGTGTGTGTGTGTGTGTGTGTGCGGCGCGCGTGTGATGAAGTAACTTTGACTAATACCATCTCACACGTAAGATATAATAAATCCGGGTCACGCCTGTGTTTCAACTTTGTGAGATACAACCCCCCCCCCCTCTCATCCTCCAGCCACATATAAGCCAGGTGTGACTAGTCTCGAGATTAAACCAATCAATCAATTCATTCGATACTTAGCGATCAATAGTCTACAGTTATAACTTGTCTATTTTCTTTTTGGCAGACGAAATGATATTGAATTCTGCATCATTTCCCACTGTATGTGTGTGTTTGTGGCTATATTTGTGTGTATTTGTCTGTCTGTCTGTCTGTCTGTCTGTCTGTCTGTCTGTCTGTCCTTTCATGCTAAAATCTCAGCTACTGTGTTACTGTTATTTCTGGAGAAATGGTTGCCACAAAATGACGTAGAAAATATCTAAACAGCGCAACAAGAATTTATATCAACACTTTCTTTTGTTAAATTGTTATTGTCCTAATGCGCTGCTAATACACACGCATACGTACCACACTTATCTACACTTTTCCCAAGATTAAGAGTATTATTCTGTTATTTTTTCTTATCCAAAAGGCCACCCACTCGTTTGGTATCTCGTCTTCTAGGTTTAATATTTGATTACCATTTTAACGGAGCCGTCAAAGGCAGAAGAAGAAGACTTGTTTGGAGAGAACTAAATGAGAAAGATCATATTTACAACTGGATGTGGTCCATGAAGAATGCAGAGTTAATTACCTGTGAAAACGATGGATAAACCTTGAAAAAAAAAAATATATATATATATATATGTATATATATATATATATATATATATATCACTTCTATGCAAATGGTTTATTATGATTAGTAATAAATATTTTATGTAAATCTTAGGCTTATAATTATGCCATGTAATACAACAAAGGAATAACACATAAGGAGATACATTTAAAGTGGAAGCGCCCCAACCAGTAACCATGGTAACTATAAAGATTGAACCATTTCGTACAATTTTATTGTTTTAGAGGTTCTTCGTGGTATCGCAGTTTGAAGATCTTAACCTACGGGAGATGATGACGTATCAACTTTCATCATATCGGTGATCTTTCTTCGAATCAATTTTTCACTTACGGAAACCATGCTATTGTACAGGCTCTACACACTTCCGGTCAAGCTGCTGGGTTCAAGTGACGTCAAAATTCAGCATCTTCCGGTCTCTGTCTAGCTTCAAAATGGCGGCGCCCACAGGCCATTAAAAGTCGATTAATCAGTACTTTGAACTGGATTATTTAATATGTGGGTAATTGTTTTCACATTTTGACATCATTTAGGTTAGTTCTGAACATAGCTCTATATTTGAAATGAAGGTGGAGGGTTCCTTTAAAGTTTAAGGCACATCTTCATAATTCCATAAAATCCGTGTCACATCGTCAGATCCCGCTGTACGGCATCTTAATTTAGACACCCGCAGTTCACTTCGCGAGATGTACAAGTCTTTCACCACGACTAATCATGATAATAAGGTACTATAGCTGTTGTCTTTGATGAAAACAATGGCGGATCAGGTACAAAGTGAGGGTATGCAATTGTATGCAATCTTCATCCGAGAAGATGCAAACGTGTTGGTCGTACTAGTGGATCACGGAACAAATGACTGCAATGCGAATAGCATCATATATGGTTCAGAAACAATTACTTGGTAATGGTGTCTGACTGTCGGCTCAGATGTTATTGGTCTGTTCGTTCAGTGATTGTGACACGACTTGGATAATATTTCAGTTCGGCAACTATGAAGTTTATATTGCAAAAAGTCGTATAGGGCAATACAAATCCCGAAACAAATTATCACCCGATTTAACAAAAGCTTCTTACACAAATATTTTGGTTGTCCCTGACATTTCTTTAAAGACCTGTATTCGGTTTAAGTCACTTTTGTCTTCTTGTTAAATCTATTTATTTATAATTTGTCACAAATCCGAACACATTTTCTGATTAATGATATCAGTTCGCCATAATAATTAGGGAGACCTTATCTGCTTAAATACTGTTTATGATTTTCTTTCTACCATACCAGTACACGAAAATAAATAGTTCAAAATGAATTCAAATCGTGAAGAATATTCCATTGAATATTATGTCATAGGTATCTCGATTCAGATTGTTGTTGTCTCACTCCATGTCACAGTCTCACTTCGGGTGGAAGTCGAACTCAATGTCGTTTAGTGTTTCGTCATGAATCATGATCAAGATAATATAATTTTTTTAACTTATCCAGGTGTCCTATTTAGAACATTTATACTAATTATTACCTGTCTATGAGAAGGAGTTGGTACGTCTTGGTGGGTGAAAATAGTGAGAGATAATTGCAAAACATTTTACATGTAGAATATACATTATTCACAGTGTTCTTTATGAATGGAAATACATCAACACACACCACACACACACACACACACAACACACACACACACACACACACACACACACACACACACACACACACACACACACACACACACTATATATATATATATATACTCAGACTAAAATATGTGTGTGTGTGTGTGTGTGTGTGTGTGTGTGTGTGTGTGTGTGTGTGTGTGTGTGTGTGTGTGTGTGTGTGTGAGAGAGAGAGAGAGAGAGAGAGAGACAGAGAGAACGTTTCAAATTAAGTCATTGTCAATGCACTGCACTTTTAAGAAGTCATTGTTTAACTGAAGTTTTGTTTAAATTTGATGTTAATTTATTGGTGTGCACTTGTTATCAAACATGTTCTTAATGAAATCGCAATTTGAATTTAACAAAACTGTAATTCTAAGGAGGCCAGTATTTCCCGTCTTAACTATTTTTATGCTTATATATCTCCTTTACAGATCAGATTTTTTTTTTCTATACTACATCTCGTCATGGTAATTGCATTACTTGATTTAGTCATTATTTTATTAAGGTTCAGAATGGTTATAGCTTGGCAGATACCTCAATCGTTGATATTCATTTAGAAGATATTCGAATTCTAATTATTCTATCCTGGCCATAAGCGTTTTTCGTCTCAATGCCCAGGGCGGTCTTAACGCCTGGGCACGGGCACACTGGAGAGTTGCCCTTCGGCATAGGGGCCACCATGCTAATCTATGTATGTTGTGACTTCCTGTGAGTGGTTGTCTAGGTAGGGGCCCCAGTGCACTGTTTTGTCCGGGGCCTATAATGCTGTTAAGACGGCCCTGTTCGTACCATATCGTCTTAGTAGCCTTTTCCCTTCGCCGTTTCTTCGCCAGTCTCATATCATATTGCAGTTTGTCGTGCCACTTGTCACCAACAACATGTTCACTACATTTGTGTAATATGTGCTAGCGGGGCGCCATTTGTCTCGTGTTCCTTGGACAAAACGCGCCGATGATGTGAGAGAAATTTATGAACGGAAACCTCACTTTTCAATGTAATACTGCCGTATATATACACAACACAGCGTCAAAACACATTTCCTAATGGTTATAAAAACTCCTATACATCTAAGTCGTATACAAAAAAGAGAAAAACTTAGCACTGGCATCACACTAGCTCACAATGTAAACAAAAACCAATTCCATAACTAAACAAGCAACGACAGCGCTTATCGCGTATAGTTATGTTTGGCTGTTGTGACGTCACAAGTTTTATCGATCGACCCGTTTTCGTGCACTGGCGTCACCTAATTCACGAGAGTGGTGTGACGAACTGGAGCCGCCCTTAAGAAAAATAATCGTGGGTGTTGTATAACACTATAATGTGCTAGATTAGAATGGAATTAGAACCATATTGAAAATTCAAATGACCGAGGCTTTTAATGCTGAGACGTACATTATCTAATAATGTTTCACTATAGTCCCAAAGTCCATTTGTAATAAAACCACAGGAAGCGAATCACCTCTTCTTCTGATAACTCAACGAAAAAAACGCCCAGGTCAGAGAATTTGGCGATTATGAGAATGTCAAATTAAGTAAAAAATCTAACAAGCTGTAGTTCATAGTTATCTCTTAGTTGTTCTGTAAGTACCAATTTTCAACTATAGCAATATAAATATTGTCATTGCGTACAAAGATCCGTTTGTGCGAATGATACTTGTTATTAAAGGTGACGGGAAAAAATTACATTTCGAAGTACATATAACATAACAAATAATTATTTTATTCCCTATCAGATGCACTACCACACTCAAAACAATTCTAACCACCAGCTATTGTATTTCCATTAAAATTATCTCAAATTCCTTAATTTCCTAACTTTCACGAGCCATTGTTAATGTGTACTACACTCGCTATAGCTTGTTTACAAGCATTCTGACCAGTTGACAGACAGAATGTCAGGTTCTGACGAAAGTTTTGCCATTCTCAGGGATTTCAAGCTTTGAATCACTAGCGAAAAGGGTCATAGACAGTATTAATTGTGAGGTAGTTGGTGCAGCAAGTGCATACGTGGACCTAGAGCAGTCGCCTATGCCGCCGACACCCGGCCCTGGTCCACAACAAGAGTTGGATTGGTATGTATTTGTTTGTATTGGTATAAGTTTAATTGATAAATCAACACACTGGGCCTGAATGCGACACCACTTTAACTTTATTTCTAGGAAAAAATAAAAAATATTTATAATTGATTTTATATATAACACTAACATTTTGACTAATTAAACCCCCCCACACACACACACACACACACACACACACACACACACACACACACACACACACACACACACACACACACACACACACACACATATATATATATATATATATATATATATATATATATATATATATATATATAAATAAAATTATATCTATGCGAAAGCTGTTATACAAAATGACGCTGCCGTCTCCACTGAATTATTAAAAATAAAGGGGGACGTTAAAGACCCCCTGAGGACGTAAAACACTCTGGCAGTGACCACCCTCAGGGTATTTCGGCTCCATCTTTCTGTACTGCCCCCCCCCCCTGTGATTGGTGGGGGAGGCGCTTCAACCACTCCAACATAGAGGCTGTGCTGAATAAGCGACAGCCTGGGGATTCCTCCCCGAAAAACAAAGCAAGCAAGAAAATATAGATAGGTCTTATATACAATGGTTGTTTATAAACGGAATCAGTAATACAATTTTACACATTTTACACTGTTATAATATTTATAAACATATGATATGTGATATGTATTTGCAACAACCTAAAATGATGTGTGTGTGTGTGTGTGTGTGTGTGTGTGTGTGTGTGTGTGTGTGTGTGTGTGTGTGTGTGTGTGTGTGTGTGTGTGTGTGTGACCAGTAGTTTTTTAAAATCGTTTTTATTTTATAATTAATAAATAAAAAATATTAATTTAATTAATTAATTAAACCAACATAGAGGCTGTGCTGAATAAGCACAGCCTGGGGATTCCTCCGAAAAACAAAGCAAGCAAGAAAATATAGATAGGTCTTATATACAATGGTTGTTTATAAACGGAATCAGTAATACAATTTTACACATTTTATCACTGTTATAATATTTATAAACATATGATATGTGATATGTATTTGCAACAACTAAAATATGTGTGTGTGTGTGTGTGTGTTATATGTGTGTGTGTGTTGTGTGTGTGATGTGTGTGTGTAGTGTGTGTGTTGTATGACCAGTAATAGTATTTTAAAATTATTTCTGATTGTATTTTCTATACCCATATATATATATATATATATATATATATATATATATATATATATATATATATATATTTAAGTAACTAAGATTTATATATATATATATATATATATATATATATATATATATATAATAGATTAAATTACATAATACTGTGAATTGGATGGCTTAAGTTTGGGACCATTAAATAAATAAATATTTAATTTCACAGGATTACTGATTTTTGATCATTAACATAGAATGAGTCGATGGTGTGGATTGTCGTTAGTTTTATTGATAATGGTACGTATAATTCCCAGGTTCTGATGTTGTTTACTTATATATATAATATATATATATATATATATATATATATATATATATATATCATAAATATATCAAATAAATAAATTTTGATAATAGATATAATAATAATAATAAATAAATTATAATAATAATACTACTAATAATAGAAAATACATATTTTGACATTTATATAAACAGGGCGGACACAGTTGCTATGTCTTGTAATCATGTGGTGGTAGCCATAGTAAACAATCAAACCCACGAGTCTCTTTTCCATCTGTGGATGAGGTTACTAAGGTAACCAAACAACCATTCTTATCACCTGCTGTTTTGGCAGGTGTCGAACCACGAGGGGGTGTTTCACGACCTTCACCTTTCCCACAATTCAAAGCGAATCCGCCATATTGGCAACAGTGGAAGCCAAAAATAGTTTATGAGTGGTGGGGTAGTTGCTTGGAGCTAGTGCGAAATGTCGCGATTCTGAGCCTATGCGCATAAAACAGTGTGTTCACTATAAACCAAACTCGATTCAGTTATTGACTTACCTAAAAACGAACAAGATGAGCTCAAAGACCAAAAATACGAATAGCGCAGGTAAAAAGAAGGGTGGAGGATTTCTAGCCAGAGCTGCAAAGGCAAAGTCGTCAGATACAAGCCCAAAACAGACCGTGTCAGAAGAGGAATTGTTAGCCAAAGAATATATTACACCCGATGACGTGCTTGCTTTAAATAGAATAGCAGAAAGTAAGTAGCAGTTTCGTTTAAATTCTCTTCTCGTTTCTTGATTTTCGGCAGTGTCATTGTGAACTGTCGGTGACAATCGCAGTGTGACAGTGGCATAAAATCATGTCACGATAAGCCTCATAAGGTCATTAAGGAACTTAAGATTTAGTTTCATTATAGAACTCTTCTAACTATGCAGATAAATAAGATACAGAATGGAAATTGCGATATAATAAATAGTTTTTATGTTATATGTGTCATCGCTGCACAACATCTGTAGCATTGGAAGTGTACTTTTTAACAATTTATTGCATAATAAGTGGTGTCCATGATTTTTCTCCTAGATTATTTATGTCCACCAGAAGCTAATATATACAATATTGACTTCACACGGTTCAAGTTACGTGATATGGAGACTGCAACTGTCCTGTTTGAAGTAGCAAAACCTGAAAATTCACCAGCAGGTAAACAGTACTTGTGTATCACTGTATGCATGTGTGTCTTGCTCTGTTTGACTGATTTATATATATATTTGTGTGTGTGTATTTAATAAAGTGTCCTTACTAGAGGAGCCATTCAAAGGTGCTGTACAGTAATATCCCAAATAATATGTAGGTAACAACACAACAAAAGATTTTAGTGATAATCATTATTTTTCTGAGAAAGCAACCTTTAACAGGTGTGTTTTCAGAATAGATTTAAACTCTTCAAGAGACAACACATTTCTAACATCCTCTGGCAATCTATTCCACAAAGTGGGAGCTACAACACTAAATGCATAATCACCATATGACTTGAACTGCGACACAGGCAACAGTATTTGACTGTATGAACTGAGATATATAAATACAGAGGGAGGGGGTAGATGTGGGGTCAATTCCACATCAAATTGATCAATTCCAGTTCCAAATGTATTAATTCCGTTTTTCACCTACTCTTTTTTACCATGAGTCAGTATGCCAAGTAGGTACTCGGGAGTACCTACTCATGGTAAAAAGTATTAGGCAAAAAGTGTATGTAAAAACGGAATTGGATTTATTAAAATTGGAATTGATCAATGGAAGCAGAAAGCCTTTGCAAAGGAGCTGCCAGGAATCCGAATTTTCAATTATAGAGATAAATGTGTTCTTATTGTACCCATGCAACAGTTGATGACTAGATCAGCCACTCCAGGGTATAGTGAAAAATATTCTAGATGAGCCTATTCCAGAAGCTGCAGAGGTACTTACTAAAGCCCCTCCTTTCTGCTGCCAGAACGACTAGCATACAACCTCCACCGCAGCTGAGCCATGAAAGGAAGGAATGAAACATGAAAGCCATTATTGAGCAGTTTGGGCCAGTTTCTTCTTCCAAAACATTCAGAACAACCTGGAGCTGTTTGAACCATTTGATTGGCTAGAGATGACGGATAAGCTAGCCTTCTGACAAACTCCCTGAGTTATTGGTAAATACCTCCATGCATGGCAGATGGATGTAGGCCTACCTGAAGGGCGTCCCCTAGGCACAGACTCCGGAGCTTTCTTGGATGGTGTGCTCCCCCAGATTCACCAGAAACTTATGAAAGACATCCCGGATAGCATCTAGGACTAGTAGGAGTACACCAAACCTGTGCTCTGCAGTATGCAAGAAGTTCCTCTTAATGTCCAAAAGAGGTCTATGTAGCACTTGTAGATGTTGCTATTGTCAATCAACATGAACTCACTCCAGCTGATTTTAATTGTAGTCTTTTTCATGACTGCCCAGCTGAGGTTTTGAACCACGGTCCTGTTGGCATTGGTAGAGTTTAGGTCGATTGTGAAAGGTAAGCATGTCATCCCAGGGATTATCACATCTTGGGTACTAAGGTTGGGCAGCCAGACCAAGAGCTGGTCGATTCTGTTGAAGTTGTTTGTGATGACCACATACTGTTGCACGCCATTGACCACAAGCAGGTCCTGCTGCCTGTGGTATGGATTGCGTTTGTGTCCATACTGAGACGAAGCCATTTTGATGAATTGAACCAAGACTGACATTCCTTCATTATGCATTGCTTTGGTGAACACAATGACAGGCATTGATATTCCCACTTTTGATCCTGATGACATCACACATGCAGATGAAACTGGCATGGATGGAGGATTGTCCACAGAAACACACGAAACGGGGGTCACCTCAACCCATGGGAGCCTCTGCCATCAGCCATCGATGACTATTACAGTGCTCTGACCAAAAGAGGGGAAACGCCCACCCTTGGCCACAACCCCTCAAAATTTGAGATATATGTCCATGTGCAGCTGAAGACCTACCCCAGAATCAATCAGTATCTTCTGTGCTCACACCAAGGAGCACTGCTAGTCTTTTTTGGCAGATTGAGTGCCATCAGAGAACTGGGGTTTATTTGATTGGACCCACACCTCAACTGCACTCAAAATGGCTAAGAAAGAGCTGGGAGGTGCAGGTGTTGCTATTGACTCCACTAATGATGTCATTGAGATGCAAAACCTTGGGCCCATGGTGATGTGCGCGGAAGACATGATCTACCATGGAAATGGAGACTGCATTGACAAATGCCAAGATTGATCCTTGGAACTATGGACGACTCTCCACTAAGCCTACACAATCTTAGGGGCTGAACAAGTCAATGCGTACGTTCTGAGCAGAATTTAACCAACAACTTGGTCGAACTCTCTGAGCTGGAGAAGTGGAAACTGGCCGACACACACAGTCCATAGGATGCAGGGGTGTCTGTGAGATAACCAGGCATCGCCTTGCAGAGAATTTGCACAACCTATGAGATGAATGAGTCTCTCACCTGGAGCCCACTATGGCAAATAGGGAGGCTCTCCAAACTCAAATCAACTGCATCAGAGAGATGATTACCCACATCCTCCAGGAAAACATAACATTGGCCAATTACATTAGCACACTCATCCAGGAACAACGGATTACTATTGCATCCATCCTCATGGCAATTGGGATGCCAGTCTCAACCCTGATACGGGCTGTGACAGATTAGGGAAGGTTCACCTCATCACCACCATAAGGTGACCTCGTGGGACACATGACCTGGCCACCAAGGCAGCAACCTTTTTAGCTGATGGGATGCCTGACTCTCATAAATGCACCTGCTTCCATTAGGGTGTGAGTGCTCCCCTGTGGGCAACAGGCTCCATCGGTTTGATGTAGGGAGATGGGGGTGGTCCTTGCACTCTGTTAACATCTGTATTCACACCCAGAGTTTGGTGGGAAGTTATGAAATCTTGTTATTGTTGTACCTGACACTTGACATATACTGAGCAGTATGTCTCTTAGGGCCATGTAAATCCCAAAGACAAAGTACACCTTGGAGCGAGCTTACAGCAGGACATCATGATAGCACATAATTGCCAAGGGCAGGTCCACAGGGGATAAACTTGCATCTTCCAGGTTAGCCAAGAACTACTTCTGTGCATCAAAGCCTGTTCCTACACTCTGTGTAATGTGTATACTGCACATCACCAAAGATTTGTGTACACCTGTGACCCTAGGATTGACCACACATACTTGTTTAGCTGCTCAACACTGGATTGTGTTAATCTTTGTGATTTTTCAATGTTCAAGGTGTTCTAGGCCTTTTCTGCACACACAGAGTCTTGTTTGATGAAGTCCACAATGAGAACACCCAATCAAAGTGTAACCAGTGCAGTGAACAATGCAGTCATAAGACTGAGTATTTATTTGCACACATTAAGCAGTGTCTAAAAGATAAAGCGACACCTGTCACTGTTTATTCTGGTTGAAACATTCAGCACCAGAATCAGACAGTGATCATGATGAGATTGCATGTCCGCCTCAACCTGCTAAACTTTGTCTCCCTCTGAAACAGATATTTACATTTAGAGTCAATTCTGACTCCAACAACATCACTGCATGATCTGCAGATACCTCAGTTCCTGTATCCTTGTTACAAACCATTTAATGTCGCTGAACAAACAGAGCTAAAATTGTTGAAGTGTATGGATGCATTCAGTTAGAGCAAACAAATTTTTGTACACACGATCATTACCCAAAATGATTTCACTGAGCAGCATGTGTACAACTTCATCAGCATTGTAGGACTCTATGATGATGCCAACAATTTCATAGATCAACTCACCTGATGCAGAGCATATGAATTATAACTGAAAATGAGTTTAACCCAATTTAGTTTAAAATTGGGGTTTAGTACAACACAGAGGGGCATATTAAGCCTGCCAATCATGAACCATGCACCATCCAGAACATTGTGATGTAAATAACCTTGTAGAATATGCCCAAAGATTGCTTAGCCTAGTTGATGTAATATTACCATGGTCATTATATATGTCACTCAAGCACACATTACCATAATATATATATATATATATTTGCGACATCATAACTCAGTAACTCATGACTAACAGTCGGTATTCGGAGTATCTACTCATGATAAAAAATATTTTGTTCAGGAAAAAACGGAATTGGAATTGAAAATATTGGAATTGATAAATTTGAATCGGAATTGACCAAATGGAATTGAAATTGACAAAATGGAGTTGACCCCATGTCTGTTCCAAGTCATAGGATACATAACGGTAGGCAGCTTATTTCCAGCTGGTTGAAATTTCACACTGCCTTATCCTTAATGTAGAGAGGCATGCATGTGGTGAGACTGTTTGGCACTGTCTTAGATAGTAAGTATCATATTCATAGTTGAAAAATAATTGCTGGTGTTGGAATGGAAGAATACTCATTATTGATTATACTCCTCTCTATTCAATTCAATGAATGTCTCCGTTTCTCCATTCATCTCTTCTGTTGAGAAGTAATGCCTCGGGATCTAAGCCTGTCCAGGCAGCTGCATGAACATTGCTATTTTCGTGCTAAGCAGTCTGCCAATGATACGTAAATGCTTGTATGTTTGTTGTCTAGCTGATGTACGCACTAATAATGGCCAGCACACCATGTATTGGTTCTTTCATTAGTTTCATGACCCTATAACGTGTAGATTCTGTAGGCGCCTTTGTGGTCTAGTTGGTAGCACGTTGAACCACAGATCAGAGTTTGAATTTTGGTGTGGGCATATCTGAGGGGTGTTTCATCTTTGAGACTGCCACTGGAGGTTGCTCAGCCCATTTAGCCTGGCATGTGCACCAAAGTGGCCATAAAGGATCAATCATCATCATGTACAGTTAAAATGTATAGCTTTGATTTCTGTTTATAGTTCGGGGCGCCTCTGTGGTCTAACAGTAATGTATTGGATCACAGATCACTACCACCCGTTTTCGAATCTCAGCGTGGGCATATCTGAAGGTTGTTTCATCTTTAACTTCATTACCTTTGGAGGTCGGTCAGTCGGCCCATTTAGCCTTACATGCGCTCAGAAAGGTATTATTCTTCCTGTGTGTTAAGATAAGACTAACTATTTACTGTTGTTGGTCTAATCAAACAGTTTGATGATTTTGTATCCATTGGGATGGATGACGGGGCTAGTGTCTAGATAATGTTAAGGTGATACTATTTCTGATTACCACTCTAATATAAATAATAACATTATTGATCTTAACCATATGCTAGATGCAGTAATTAATTATAAGAAATGAAGGTTACAAAACTAATTAATTATAGATGTTGATCATGGCCCAGACATTTCCATTTGGTAAATTCCACAAAATATTAAATGGTAAATTAATTTGTGGATTAATTTTTTTTGTAGCAAACTTCAATTCCAAATTGATCAATTCCATTTTTTATTAAATAAGCAAGTGGAATTTTGGAGTTGAATTGACCCCAATGTCTCTCATGGCCTGTTCTTCGTATATGAAACAAATGGTGCCAAGATGAAGAAATATTCACATATTTTAAAATATTATATCCTAGTTATAAATGCTGTTTGCTGACTTCTGCTCAGGTTAATTATAATTATTTTTCTGTGACACTTTGTACGACATCTCTTGCTATTAGGTAATTGGTGATAATTGTTTTTAGAGAACCATTTTCTGTGTTCTAAATTGATGCAAGCGGCTAGTTGATTCTGTTAACTGAATTAGCACTTGTATCCCTCTACGGAAATTATTCCGATCAGAAGGTATTATAAATACCATGGATATAGCTTATTTTTATATGCTACTCCCCACAAGTGGTTTGTAGTTGTTTTAATGTCTGATTTGAGTGTTTCTACAGAAAAGGACACTTTTGTTCAGGTAACATTGTGTCATTAGATACATCTCATTCTATTTCCTTGTCTAATAAAATGGCTGTGTATTGTTCTTGGTCAGTACCATTCAGGGGATACATTATACTTGGTATTATGATAAGGTAAGCTTTATTGTGTGCTTAAGAGGCATGACAGGAGGGTCTGTTAATACTTTGACCATGATCCAGCATTTCAACAAAAACACCACCTGGAATATTTATCGACTTCGTCTTCGCTTTCGTGAGTTTTGGTTTCATCTACACATCTAACTGATTGACAGCTAGCCACTTATCCATCCCGTAGCAAAGCATCATACTCACAAACCAAATGGGGAAATTCATAGTGACAGGTCTAAGACTATACACAGCGGTGGAGAAACGATGATTTAAAGAACTCCTACATGTTCTGGAGCCAAAGTATGTAGGCATGCAATATAGGCCCTACAACTTTTATGAGTTGACAGAGCGAATTGGGTAGTTACGGACCGTTCTTTATTTCATATGTGAGCTTAACTAATAACTTAAGCTAAGATACGTATTTGTTCCTGCTATTTCTTATTACTAAAGTTAGTACTTTTAATTAGTGTATTAATATTTATGTGTATAGAGTAAACTTTTTTTTGAATTCGCATTTTAACATCTTCAGGTCAGTCAGCAAGAGTCCACTTTATCTTGCAGTAATAAGGTTGCCACCCCACCCCTGATGAGGCAACAATCTCTATCTGACTTTCCTATCATTCAGCCACTAGTTAGGGAGGAAAATAGCCCTGAACCCATTCCTTTTCACCTGGAAGTAGAAGCTGATTCCATCATGGGTGGAAGCTGATTCAGATGTTCTTGAACCAAATCCAAAGAAAAATGCATTAGAGGATTTATTGGGGACAGGTGTTAGGGAGTCCGTAACTCACTCATTAATAATATGTGACATCTATATAGCGCCGTTTTCAGCTATATAACTGCTCTAAGGCGCTTTACAATATTATTATCCCTGACTCAGACCTATTTTCACCCAACACACATCTCAACTCCCAAGGGAGCATACTACACATGCTGCCATTATAGGTGTAAAGCATTACTCAAACACATAGCCATGGCATCCTGTCGGGTAGTCATTTTTATGGATGAGTGAACCAGTTGCCACTTGACAGCATTGCAGCTCATGGAGCCTCGAACCCACAACCATTCGGCTACTAGTCCTATGCTCTAACTAACTGTGCTATCACAAATAGACCATGAAATTTCCAGATACAGGAAGGAGATTCCTAATTCCACAGAAGGATTCTACCACTGACTGGTGGAGGAAGAAATCCTCTCAGTATCCTCTGCTGTGCAAACTGGCCCAGTGTTGTCTCACCATCCCTCAGACTTCAGTTCCATCCGAGAGGGTTTTCTCAACAGCTGGCGATGTAGTTACATCACTGAGGACTAACCTGAAACCCAATAATGTGGATATGTTGGTCTTTCTTGACAAAAATTTATAACTTTAGTTCATGAAGTCACTTGAGATGATGGTTATGTAATTTAGATATTACCAAAAAGTTATTTTAGTTTTCTTGTCATATCGTTTGTTTTTATCATAAATTCATTTACAATTATTTTGTGTTCATTAGAAATAAAGTTGCTGCTTAAAACCTTTTCAGATTAGTTTATTGAGAAGTATGTGTGATCACCGGCATGCTTGAGTAAAGTATTGCGAATAAATCGAACCATGAAATAAATATCGAAAATCAAATCGTCCCATCCCTAATGCTAATGTCCTTAAAGCTGTAGGCCAACAGAGCCTGGAAGAAAACATAATAACAAGATTCTAGTAATACATAGTTTCGATCAAATGTTCATTATTTATGTTCACCTTTTCATCCATTCCTAAAAATAATTATATTTGTTTTGGACATATTTATACTGAGACCATATTTCGAGCAGAACTTACTCATTATGATTAATTGACATTGTAGTCGGTCTGTTGTGTCATCTACCATAGCAACATCATCAGCATAAAGTAACATAGGTAAATTTGGCAACGATTCATTGATAAATAGACCAGGACATGCATCATTACACATATGTACAAGTTCATTCAAATATAAAATGAACAGAAAAACGACATAGCTTACAACCTTGATGGGTACCAGTTATACATTCAAATAGTGCGGTTAAACCATTGGGACTTTTGACAAAAGATTTTAATTTGCTATATATTGATCGAAGCATCTTTATAATCCTGCAGTGAATACCTTCATTGATAAGTCTGTACCATAAGTGTGGAATAGAATCAAAGCATTTACTGAAGTCGATGAAAGCACAACAAAACTTCCCACCAGCTCTTGATGGATATTTCTGCACCGTAGCCATTAATGTAAATATATGATCACTTGTGGATTTACCTGTCTGATATGCACCTTGACTGGGATCTAAGTTTTGGTGGGAAGAGGCCCAAGACATCATTCTCTACTTCAACAATTTTGTGAAAACCTTACCAAGCATACACAACAATAATAATATCCCTCTGTAGTTATTGGCTTTACCTTTAGGGCCTTTTTATGTAATGGGCTGATAATAGCTTCGCATCACATATCAAGGTACATACCAGTAGTAAGAACTGCATTAGACAAGTCACATAGATGTCTAGCTATAAAACATCTGCTCGATACCAAATACATGTATACCGAATATAGAGGCATTTGCCCATTAGTTGATTCCGGTCATGACTGGGTGTCTAAAATAATCACCTTTAACAGTCATGGTAGTCTGTATTGCACATCATCCCAGAACGTTCTAGGACACTGAATGGCCTAAATTGTGCCGATGTGTCGTTTAACAACATTCACCCATCCATCCACCCACCCACATCCTGCCAGAACGTAACAGGTCTTGAATTAAATGTATTGAGTGTCGAGCTTTCCACCGCATAAGCTGGGATTGAGTTCCAATCATTTACTATTCTATGGCTGAACACATGTTGTCTTATGCCTAGTCTCGCATGTAACCTCATCATCTTTTGTCTGTGCCCTCTTGTGTTCGAATCTGTCACCATTGTAAAAAGAAACATACTTATGACTCTGTCAATGCCATTTAGGATCTTGTAGACTCGAATCTTGAGATCGTATTATTATGGCGTGTTTTTTTTACCAAACAACGTAGCTTTGGTGTCTTAAACATCTTGCTAGTTAAAGTCATATTATGTCCAGCTGTAAACCGTGGTTAGATGTCAGCAACAATTAAATGGTAATTGTTTTCAGACAAATAAATATTAGCTATAAAAATCCTTGCAATGGTCAGATAATGTTCATGTCATAATTTGGTTTGGCTGGCATAATTCCAGGTTGTTTTGTTAACTCACCTGGATACCTTTGGAGGTCGCTCGGCCCATTTAGCTTATCATGTGCACAAAAGTGGCCATAGAACATCAATCATCATCATCATCATCTGGATAACTGCGTTACTGTATGAAGAGAACGTAATAAATGTATGGTTCAGTTAATTTGTGATGTAACCCATTTATTAGAAAACGAGAACCATATTATGTTGATTCTGTTGTGGGTTATAATGCACAGGTCCTTGAAAACCTGGAAAGTTCTGGAATTAGAAAATTTTGATTCCAAGCCTGTAGAGGTCCTTCAAAGTCCAGGAATTTGGACATATAGATCTATATTTTTAATCATAAGCATACAGGAATTCAGTCATTACACTTCTTTCAACATATGGGTGTATTTTTTGCGCGTTAAGAGTTCGTTAATTCATTGAAAAGGTCTTTGAATTTGACATTGGAAGGTCCTGGAAAGTCGTGATGTGTATGAACCCTGTAATTTCTATATGGAAGTCTTTCTATTTTTTATATTATATATTTTTGAGACGGTCGTTTGACTTAAATAAATGTATGATATGAAATAAGTTTGTTGAAGTCATTTCTCTTGTTTGATATAATACTGGTCTGTATGAGAAAAGTTGAGTATTAACATTAGTAACATCAACATATCAATGGTTCTATTTAGAGGAAGTCTTACATGGATGGTAGGGTGCCTCCATGGTCTAGCGGTAGCGTGTTGGACCACAGATCACTACCACCCGTTTTCGAATCTCGACTTGGGCATATCTGAAGGGTGTTTCATCTTCGACTTCGCTTCATTACCTTTGGAGGTCGCTCGGCCCATTTAGCCTACTGTGTGCACACAAAAGTGGCCGTAAAACATCAATCATCATCATCTTCCATCATCAACTTAAAAGGAATGTTTTGACTCATAAATATTATGTCGTTTGTGATGTCAATCAGCATGTCTTAGTTTCTTACCGCACCTGGCCACAATTGGAGACTGTGACAATGTTTGTTGTGACCAACATACAAGGAACCTTACACACAGGCCTCTAGCGTGTGGTTATTAATTATAAAAATATAACCAACAGCTGTCCCATGATCATTCTTAGCTTACCAACAGCTCCGTGTGGGGGTGCGTAGGGTGGTGGGGGTTGTCGTCCACTAGAAGCTAACATAGCAGTATACTGGTCAACGGTAGGTGGCCAATCATAGATAACAGCCATGTCCTTTCCAGTGGCTACCTGTATAAAATCTAGACAGATGACATTTCAGTGGCTTAGGCAAAGTACAGGTGCACTGCTTTACAGGTTTGTGATAGTGGACCATTGATGGAGCGTCTTTAGTTATGTCGCACACCTGATACCAATAATGATAATGTTCTGGTATTGTTGTTCCCAAAATAGACTGAACCCTTTGGTGATGGCTGGATTACCTGTGGGATTGGGGGGGGGGGGGGTATGGGGCAAAGGAGCAGGGGCGTTTGAACACTGTTGTTGCGCAACTAACTTAATCAAAGGGCAATATCATTCTGTTCTGGCTAATATGATTTCACTTTCATCTAATTAGACCTGTGTGCATATTAAAGCATTTACTTATGATAGCAATGTTCTCTTTGAACGCTGAGCATGTAAATAATTGACTTCAGTTTAAGTGGTTAGCGTCGGTATCGGTATTACCTGGCACATATGTCGCCAAGGGAACATCTGCCACAGGTTACGAATCTGCCAGGCGTAGACACGAGACAGGTTCAAACCTACAACCAGTCAGCGTGGAGATGTTAGTTTCCCATTATAACTTTTGATAAAGTGCCAGTACTTCTCAGCTAGCTACTTTATATTTGTGTTATGAATATTCTGGTTTTTTTTGGTTGTTGGTAGAAACAAAATCAGTTTTGTATTCTTGTATAACAGAAGTCTTCTATTTTAAAAATTTTATATATATATATATATATATATATATATATATATACATACATAGAAAAACCAGGATAGCTTAGACTTCTACCACTTTGCCTTGCAGTAAAGGTTATTGTTATAAAAATGCACAAAATATAATATCATTATGCCAAATAATGTGTAACAAATAAAACTGAGTTTGAAATATATTATCTGATTGTTGGCTGTTTTTATGGAATGTTGAGGCTGAAGTTGGTTAATATTCAGTAGTTGACCAGTAAACAGGAGAAGTATACAGTATATTATGTACATAATTTTCTCACGTTTGCTGTAACTTTTTCTGTATTACACCACAGAGCAGTCCTACAATGGATGGTTTTCTCAAGTGTAATTAGGGGGTGCCTCCGTGGTCTAGTGGTAGCGTGTTGGATAACAGATCGCTACCACGGTGTTCGAATCTCGACGTGGGCATATCTGAAGGGTGTTTCATCTTTGACTTCGCTTCATTACCTTTGGAGGTCGCTCGGCCCATTTAGCCTACCGTGTGCACACAAAAGTGGCCGTAAAACATCAGTCATCATCATCTCGAGAGTAATTAGTTAATGTTCACTTTTGTGGTCATCCAACTGCAGCCATCATTAGTATGGATTATTAATGTTCTCCGCTCTCCATCTCTGCCATGACTCATACTATATACAACAGACCCGTCTATTTGTAGCGCTGTACTGAATAGTTATCATACCAATGGATTATTCCCAATCAGGCCCCCTAATTAATTTACCAGTGCTGAACCAGTAAATGAAACCTGCCCCAGTGTTCAGGTAAAATGTATGAAAATTGACAGTTTCGAACATCTGTCAGAACCCTGCCTGCTCACTGTGGATTGCTAGTAATAATTAACATACCGTGGAGAGATGACCAGTTAATTTTTTTGTGCTTGGCTTACATTACTTATTAGGCTTGATTTTTAGTGTTCTTTCTGTTGACATGGAACGGAATTACCCGTAGTATACAATAAGACCCTCTTACAATGACAGGTTTCTGCCTTCTCTTTGCTGGTCATTTGCCGTGGTTTGTTTAGTTTACAGTTGATTGATTCTGACATAGAAATGTGGACAGTAAGTGTAATTTGTTTTAACCAGGAAATTGAGGAATTCGTCATTTGCTAATATAGTGTTGACGGTATTAAAATTTAAGACAACACAAAATGTGTTGTTTTTTGGTCATCTGAGAAAGCTGAATTATACAGTATTACAAATGGTGTGAAACAGATAACAAATGACAAATTTAAACAGAGGAAGTCACCGATGAGGTGATCACTAACTTAGTTGTAAGTAGACATGAAGTGGAGCTGAGTAATTCATAATAAATGCCTATCTGAAGGGTGTTTCATCTTTGACTTCACTTCATTAACTTTGTAAGTCGCTCAACCCATTTAGTCTACCATGTGCACAAAAGTGGCTGTAAAACATCAAGCATCATCATGATACAAGCCTATTATTGACTAAAAATTATGGCATCTTTGTCATTGAGTTGACTAGAGTTGTTTAGCTTCAGCACTGATCAAACCTGAGACACATGGCTGAGGGATGTCCACCTAGGGAAGTAAATTCCACAAACACAGGTGTTAGCTGGATTTGAACCCACAATCTGAAGGTTTGCAATACAGAACTCATAACCACTGCTCCACCAGAATCAATGCCCCATCTGCACCACTGAACTGAAATGATATGCAAGTCGAGCAACAATTTAGATTACACAATTATGAAAGGTTACTTTTTATTGTTATAAACACAGTTGTGTAATGGTTTCGAGTTTATTCTCTCTTCCTAACAACAACGAAAACATATGAAATTTATCTAGATGAATACCCAGTTGAAATGTTCAGAAAAATATCGTATATATTTCATGTAAACATGGCTTATAAAAATATAATTGAAAATGTCTGTAGCAAGAATTTTAAAATTTATATTGGACTATAAACAGTGAATGCCAAAAAGGTGAACCAGAACCATTTCAGGTCCAAAATTACCAATCACGAACAAGAACCAATTTCATTTTCTTATCATATTTCCATTACTGATGCTCACACACAAGAAACATCCAACATACCAATGTCATCTACTGTGATAGAGATTTTATGAATATAACTACATATTTGCACATGTTGAGGATGACATATCGCAATTAACAAAGGTGACTGAAAATTGGGTACCACATAAACTGGATTATCTCTGAACATCAACCACTTCACACTTCCCATTATTCCCATATACTGATAACATAGTCTATATTTTAAACCCTTATCATTGCACAGTCCTGTATTTAAAACATTTCTGCACACACATACAAACACATACAGACATACCATAGTATTGCTGACCTGGCCATTAAGTCGTTTTTAAACCTAAAATATCACATTTTATGGTAGTACAGTCCATTAAGCCGACCTAAAATCTGAACCTTTCCCTACAGTATTTCCAGGTGACGTTTTGAATGCAGGAAAGAGTTTTGTTTTTATAATTCGTACAAATGTGTTTTGTGTACTGTAAATAGTTCAAGGCAAATTATAACGATCTACACAAACTGTTTGCACATATGTAGGAACTCAAACTTAAATTAATGGCGTGATTAAACATTCAATGAAACACATATGAAGTCAATGACTTAGAAATAATTAGACAGAGCCTTTGTCTTGATGATACGTTTTGGTCACTACAACGTGGCAATAACCGTGACAAACGTCACAATGCAAATTACCAGTATATGCAGTCAGTTAGTATATCTAACTAACTCTCTATTGAAAATAAATTAATTAGTCAGTGATTATCCCATTATTAGTATAAATATGCCCAGACACAAATATGCACCCTAATGTCTATGCCGCCAAACGAATGAGATACAACGCTCTTGGGTATGGTATGTCTTCAGTACAAGTTGTGTTATTACTGACGCTGCCTTCGAATTGAAACTCGTAAATGCACTACTGAGTCCAACAATATTTATCCATAATTACAAAAATCAGATAATTCTACATATAAATATTGATTTTCATTATAAAGCCATATATAATTATCATCAGCTTGTTTCACTTCTATTTTCACTCCTTGACTGAATGAGTTTAAATAAAAATTACAATTGATGTCAGTTTGCATCTAGGTTAGAGTCTAGTTCTAGATGGCTACTAACACACTGAAATGTTTTCTCCTGATGAATTGATTTCTTGACACTGAAATAGCACCGGCCATTAAGCCGACCCCCAAAATAAGGCTCAAAATGTTGACACAAAGTCTCGGCTTAATGGCGGGGACCTACGGTATCTTAAAATTATAAACCAAATAAAAAAATGTTCTAGAAACTGAAGAATGCTTTACAATTAATGTGTTTTACTTTACTTGTTTGTTTTTGTTAATACCCCATGATGTATTAATAGTTACATCAGCATATCATTAATATTGGCATGTTGTTTATTTATCTAGATGAATACCCAGGATGAGAATGATGGTGAAGAGGTGGATCCGAATGCTGGACGTTTTGTGCGTTATCAGTTTACACCACAATTTCTTAAACTGAAAACAGTTGGAGCAACGTAGGTGATTTTTGAAAGGAATTTTGAAAATGTTTCCATCTTAACTAATTATCATGTGCACACACACACAGACAGAGAGACACACACACAGACAGACAGAGAGAGAGACACACACAGAGACTGACACACAGAGAGAGAGAGAGAGAGAGAGAGAGAATCAGAGACACACACACAGAGAGAGAGAGAGACTCACAGATACACAGAGAGGGGGGACCAACCATACCTATTCATACTTGTTTATAAAATTATTGACAGATTATATGTAGGCCATAGTAAGTGTATTATTATCTACTGATGCTATGGATCCCACGTCTTCTTTTCAGTGTGGAATTCACAGTTGGTAGCGAGCCAGTCAACAAATTCCGCATGATTGAGCGGCATTACTTCCGAAATAAGATGCTTAAAAGTTTTGACTTCGAGTTTGGATTCTGCATCCCCAACAGCAAAAACACGGTGGAACACATATACGAGTTTCCACAGTTAACACCAGAGGAAAGTGAGTAATTCGCTGTTGGTTCGGGGACTGGTCAGTAATTAGTTGGAAGTAGAATACTTCAGAATTTCAGTTGTCACTGAAAATAATTGCTTCATTATCTAGTATTCATATTAGAAATGGAGAGTGGGTAATAATATTTAAGTGTGAATTCTTTGCTGACATTCAGTGAACCATAATTATACTATAGATTTATTAATGTACCCTTACTATTAGGGGTCATTTATTGGTGATGTACAGTGATAGCCCAAGAAGATGTATGTAAAAACCCAATAAGAAATTTAAATTATGCATGCAAGATGCTGAATAAATTTACCCTTTTGTTCATAGTGTATTTTTAATACTGCGTATACTCGATTATAGGCCACACACGTGTATAAGACGCACCCGGTTTTTGGAGCAATAAACCCCCCTAGAGTCGAACCTGTGTATAAGACGTTATTCAGATAGTCATTATTAATGTTGTAAAGCAATATTATTGTATTTCCCCCTAAATTATGCCAAATATTACCTTCCCTTTTAGTCTGACCCGTGTATAAGACGCACTCGCTTATGACGATGATTTCGTGGTATCAAAAGTGCGGCCTATACACAAGTATATACGGTAGTTATCCAGACACAAGTAGTGACTGCACATGTACTGAATATTGATCTCGAGATATGATCAAAAATATCTTCAAACTGACATTTCCTATGTCTGACACAAAAGGGCTATTTGCTGCAGGATAATGAATGTTTAGATAGTCCAACATTTTATACCTGTCCATTTATGAGTCTTCACCCATATTATTTCAAGTACTGTAGCTAATAGAAGCAACATTTTGTCATTTCCAATTCCATTTTGTCAAATCTAATTCCACCTCAAATCTATCAATTCCGATTCTGTTTTTTACTTACTCTTTTTTGCCTACTACATTTTACCATGAGAAGGATCTCTGAATACCTACTCTGAGTACCTTCTTGGAATAACTACTCTGAATAGTTTATATTCCGAGTAGGATTGTCGTGGGAGAAATATTTCTGAATTAAATAAAATAATTTGTGAATACGATATGTTTTTGTAGCAAACTTCAATTCCAAATTTGTCAATTCCAATTCCATTTTTTTAAATAAGAAATTCTGGAATTGGAATTGCACATCAATTCCAATTCCGGAATTGAGTTAACCCCCCACCCCACGTCTGAATAGAAGTAGGCTTTCAGTGTAGGTGTTTCAAAATTGGTAAGCAGTTTAAATATTTATTTGCTTTTTATAATGTGTTATTAAACAAATTACCAAAAGTGCAAATTGAAGCTGACACAAGCTGTATCTTTGATATTGGCTTCAGGAATGATTTGTAACATATTAATTGTATATCAGAAGGGGGAATCTCTATTGAAGATTACCATTTGTGTCCTATTGATTATGGATAAAAGCCAAATACAAGTCTCATAACAATTATTTTCTTGGCTCTAACCCTGTGTTTGGCAATAAACTTGGATCGTGATCTTCAAGTTTTCATGTGGTTGGTCATTTTTGCTTTATAAAAAACAGGTTATGCAGTACATGTGAAATCTGTTTTACAGGTTTTACCACTTCATCTGAAATAAACTTGATAATGTACCAAATCGCTGCTTTGCTAATTACAATATTATCATACAACTCAGAAGATGGTCAGGTCAAACTGGAAATTCCAAAAAAAATTGTGTCGGACTTAACCCATTTTAGAAGACCAAAGTTTTAATTGACAAATTGCCAAGTTTGAAGCAACTTTGGTCCTTTTGAGTATTTTCTTCTTCTGCTTATGTTTGTGCAGTTATCTTAGTGTATATATATATATATATATATATATATATATATATATATATTTTTGTCTATTCATGCAGTTTTGTGTCTGCTTAACTTTGAAATTATCATATTAGATTAGTTATAGTCATAAATGGCAACAATATTTTATATGCATCACCCAGCAATAGCGAGACAAGTTCTGTTTATATTTTCTGGTCTCTCTGATTTATTTACAGTTCAAGAGATGATAGACAGCCCATATGAGACAAGATCGGACAGCTTCTATTTTGTCAACGATAGGCTTATCATGCACAATAAGGCAGACTATGCATACAATGGTGACATACAAGTGTAACAATCACTGTGTACAATATCTGTCTTTGGTACCATACTTTTTATGTGCCTAGACTGGCCTTCATTGTGTGCGTGTGCGTGCGTGTGTGTATGTGAATCTTTATGGTTACACGTGAATACACATGTGTACAGTGTTTAGCTACTTATTGTTGCTTCCTTGGTCAGTCTGTTTTCACAGTGTCCTACATCATTCACATTAATTAGATCATTATGTTTGAGATAGGCACATAACTAGGTCAGTTATTTGTCAGCTCTAGTTCTGTGATATATCTAGCTAGTCAGTGAAAAGAGGGTATTTACAGTTCCAAGGCAGTCAGTTGGTGTGATGGTCTCTCATACGAGAGCCATCTTTTCCACGGGATCCAACCAGACTTGTCTGTCATGCTGGATATAAACAGTAGAATGACGGCATGCTTAATTAATGATGGTGGTGACGATGACGATACAATAATAGCAATCGCCATTATCATTTGCACCGGTAGTGTCCTGTTTCATATCAGGTTCATTCAAGATGTGATTCTCATGTCTGAAAGACTTGATGATTGGCCCATTGAGTGGCATATGTGTCCGCTTCTATAGACGTCGCCAGCGTAGCAGAGAATTTCGCTAGTGAAACACTGTACGTGTGTGTTTATGTATATAACGGTGTGTCAGTAGATGAGCTGGTTTGGCTGTCAAAGAACCTGATGATAACGTGAAGTATCAGTATTGCAATAAAGCTTGGATTCTGTCACATCTTTTAGTACCTCAGCCATATACGAGGATCAGCTTCCTACATTTACTGTTCTGTGTCGTGGCCATTTCACCAAACAGGACATTGAAGTGTGTGCATGTTTATTCCTAATTGATTTGTTCGTGTCTCATCACATTCATCACCGATTTCTCCATTATGTAGATGTACCAACATTGTTGTGTGGTTGATCAGTTGTGTAATTGATGTATTTTGATAAAAGGCATTTCGTGGAGCTAAACTATGCTTAAGAGTATTGATGACAATCAGGATAATTCTGGGCAATTTAATCCGGTTTCAGAAGCATATTTTCTATAAGTGTTTTAGTCCTATTTCCTAGATAAGGTATTTCGTTAAAATGTCATTTGTTAGAATGGACATATCCAATGGTCACCTGTATAGTCTCTTTTAAACAGCTACAGGGGAATGAATTATCAACTACTATTAGTCAAGTGTTGTTGTCCTTTTCTGCTTAACTTGATCTGTGGGGTGGTGCACCTCCGTGGTCTAACTGGTAGCGCGTTCGATCACAGATCACTACCACCTGAGTTCGAGCCTCGGCGTGGGCATATCTGAAGGTTGTTTCATCTTTGACTTCGCTTCATTACCGTTGGAGTTCGCTCGGCCCATTTAGCCTATCGTGTGCAGAAAAGTGGCCGTAAAATCATCATCAGTCATGATCTGTGGGCTAATGTTTGATGCTAGACTGAACGAGCAACATTGTGAGAGGTTTGGTAATAAGAGCTGAATAGATTGTTGACGTTTTCCTTAAAATATTGCCGTAACTAATGCAACTTCAGTCAGTACTTTATACAACTAGTTTAGTGCGAACGGAAGTTTACTGTCGGAGAATTCCGTGCGACTGCTCGTGTTGTTCGCTTTTTTTTGTAGGCAAGTACTTTGTTTTCCGTCCTCAGAAATAGTTAGTCATTTTATGTTTATTTTATTTACTGTTGTTAATTTAGTCAGTAATGGGCTCTGTTTCTCTCTATTCACATTAGTCTGTGATTATTTATTATAAGTGTACAAGTCAGTATTGAGCAAGTTTAGAGCTATCACTGCATGCCTAGTGTATAGAACAAAACTAATGCAATATTGTTGGTGTCTGTAATAAACAACCAGTTTGTTTACCACTTCTGATGTTTACCAGAATGCATAAAAAGGTCAAACTGTATGCTATAGTACGCGCAAAGATCAACAGTTTAGCGCAGTAACTTGTGGTTCTTTTTAGATGGAAATGTGCATGCTGTTTAAAAAGTTCAGAATTCTTCATACTTTATAAGTACACATAGTATTAAATATTACATACAACTATATATGGGTGTGTATGTGTTTTATATATATATATATATATATACATAATTTATTGACAATGTGAACGTATTTGTTGCATTGATTACTGTAATAGCATCATGACTTACAATGCTGTTTAAAAATTGTAATGTGAAATCCATCTGTTCTGTTCTTGAATTTATTCAAGAAAATATAATTAGGACAAATTATTTGAGACAAACTGTTATCTATACATAGATGTGACTGTCAGAGAGGCAACAGTCATTATGTATGTATGTTTACATAGCTTGTGATATTGAGCTCTCTCTCTCTCTCTCTGTGTGTGTGCATGTGTATGTGAGTGAGTGAGTAAGATATTTGATTAGTGTATGAAATGAAGTATACTGGTGCAGAAAATCGTGGATGATTTTGGATAATTCAACAGAGGACTGGCTCACACATGTAATGCCTTGCCAGTCCCTGTGTTTAATTGTGTCTGTGTGTGTGTGTGAGATCACAGACTGAGAAATAATTGTTTGAATGCATACCATTAAATGCTTGCATCAGTATGCCTTACCAAGAGCAATCTAGCCATGTGATTCAGAATGGTTACTCCTGTTGCATTGCTTCAAATTGTTCAGTGGACCAAGTGATGGACAAATTAATGCTGATATCTGTCGCAAGTTTGCGAATCTGCTATTAGTCAAGTACTTCACATTCTGCAGAAGTGATACCCATTCTTAGGATCGTGTATCAAAACTGTGTATCGAAACACATGGTTGTATTGTTTATCACAAAACCCTATTAACTTGTAGTGTTTTGTTTGTGTTGTGTCATCAGCCAGAGAACCTAATGTGGCAGGTCAAAATTAGACAGGACAGTTAGGTGTGATAAGGTTGGGGGTTGGACTGATGTCACCATGTTAGCCATCATAAGGTTGTAGGATAGAGTACAAGCTAACACCTGTCCATGTCCAGTGCATATCAAACAGCCAACTCGCACCTGATCAGCTTTATGATTTTCAACCTTGTCAGATGTTGTTCCTTTTTAGGCTACTCGATATATCGATCCATAAAAGTTTGGGTAATGATGCAGAATGGTCTACGAATGATTGGCATTTTGCTTTATTGCAAGTCCCATATAAGTATTCATCCTGCTTTCGTCCTACTTTCTGCCAAACACCATTCCATGATTCAGCTAAATGGCGGTCCATTCCTTCCTATTTTAAAGTCCCAGCATTGGTTCACCATTCCATTTCTTTTTCACGATGAGTGCAGTTGCATTTTCTGCATTATGATGGAATGATTCAGTGTGGTTCTGTGTGATGGATATAGCCCTCACTGTACATTTCTGACAAGGTTATTTTACAGATAGTATACAATTATTTTGTCTGGTAATGTTTCAGCAAGGACCAGATGCATTTTATTTTTTCCACTGACTGTTGCGTATCAGTAAATGTCGTAATGTGAAGTGATTTCATTTATTTCTTGTCCAACAAACGGAGATCAGATGTTTGTGGAAATAAATCACAGCTATATTGCACGGATTTGTTGTTATTAGTGTCATTGGTGAGCAGTGTAGCATGTATGTAATAATAACAATAAATGTATATTTATAAAGTGATTGATCATATGTAATATGCTCTAGGTGATGTACAAACAACTAGTGTCCGTCACAAGTCTGTCTTGTATAGAGGAACTATTTATCAACAAAAATGTAAACTGCACTTAGTACTAAACAGCAGAACTAAATGAATTGTGTGTGTGTGTGTGTGTGTGTGTGAAACACATGGACCAGATATCACGTTTCCAATGGATTTATTACAAAATTAAACAAATCACAGAAACATAGATAAGATGATACATGCTAAAAATCAACAAGACATCTAAATAAAATGTATTGTTTACAAATAATATATTACAATAGAAAATGTGCTTTAATACAAGCACTAAAAGAAGTACAACATGCATACAATAATGTTATATCATGAAGACAAATTTTAAATCTATATTTAAAAATAAATCAAACAATGATTAAGATGTATGTGCTTTGCGTCGTATAAGAGCTGTATAAATATCGGAATATTTTCTACACTCCAAACGTGGACACATGGTCATACACGTACAATTAAATTTACTTTAGACAAGGTGAGGAACAGAAAAATCAATAAATAATTTAAACTTGTTAGTCTGAATTATAACATCTTTAGATTCCATAAGTTAAAAAGAAACCAAAGACATCCTCATCAAATTCCATAATTACGAAGAAAAAAAACCCCAGATGTAATAGCATCTGATAAAAAAAAATCCTCAGCAAATGATCATGGCAGAAATGATACGTTTGCTGGGGAATTCCCTGAAATATCTGCTAAAAAGGACGAATCCTGCAAAATCTTACTTATAAACAGACCCCAGAATGGACTACAGGAACACATTCTTTTCTATAGTACATAACACTGTTTACATATGCTGATCAATTCTGTAAACACTTCGGTAAATGGAAAACCACAAAATATATCAGTCAGCAATTAGTACAAACAAGAAATTTCAGTTCAATGAACATGCAGCAGATCATATGGATTGCAAAGTTTGTCTGTGGACTCTATAGTCAGTGGGCTACAAAATGATGCATGCAATACTGATAAACATATATGACCAACAAAAATCTTGAATTCTGTACAGTTGTTCCAGTATGCACCGGGCAAAGCCATGACACATACCATCACCATGGATAGTCCTCATTTAAGCAGTAGCTCCCGGTATTTGTGACAACACCTGCAATATAATGATTGGTAAAGTTTGCATTGGTAGTAAATAATCATTATTTAATTACAGTAGAAATTGGAAAAGTCATCGAAGTACGCTCAACCTTCTAAGTTTGACCACTTGTAGAAGGAAGCCATTTCATCACTAGCGAAACATTCATTCTTTCTACACCAAAGAAACTCAGTCAAAACAAGACTAACTTCCAGTAAGACAACCTGGCATTTACCGTCAATGAAACTGGCATCCTGTGATTATGGCACGTGCTGCATTATTAATATAAAGTTTTGCTATGCGTAACACTGTATAATTATGAACATTAATATGGTCCATTCCATTTCCAAAAGTTTGTTCCAATGTCTGCTACTGGTAAACGAAGTTTGGATAAGAATGAGACTGCATTCTTGGAGTCTAAAACTTTCAAATTTCAGAAAAACACAACTTCATTTCTATTGCAATTAGCCCCTTTGTTGTCACATTTTGACTGAACTCCAACAGGATCACGTTATTATATATGGAATATACTCATTTCTTTATGTTTATCCCCTCTATTCTCTTTATAGGTCATATTATATATATATATATATATATATATAGACAATTATATAAAAAAATTGCAAGTATTCCTGTTTTTTGTTGTTGCTGTAATTTGGCTGATGCATTGAGTTGCACTATTTTAGTCTTGGTGCTGGCTACATATGACCAAGGGGTCACCCTCTAGGGAAACATCAAATGCAGGTGTGAGTCGAATTCAAAACCACAACCTGGAGGTTTACTCTAACCACTGCATCATCAGAGCATCTCAGATCAGCTGATGCACTCTACTCATAAACACATTAAGGAGGAATGCATTTTCAACATGTCAAAATCCCTAGATTGATACTAAATAGTAAGTTAAATATTGTACATTTTTTGTTATTAAATTATGTTTGAAATAAATACAAATCCAGATTCAGTTGGTGTTTATGGCAAAAACAATCTCTTGTGCTGCCACCTAGCAACTGACAAATTGCACTTAAAATAAAGTGCACACTTTGGGCTTGTCCTATTGGAATGTGGAAGATGTTTATCTATAGACTAACAGATACAATTAATCAACATTTTAGTGCACAAACCCAATTTTAACACAGTTTCTTTAAACTATACTTCATTCAGAGCACATAATTAAATCTCAATTAACCAACACAGCTGAACTGGTAGTATTAATCAAAAGCCCTTTCACCTATCTTATTATCAACACTAGTTCAATCAAACTATAACAGTCACTGTCTTTTAAAGTGCCATAGTGCCCCAAAACTTAAGTCAAATTTGTAAGACATCATTTCCATACTAAAGGCAGCCGATAAAAAAGTGCACCTCATAAATATGTAAATCGTCTATGTTGTTATTTCTAAATGACACTTCATGATAAATCAATCACCTTCATAGGTTATTAAATAAAACATCTAGCAAATCTGCTTCTCGTATTAAAACAAACCCAGTGATTGTTATGCGACAACAGCTATAAATTAAATAACCAACCTTTGACAAGTCAACCCCTGTCAACGCATTGACAGCTGGTGGGAGATTACTTAAGAGTCGGCTAACTTCGGAAGTCGTTCTGTCATCGCCAAGAAGAACGATTTCTTCCGTCTTAACTAATGGAGCAGACACCTCGGCAGCAATCTGGAGAGAAAATACGATCATTCATAAAACGTGGTTTTATCAACTGTGTCCAGAAATGAAAAGCTACGGTAGTGATCTTGCAAAGCATATAAACCAAGTCACCTTATGCAGTGTGCAGAAAATTAATTATCTCGTGCAAACTGATTACAGAAGAACTGTATCTTCAGCCAGTAGCGGATGTTGAAAGTCAAGCATATTGTTGGAAGTAGTAAAGACTTTTGCTACATTTTGTTTGTTTGTTATAAGTAAGAGTTAGCATAAGTAAGAATTAAGTTTTTTAAGTTTGGCAGATTTTAGCCAAAAGCTCGAAATAGGACAGTAGTGTTAAAAATATTTTGGATACGACATGAAAAAAAAGCTTTTAGATTATTTTTTAGTCACTTCTATCGAGCCCATAGCAATAATTCAGAAACCATATTTTTGAAATATTTTCAAAATTCTATCAAAATTGCTCTTGGATAGAAGAAAAACCAAACATGGAACCAATTTTTGAATTGATGAATATGAAAAATGTGATGGCTATATATTAACAGACCAAAGATGACATAAGCTAAAAAAATACTCCTTCATACGAATTTGTGAAGACCAAATAATTCCATTGCCTTTACCTTTGGTAACGTTTCTAGAACTAAGCTCAGCATGGCAGCTTCTCCATATTGTTTGTAGGCAGATGCTTTCAATCGCATTCTTTCCGCTTCAGCTTTTCCAACAGCTTCAATAGATGATGCTTCTGCACCTCCAATCAGGCGAATTTTCTCAGCCTCAGCACGGGCTGATTCTACGGTCTGTGTCCTGTATTAGTATAAAATAAATTACAATAATAAGACCATATATATCACAGTTTTAGAAAAGATGAACAGGGTTAACATTAAATATTATTTTACTTATCATTGCAATGGTATATTGTCTAATATATATATACATCAATTAGCTGCATCCTGCACTTGGTGCCAACGGTCGCAGGTTCGAACCCCGTAAGAGGTTGAAACTCTTTCAGGGTTTATTTCTCGGCTCACTACATCGTGGGTGGTTGACCACGTTAAATGGTGCTGCCGTCTCCACTGAATTATTTAAAAATAAAAGGGGGACGTTAAAACCCCCCTGAGGACTTAAAACACTCTGGCAGTGACCACCCTCAGGGCATTTCGGCTCCATCTTTCCGTACTGCTCCCCTGTGAGTGGTGGGGGAGGAGGTTTCTCAACCACTCCAACATAGAGGCTGTGCTGATTAAGTGACAGCCTGGGGATTCCCCCAAACAACAAAACCTAAACCTGCATCCTGCTTTTTAAATAGGAATATTCGGATAGTTTTTATTAATATTATTGTTGGGAATTAACAGTAACTCCAATACCATATCGCAGAACAACACTTTGTCAAATACCAGTGGGATCAAATTATTTCAAAGTAAAGTATGTCACTGAGATTGTGTGTGACAAATAGACCCCATCATCAGTTCCAGTAGCCTACTGCACGGATAACAGCAGAAATCCTTCATTAATATCTCCATTAAGAATTCAAAAGTTGGCTGCACCCAAGTAGTTTATCAACATTGAAATTCTTTTGACAGCAGTATATATAACACGATGCATGTATGGTAATCGACTGAAAATAACTGCTGAACCAACTTTGATAGGCAGAGCAGCTTCTAAGTACGAAGATGGCGGCTGGCATCACTGATCAAAAGAGATCCTTAAAAATGATCTTGCATATTATATTACAGATTAATAACTACAGACAAAAAACAGCATTACAGATTAGTACATCCAGTGCACAGACACATACATAATAGCAGGACAATATATTTAACTGGTATGCGACCAAATTATATGATGTTCCTCCTCCAATTTTAATAATCTGTTAAACAATTTCTGCAAAACTATTTACATTCTGGCAACTACTTTCAATATTTAAATAATGATTTGAATCACCTGTACACAGTTTGAAATATGCCTGTGTTACATCTCATTTAGATCAACATGACTCCCATGTGCCATATCTGCTTATAACATCAATTTCAGTCACTATTTTCAGAATGATACAGTTTGGAAAAAAAGCAAATTAAAATAATGCGACTTTACCATCTTAATTCTTCAAAAAGTATATTGGTTTCCAGAAAGACAATGTATTCATGTCAATAACTTTCTAACAAGTTAAAGTCTATCAAGGATAGTGAACTTGTGTCTCATGTATTGGCTCAAGTGACACAACATTCGTTAATTTAATGGAGCAGACTCCACTTTGTGGCACAAGTTGCCACAGTGAAATGAAAGTCCATACCTTTTCATACACTCAGTTTTTATCAGTCTATCCTGATATGTCAGCATAAATAGTGGATGGAAATTCTGGACAGATAAGTCACACGTTCATGTTTCTCTAATCGATGCTGACAAGAAAGAATAATGCAACACACTAACCGTTGGCCCTCAGCCAACTGTTCCACTTTGTAAGCCTCTGCCTCTGCGGGTCGCTTTATCAATGAAATCAGCTCCTTTTCTTTTCGCTGTATCTCCTTCTCCTCTACCTCAATCTGTTTACGCCTCTCAACGACTTCGATCTCAATCTCTTCACTGCGAATCTTCTGCTTTTCTTTAGCAGCCTGCAACTCGTAGGCCAGTTCTGCTTCTGCTTTCTGAAAGGATCCGCTGTATTTATATACATCATCGTAAAGACGCAATTCAGATGCCCACCAAGAACAGAAAGAAATCCAAAGAAGAATGGCAGCACAACGTTTATTACCTGAGTGTTAACTTCCACATCAAAACAAGCCTTCTGCATTTCGTACTGTCTCTTCGAGTTGGCTATCTTTGTATCAGCTTCATAGCGGGCATCCATGCGTGCCTTTTCACATTCAGCTTCCTAAACATATGAAATAAAATATGTTAAGAAAAAAACAGTCACTTTAAAGAAACATAACACAATCTGGACAATACATGACCAACACAACCAGGCATCAGTCTTGCTGACCTTTATTCCGGCATCTCTGTTTGCCTCTGCAACACCAATATCAGCATCTCGTTTGACGTTTGCTGTCTGTGCCCTACCCAGGGATTCCAGATATTCCACATTATCATACACATCCTTGATGGTGAAGCTCAGAATCTCTATCCCCATACGTCCGACATCCGGAGATGCCACCTCACGGACAAGCTGAGCAAACTGATCTCTGTCTTGGTATATGGCTTCAACGCTCAGAGTACCTGTAATGTAGTCAAAAAAACTTTCCATCAAATTCCTTGGATCTTATCTGCCTTAATACAAAACAGACTTCTGTTCAGAAAAACACCACCTTCCAGAAATATTTTCAACTAACCAAGAATTGATCGAAGATGGCCCTCCATGGTCTGTAATACAACGCCTTGTATGTGCTGGCTGTCTTTTCCAAGAAACTGTTCACATGCTGTGTTAAGGAGTTCTCTTTCGGTTATGATCTTTACCTGTGCCACACCAGTCACGGTAAGTGGTACACCTTCTGAAGTTTCAACGTTCTCGCATACTGGATTCAAAGTCATCACTTCTAGCGAGATTCTAGAGGAAGAGCAAACATCTACTGAATCATGCAGTGTATTGAAACCCATATTGAATAGAGTTCCATTAGTTCTGCACGGAACCAGCTTTTACAATAGAGATTTACGAGAAGAATTTCCTTTGCGAACATTTCTGAGTAGTCTTAGCCGACATATACACCGAACTGTAGACGAATATCTAACTGGTCTTTAGACAAATACTGTTCTCTTACTGATAAACCGCAAAGTTCTTATACTAACTTCTGAACATCTGTTACGAGGCACCAAGCCCAGCCCCATCCTCCAATAATAGTCTTCTTACTCTGTGCACCACAGCAACCACCTAAGAGAAAAATTCAATAACAAATATTACACTCGCTCTCTATCTCTCTTCACTTTATCTCTCTCTCACTCTCCATCTGATAGAAAACAAGTTTTCATTTAAATAAATAGGATTTAAATTTATTTAAATAAGCTTAGTAAAATAATTACTGGAACATAATATTAAATAAATATTACCAAAACACACACACACACACACACTCCCTCTCTCTGATAGAAAACAAGTTTTCATTTAAATAAATAGGATTTAAATGAATGCTAAATGGATCATCCAAAACTAGAATGCTAGTTACAGTTTTGTCCAATGAATGCATCCCACTTCCCAAGGCTATATCACAACTGACTACGTATAAAGAGTAAAGTGGATCACCCAAGTGAACAATAAAATAAACATATGGGCTAAACTTTAAATGCTTTGTAAAATATGTCAAAGAAATGGTGTATTCAACGACAAAAATATATTGGGGAATTCACTGTTTGAGCCTTTAATCCCAATTGTTAACTATTAACCATTAATAGCATAATTCTCTACCTTATCATAACATATTCTTATTGATATGCCATTTCAATAAAATATATCTGATTATATTAAAAGCTTGGAAAATTAAGACATATTTGTTTTTCCTAATTAAAGGTTTTGTTATTTTTCTTTGCTGGAAATATTAAATCTTATAATGTCAAACTGTTAACACAATCAACCACATATTAAATAATCCACCTTAAGGTGCTGATAAATTGATAATAACTTTTTTATATATAACCCGTTTAAAAGTGGCATTTTACAAATGGCATCCGTAGCAATGGAAGATCTGTGGCATCACAAAATTTTACACCAGCTGGAATGTCACTCCTGTAAATTAAATCTCATTTCATTATTGGTAGTCATGTGTGGGTTATGCTTAACTTCTAATATGGCTCAATATAAGGAATTTTATAACCACACACACAATATTTCTTCCCCGATGTAACATGTCAAATCACATATCCTATATATAAAATTGTTACTCATCAGTGACCTGGCCAAGATTTAAGTTATTCATTTCTACAATATTATTGAGACGTTGTTCACATTCAGTAGTACACACAATGGCTGGGATAGTAATGTGTACACTTAGTAGCTAGTTAAGCTAGCGCAACTCTGACCAGACATGGGGGCCAATTCCATTTCCACTCAATTCCATTTGGTCAATTCCAATTCCACATAAAATTTATCTACTCCGAGTAGTTTATATTCCAAGTAGGATTGTCATCGAAGAAATATTTCTGAATAAAAATAAAATGGTAAATTAATTTGTAGATTAAAAAACTTTTTGTAGCAAATTTCAATTCTAATTAAAAATTTATCAATTGTCAATCAATTCCAAATTTGAATTGATCCCATGTCTGACTGTGACCTAAGTAAGTCTAGAGAATGTTACGGGATCCTTGTGTCAGAGAACTTGACTTTTCTCCTTCCTGCATTCAACGCTGGCATCTAGTGAAGCAATAATGGTGTTCCTCCAGTAATTGGGTTATTTTTTATAGGCATGTACATAACACATTATTCAAAGCTGAATGTGCTTCATTTGAAGAAACAAGAAAAAAAGATCTGATGCTTTTGATATTAACACTGTGAAAGAAGTTGATGCCAAATAAGAAATCTATGGCACTTGTACACATGAACCTATATAGCTAGCTTAATTTCTACATCCAATCATTCAAGAAAGAAGGTACAAATATTTTTATTTTTTTTGCAGTACAACAAACCAATAACATTTTTCATTAACATTATTGCGCTTTCATTTCATATTTTCTGATGTAAATCTGATCTGCATTTTATTACGACTTTAATACTGCAGATTGTGGACTGGCCATGGGTGAAGTTCTATAGTAAAAAACGTGGCAGTTGGACAGAGAGTACTGAAGCACACACACTTCTGCATGATGATGTGCTCAAAAACATTGATCCTCCTGACATTATGATGAGAGGTTTAAAAGTGGTAGGTGTTTGGATGTACACATGTATCTTTTTAATTTTGATGCACATCAACATGATTCACACTTTAGTATTCATAAATTATTAAATATCTATCTTAAAATTATCTCTTCAGAGAGCCTCGAGTGTTACCAGCCGAATAAGTGACATACTTGAATGACGACCAAACAATTAATTGGTATTAAATGGAATTGTTCTTAGAAATAAAATTGAGTGTTTTGAATTTTGAGTGTTTAATATGCTAAGTATGATACACATATACCTATATGTAAATCTGTAGCCAGTTTAACCATAATTATGATAATATTCAGAAAAAAATATTATAAATTTGATATATTATTAAATACAAGAGGTAGGTTAATGCATGGTCTGTCATGTCTATGTTTTAACTAACATCTTATTATTCAGTTTTTGCTGCTATAACTAAAGGAAGTAGATACCGATTCCACATTAACATGGTTGAAAAACATAGTGGACACCAAAGTAGCATCCAACATGGTTTCGTTTCCTCATTGAAAATTGTTAACAACCCTCACACTATTTTAGAACCTTTTTTTAGTAAGTTAGTCTTTCACTGTTTACCATTAATATTATTTAAAGAACATTATTAAACCTTTATCTTGTTTTTAGTTTAATCGTCCAACCAAAAGCGAGATAATACATTTGATGTGTCCGTGAATTTGCCCAAAACAGACAAAACATTTTGCACCATATTTACATAAAATCATATAAAATTTACTATTTTTACACATTTTTGTTTCTTATGCTAAGCTAGTGACAAACAGCTAGTCATTTTGTCATACTTTGACTGTTCACTCGTGTGTAATATATAATTCACGAGCATCTTTTTTGGACACCGTGTCACAACCAACACATACGATGACGTGCCTTCTAAAGCAGTGAAAATTTAATGACCAAATGGTTTGAATTATCTTCTTTACATTTTAAAACACAAATAAAGACAAGATAGTTCATCATTTGTAGCAAACAACATGTCAGTAAAACATGTTCCCAAATAAACCACTTGGTTTATTAAGGTCACCAGTATTGGAGACACACCCAGGGAAGTGATCGTGTGCTGTCTGGGGGAAGGCTGTTAGAAGTAACTCGGTGTAGTGTAGTGAGTTTGGTGGATGGGTCCATAAGCACTGTTCAGGTATGAACGGTTCATCAAATACAATTGGGAATGCATTTGTATGCAAAGTATGTGAGAAAGCAGGTGATGAAGAGGATATCAACATACAGGAAAGCATGGATCCAGGAAATGGTAAAATCCAGATAACTTTCATCTCTGGTGTCTAGACTGAGTTGGAAAGTTCTGTTATCTCAGAGCTATGCTGAGTGAAGGTGGGGGAGCAAATTCAGCATCAGTGGTTAGAGTGTACTGTGCATGTGGAAAGGTTAGAGAGCCGTCAGGGAACTTGACAAGCAGACTGTGTCATTGAAGTTAAAAGGGAAGATTATGTGACATGCTTGCAGAGTACAGTGGTGTATAAGAATTTGAAGTGAGAGTTGGGCCATGAATGCAGACTAGATAGGATGATTTGAATGGACAGAGATGAGAATGCTGCAATGGATGTGTGTGGTCTCTGAGGGATCATGTACCAAGTATAGAGCTGAGAGAGATAATGGGGGATTGAACTGAAGATGTCAAGAGGAATCGGTTGAGGTGGATGGTACATAGGTTATGTAAAGATGATGGTAACTGGGTGAAGAGAAGCATGTTGTATATGGTGGATGGTACATACTACATAGGTTATGTAAAGATGATGGTAACTGGGTGAAGAGAAGCATGTATGAGGGGGATGGTACATAGGTTATGCAAAGATGATGGTAATTGGGTGAAGAGAAGCATGTTCCATGGCTGCCAACATTTGAAAATTGGAAAGAGTAATAATTTTCATGCGAAATGCAACATACGGCTAACATGACACTATACATCATAAAACCATGTCATTTATCAATACCAAAACAATTTAGCTTCATAGGTATTCTTTTGTGAAAGATTCAACTGCTTTTTTCATTTAATCAGATTTTAAGTCATCATGCACAAGTCTGCACTTTCAGTACATGATTATCCTACATATTTTACACTATACTAATTATTATAATATTAACATATAATGGAGAAAAAAACAAGAAAGAGACAGAGAAATTCACCATATAAATAAGACCATTTACTGTAAACAAAGACAACTGGCCAATCAGGAGAGATTATTTGAATCACGTGACCATCATAATGCAAAAATGGATGTTTACCAGCCAAGATCACCAGCTCACCAAAATCTCTCCAATCTTTGAGGCATTGTTCTTATATTCGGTAAATATTTATAAATATAACATCTGTTACAAATGGTTACAGCAATATATTATAGCATTATTTCAGATCAGAAAACTATTGGATGATAAATATTTGTCATCTATCATGACCCATTCTACTGAAAATCAGTCCAAAATCCAGCCTACAATCAGAAACATTGTATGAAACACAGGATCTCATGCATAGCTAAAATACATCACCCCCACAAAATTCAGAGCCCACCTGGAAAAAATGTATCATTCCGATTCGCTAGCACAGCAAAGACTTTCAAGCCATCACGTCTAGAGCAACTGCCGCGTGATGAGCAGCACAGAGGCTGTGCTGAACAAGCAACAGCCTCAGGATACTCCCCGAAATACAAGCATGCAAGCTGTGTGATAGAGCATGTGGCTAAGATAGTGTCAGAACTGCACCATATGGAACTATTACGGGAAAAAAGGCAGATTTATCGTAGTTTTCAGAGTATTGGCGGAATGAAGAACAGAAAATTGTAATGATTCCAAAGAAATCATAATGGTTGGCAGCTCTGAATTGTTGTATGAGGTGGATGGTACATAGGTTATGTAAAGATGATGGCGACTGGGTGAAGAGAAGCATGTTGTATGAGGTGGATGCTGTGAGAGGTAAAGGAAGACCAAGAATGACATGGAATAAGCTGGTGGTAAGGAAATGAGAGAATGTGGGCTGAATAAGGTAGCTGCACGAGATTGGGAAAAATGGAGAAGACTGGTGTGGGAACCCAGCAGCTAACCCACTCATAAGAGGGAAAAAGGACAATAAAATGAATTGTTCTTGTTGTACATTTTATACTTGTGTTAGGCCATTGTTTCTTGAATACTTGTTTTACAGAAAATTTGTATAACATATATCCTTCCATTAGTTGGGATTTGACAATCTCTCCATTAGTTTTGCCTTTTTTCGGCTTTTATTTTCTTTTTGTCGTTAATTGTCAGTGAAAAGTAAACAATAGACATGTCACTGTCAGCACCGGCATGAGTTGCCATCTTTCCAATGGATTCTTATGCAGTCGCTGATTGGTTGACCCTAGCACTGTCGCAAATTGATCCACATATTTTAATAAGCTTACAGCCGATATTCCATATACCAGTTATGCGAATCTGACCAAAAAATGGAACACATTTAAATGTAATTGCGTGATTCCACATGTGTGATCTGTGACAAAACCGATCGTTCCATGTAGCGATTGGTGTGAATCAGACTGTTGAATCCAGACGTTTACAACTCCGGGTTGTAAACATCTGGATTCAACCATACGATTCGAGTATCCAGGCAGGCTATCACAAGAAAAATATCTCAGAAGGTGAGAGGTGTCAAAACACATGGATACTGCAAGCAGGGTGCCACTTAACAATGCCCCACTCTAACGGGCCTGTTTAGTGCACGGGTCAAGGAAAACAAAATGGGTGATTTGTTGAGTGACACCTGAAGAAAGCTTTTTTCGTGTATGCCACAAGCAAAACCATTGTGCTTAATACCTAGTTATAGGTAGTATTTCTATTTGTTGTTTGTGGGGAGGTTTGACTAGGCGGTGAGAATCGACCACAACATTAAAACCCTATTTGTTATTTATTATGCTTAATTGTTTTAAGCTGGAACATAATATATCACTGAATAATTTATTTTGAAGCAATTTGTAACAATACATCACCAAAAACAATTAGCGACTGAAAGCGGTCGTATCAAAATTTGAACTTCGGTCGATAGGTGTCAACATTTCAAAAATCTACACTATGTATATATAAGTGTGGTCGATCCACCCCACACTGTGTGTGTTTGGCTGTGCCCAATAGGCGACAACTAGGAGTTTGTACCCCAAATTTCAACAAGACAAGTCCTGCACTGTGGTCGAACTTCCACTCCTGCCACTTTACTTATATAAATAACCTTTACAACATTGAATTGGGTCACAAATCATGTGATGATGATGATTGACGTTTTACGGCCACTTTTGTGCACAAGGTAGGCTAAATGGGTCGAGCGACTTCCAAAGGTAATGAGATGAAGTGAAAGACGAAACAACCTTCAGATATGCCCACGCTGGGATTCGAACAAAGGTGGTAGTGATCTGTGGTCCAGCACGCTACCACTAGACCACGGAGGCGCTCTGACAAATCATGTAATCAGTGCCTTATTAGGAACATTAAACATTAAGGGACCAGCAGAAAAGTGCTGATTGCTGAATCGCATATACTAAGATCAAACCATTGAAGTGTAAGGTGGTCAAACCTCCCCACTTCTATATTTTAGGTTAGTAGCTACTGGGGGAAAACTCAGAGTGCTAAACTTCTACATCTTTTTATTTTTAAATTTATTATGAATGTTTTTAATGTTATGTTGGGGGGGGGTTGTATAAGCAATGCTTCAAGCATTTTCCTTTCAACATTCTGTATGCCTTTGCTTTCATTAAAATTATGTATTTTGAATGTCAAAATAAACAATTTGAAGAAAAAAAAAGTTAGCTACAAGCGGGTTGGCGGGAAAATAATAATAAAAAGAATAAACGTCAATTTTATTTCCCGGCTAAGAGTTTCAGATGTGGTCGGCGGGTTTGTAAAATAAGTATTCAAAAAAAACAACAATGGCCTTATCAGAAACTGTCAATGTCATAACACTGACAGTGATATCCATCCTTACAGTAAATAATTATCATTTTCAGTATTCATGAGGACTCTTTCCAGATCTATACAAGCCACTTTAAAAAGTAGTGATTCATCTATCAATGCATTTTGTAGGTGGTACATCATTAAGAAACTACCACACCATGAACAGAATTCCTCCTTTCATGGTTTTGTTAACAGAATTTTTGTGACCAAAATGTCTTAATAGAAAGGACTTCAGATATAGAAATAATGGTCTTATCCTGTTTAACAGCCTACTTTTTTGGGCCTGGCTTATCCATGCATGGCCCAAGATTAGGCTATGCCCAGTGTACATCGGGCAAGTTGAACTGCTATGTGGGCAACCTATTTTTTAACATCACAATTGACATGCACGGATGGTCGGGTCAACCGTTAATCACCTCCAAGACTATACTTTTGCACATTTACTATACCGCTTACTGTATTTGTGAATGATGTTCAAATATTTCCGAGGGTCAAGCCCCTGCACCACATTTGATACTTGCAAAACTTAGCCTGTGGGCCAGTCATTTTTAGTTAACGTCTTTCTTCACAACCAATGTGATAACATTCGCAAGACGCCCAGTTACAATGCAATATCATCAGCAGATATTGGTGTGTGTATCACTGTATGCACACACACACACACACACACATTAAACTTGATAATCATAATGGTTATAGTCTAATTCATTATGGTTATAGACTAATCTGGATTTTGATTTATGATGGTTTTGAGCTGATCATATTCATATAATATTATGTTAGGGGGGGGGGTATAATATTACCATAACGGTAGATGACAAGATGTCTATATTTTGCTTTAATTCTGCAGTATAGAACTATTTGCCATACACATTTATGTTATGTCATTTATTTAGTGTAGGCCATGTGAGTATATCCTATGTAAATATACAGTAATATAAAGTAAACACTAAAACGGGCAATGGTGAAGCCTAAGGACAAGGCTCAGACCGAAACGGCAACAACTGAAGGCCCAGATTGGCCAGGCCAGACCCAGGAGGTGATGGGGGCTGGGCAGAAGGCTTGACGCCTTGAGTTGAAGCCGATCAGATTACAGATGATCATAACATTAATCCCAGAGCCATAGTGTTGTTTTCAAGAACTGACAACCATTTACCTGATATCACCAACGCTTCATTTGGTCCAACAGTGTGTATGTTACCCATGTTGGGTTTAAAAATAATTAATTTATACGTAACAAGAAGCGTACCAACATATAACAAGCAAATTCGTGTTTAGTAAATATTCATGAGCGGCCTAGCCTCGTTTGGAAACAGTGTCTAACATGGATTTTTTTGGTATTATTATTTAGAAGTTATAAAATAAACTACTAAAATTTGTGTTATCCTATTATATAATTCACAACTGTTTAATTTCATTAATTAGAATTTATTTTAATTTAACAAATAATATAATGCATACGCTGCGAGATTATTTACCACTACAAGGAGACGCAATTTGATTATCTCGGTAATTTCTCCTCTTTTAGAGGTGCATGCTCAGCCTATATAAACCAGGTTTAAATTGATAAAACTGTCATCTAGATGCTGTACCAAACAAGCGACAGCCTGGGGACACTCCCGAGCTACAAGCAAATAAAACTGTCATTTAGTTGACATAAATTTTACCAGCAGTGAAAACTTAGTAACAATTCTGGAATATCATGTCTATGAACAAATAGGAAGGTACAGGTAGCCCATAAGACGTTCTTCTTTTAGTTAGCTTGTCGACTATACGTATAAGCCAATACTGACTACGGATGAAACTGTCCTCTCTAGATCACTTATGGTGCCGTACAGCTTCTTCTGAACAGTTGCTGTAAGGAACCTTGTGCTGTTCCTCCCTAGCTTGGGTGTCTTTAACAGAAGCCGACTCCTGATGGCATAGTTTTCTGGTCACTCACCGCCTACTCACCGCGTCAAGGAATGGACTATGAAAGACCGATAAGACTATATATATATATATATATGTGAGCATAACGAATGAAATAATAAATTGACCATGAAGATAAGAACCCTGCATTGGGAGTTCGAAAACAACCTAAAATAGGCTATAGTATATGAATGTGACTAAAAAACTAAAGGTCATAGACACGAAACCAAACTATTAAAGCGGATCCCAAACATTTTCTCAGTATGAAGTCTCAGAATGATAGTACAGGGTAAGCTGTCAAGACGGGGGAGGTCCTAATTAAGTGTAGTTCCCTGAAGGATGGCTTTTAATTCCAATCTTGTTTGTTATTTTCATAACTAGATGTGGTAATGCCATCTAGCATTCACGATTTAGGCGTGATAGAGCAGAGCTTGGGGAAATTCAGGGAATTATAACTAATTAAGGTAATCCCTGAGAATAAACACCTCCTATAAAATAAACGACCAAAACATTAAGAATGTTATCACTGGAACATCATAGCAGGATAGGGGATCAATTTTCTAAATCCCTTTTATCAGTCAACCTTTTGGTTGGAGGCTCTCCCCTAAAAATGTTGGGGGAATTGGAGTATATTAGGTGCATTCTAGGCCACCTTTTCGCCAAAACCAAAGTAGCCGACCGATTTTATGCCGCTAAAATAGGTGACGAGGGACTGTAAAATATGATATATAGCGTCGGACGTTATTGAAAAAAGGCTGTCGTTATCAAAGAATTGAAGGTTCGGAATGTAGATTTGACACACTGTATCTTCCTGTATATGATGTGATATGAATGAAGAAATAGCCTGCTTAGATGGCGATTAGTTGATGTAATATACGGCGCATCAAGCCCCTTGAACTACGTAATGATAGATCCAAAACATACCCCGATGATTATCACGCCTAGAGCGTATTATGTGTACTCACAGAATCTATAACAACACTACTTTTTAATTAATTCAGTGAGGACGACATCGTAATTTAACGTGATCATCCAACCAAGACGTTAACTTTAAACTTGATATAAATTTTTAGAAAGTTTTCATTTTTTAGCGGGATCCAACCTATGACCATTGACAGTTAATCCATCCTTTTGCACTAATTACAACGCGCTTAACTGCTAAACCAACATATCTCACTTAAATAAATGTATGATACTAAACACACACACACGCACACTATATAGCTTTGTCCCGCTGTGGAGTTGTGGCCAACCCGAAAAAGTACAGATTGAGGTCCCTTGCCTTTATTTTCCTCTTGAAAATAACCGGAAGTGACGATAATCAAAGAAACGAGTTGGCTTCATGTTTATTGGCGTGAGTTAGTCTTTTTTTTTGAAAATTGTTTTGTTTTTCTGTGTTTATTATTTACTTTGTATAGGGAAAATCTAAGCTATTCAAACGATTATATGTGTAAGTACCAACTTATCACTTCGTTTCACTGTTGTCCCTTTTGGAGTTAAAAAACCCCAGATGCTTCGATTCTAGACATACTCACATAGGTCTAGTACTCATAGTCATAGATGTCACATAATCTAGTCATACTCATAGTCTCATAGACTAGTAAATATAAGCCTAATGATATTTTTATTTCATTCTCAAACTATCACTATCGTGATTATGTCTATGACATGATGACTATATTAGTATATGCGACTGTGACAATCTAATTTTAGCTGTAACGATATAAGTTTAGTCTAGCCGTAGGGCATAGGCGTACTGCTGGAAAAAATAAGATTAAGTACAACCAAATGATGGTCAAGTTACATGCTAAGTTAGGTGTAAGACAAAATAGGTTCAGCCGGGGACTGTTTGCCCTTGTTTTATTCACTGGCTTTCGACCTGTTTTATGTTCGCCCTGGCCTAGGGAACCATTGCCTTCGATTTACTTAATTACTAGAAAATATTTAAAATACAATTTATTACCAAATAAAAAACAACCATAGATAGACAAGACCAGCAAAATATATACAAAGTTCAGCAGTTTAAATCAGTGTGTGCATGATTTGTAAATCATGCTGATCTCACGGAGGAGCTCCTTTCCATCCAATTTGTTTACAACATAATCATCCCACAATGCAAAGATTTTTGTCTGCTAATTTTTATATTTTATGCATTACACCTGCTTCAATTTTTCACCGGCTTTCAACTGTGAAGTAAGTTCAATAGTTGGTATATATATATATATACATACAGGCATGTCATTATAAGCTGGCACCCGGTGAATTTACCCAGCTACTTCCATTGCAGCGCCGGCTACTCTGGGTTCAATGAAATTACACCTCCTCGGTTTAAGCTCGGCCCGAGGCCTCGCTAAATATGTTCTACTACTCTAGTTCAGTATCCTCCTACTCTAAAACTAAATGAACAGCCTATATATATATATAATTGTATTATATAACATAAGGGCGAATAGTCCCTTTGTTAAGGGGTGAATAACAATAAAGAGCGAATAGTCTTTTTATATCATGGGCGAATGCAACCTATGGCGAATAGTCCATAACCTGTTCAGCCATTGAATGGAAGGTGTTAGTGGTATATATATATATATATATATATACCTACAGGCATGTCATTATAAGCTGGCACCCGGTGAATTTACCCAGCTACTTCCATTGCAGCGCCGGCTACTCTGGGTTCAATGAAATTGCACCTCAGTGAGCCCGCCGCCATTACTGCTAGCGATACTTACAAAGCCATAGCACTCCTGCATAGCAGACACTTTGAGACATAATTGTGACTAAGCTACCCACAATGCATTTCACCAGATCTCATGGAATAATGCTTCCGGTCAAGGACTTCATTTCTGTGTTTGTGGAGTGAATCGATTTTTATGAATTTTCTTAGTTGAAAAAAGTTTTAGGATGCATTTTTCTGGATTAAGATGGAGGAAAAGGGTCCGATGGCAACTTGGAGAGTGCTTGTTGGCGAAAATGACAACAATGAGGAAGATTTCCACGGGTTTACTGTGGAAGAAGTGAAGAAGGGTCTGATGTTGATTTAGACATCATGGTGCAAGAGGGAATCTTGCAATCGGACAAATAGGTGTCAGACATCACTTTCAGTGACAATGGTGGGACTTATCTTTCACCGTCTTTGTTGAATATTCTATGAAGAGCCAAGGAATAATTGTTTTAATGACTACTATTCATGTGCATGTTTATCTGAAACCTGCACATCTTGTGATTCTTCTAACATTTTTTGCAAATCAGAGTGATCCATATCTAATTTTTTATGATTTAAAAAAAATATCAGGTATGTCTTGTGTGCAGAGTTACTGCTCACTGGTTGGGAAAATCACACACATACCCAGAGAAGAGCTTTATCACACACACACACATTTATAGCAGAGGTCTTTTCATATACAACTGATTAGGGAAAAAGAATATATCTATCAGAATCATCACCTGTAGCAAATTATAATTAGTCTCCATGTTCTGTTTTGAATTTCTCTGTGCTCAGAGGACAGATGTACCTGGCTATTAATGGACCAGATTCTTTACAAGCCTGAGACAAGTTGGGTTTACATTTGTTGAGCAAAATTTTTCTGGCAGACCCAACAGTTCACCTTCATTTCAAATTTTCAGGACTAACAGCTGTTTTCATAAATGATGTTTATTTCAATAATCCAGTTCAAAGTGCTGATTAATTAACTAGCAATGGAGTGTGCATGCCCCTATTTTGAAGTTTGACAGACTGGAAGCTCCTGAATACTAATGTCTCCCCTCAACCAAGCAATTTGACCGGAAGTCTGTATAACTCATTTAAAGGCATTTACACCACCTCCGTGGTCTAACTGGTACCGCATTGGACCACAGATCACTACCATCTGAGTTCATATCTTGGCATGGGCATATCTAAAGGGTGTTTCATTGTTGACTTCGCTTCATTACCTTTGGAAGTCGCTCGGCCCATTTAGCCTACCATGTGCACAAAAGTGGCCATAAAACACCTATCATCAAAGCATGTAAACAAGTGTTAGTCAATAATAATTCCAGAACAAAACATACTAATCTCGCTAAATTAACACCATGACTGACATTCAGCTATATCAGTTTGAGCCAGAAGAACCACTAAAATTTGAAGGTGATTCCGATTGTTTCAGAGATAGCAGAATAACTGAAGAAAACACGAGGAGAACCAGGAACACCAACTGGTGTCTCTGTGTGACGTCAGATCACTTGACTTTTCTCCTTCTGGTCTTTGTATCTGGCTGTCATAATGGCAGCCCTTCAGTAATTTCGATTATTTCCTTGCATCTATGATATCAGATATAATTCATGATTATTATTGTGAAATTTTTGTTTACTGTCATAGGTATTACGTATGTAAGTAATATTATCTCGGGGTGAACAGCCCCTTTAAGAATGTCTGTAATGGTTATGATCCAGGATGTTGTGAATATTTCCTTTGGCCTTTCTCTATTGTCGAAGATTTCAAGGGCGACAGTGACATCATGGGCCACTGGAGTCTGTTCTGTAGTGAATGCTCCAGTATCAATGCTCTCATCTAGAAGCTATCCTCTTTTTAGTCCAAACTTCATCACTGATAGAGAGACAAATTCTGAAACCAGTCACAGGTTGGAGAATAATGATCAGCTCTGCAGAATAACTAGTTAGTGCTAGACATGCTCTTTATCTTCTTAACAGCATGTTTCATTGTCCGTCTCAGATTTGCAGATGAGAAGCTTACATCAGGAAAAGTCTCTCAAACCACACAAATACCTAAAAACTAAATCGGCAGACTTGTAATATGAGTATAAATAAATGTTTGTATCGTTGTTTAAAATAATATTATTTGTTGTTTTTATCAATATACATTGCCTAGCAATATAAAGAATCTCGTATAACTCATTAATCAGTAAAAGTTATGTAAGTGAGTCATGCAATAAAAATACTATTTAAGAAGTCATCTAATGACATATTTCTCAATATTTATAAAAATTTGCAGATGTTTGTGATAAATAGTCCCGTACATATATTATAATCATTGTAAAAAAACTCAGTGGAGTCTAAAATAACTCTACTACTGGTATTTTCATCCATTGCTGTATTCAGTGATCTTTCACAATTTATGTGCTCATAAACAAGAAAATCTTCATAAAATATATGTTACATCGAAATGGGGTCTGCCCTAAAATGTCAATGATAAATGAACTTCCTAGAAATAGAATTGGCAGATTTAATTTGAAATACGTTTGTTTATAAAGCCATTAAAGGCAGTCCCCCTCTAATCCATTCACATCATTTTATGTTTATTTGAGATCTTTCAGGCAGCTTAGTATTTCCATTTTTGTGGACAGGTTTTTGATCAGTTCGGGTGTCCCGAGGTTTGTGAGAGGCTACGCATCACCCCTAGGACTTGAACAACACATGTAGCTACCAGCTTTCCTGTACTGTTTTAGTACAATTGGGATCGATACTGATTTTACGTAATTTTTAAGGTACAATAAAAATAATATTATGTTCAAGAAGACAAGACATGAAACTCCATTTAATTTCTTTGTTACTGGATTTGGACCACAAACGCTACAAATCAATGAAAAGTCACTAAATTATGCCAAATAAACTAAACAGACCACTTTGCGCTACCTAGGGTAGTAAAAAGTTTCATTTCGGGTGTGAAATGTATTCTGAAGTAATCGTAATCGATTATCTTGGTCCCGTTATTGCCCCATGCCTGCGTCAAACCTCCGAAGATCCTGTTTGATTTTATGGAAAACTTTGAACATGTTGTCTGGACATAATGCAGCCATCCAAAGGCATTGTTAAACCATAAATATTAAACATTTATAATTAATAAAAACACGTCTGTTTTTATTGGATTATATTTTCTTCCTCTTTAAACATGACACATCCTATTTCGGCAATCATTGGAGAATTGTTTATTTATTTCAGATTTGTTTCCATTCAGAAGATCATATAGGAAATAGCCATGTCAGATATGAGTAATTTAGACAGGTATGAAAATGTATTATATAGTTATAATAAGAAAAGTGGATAACGTAGTGTTGAACATATTGTACATTTGGAATTACAGAGGCGATTAATTTAACAATGGAATGTTTCCAGTGGCATCCGAGAAACAAAAACTGTATCCTTCCTTAAACGTACTAATGGATATGTATCTTCTATGTCTTCTTGAACTCGCCACTCTGAACTGTGATAAAAACAAACTGATGACAACATATAATAGTTACAAATTCTTCAACAACGCCTTTTATTGTAGACAAATAGAAAATTTAAGAAGATGTGAGATAATCAAAGAAAGTGAAGTGAAGGCGTTGTGTGCCAAAGTTAGAGAAATATTAGTTGAAGAAAGTAACGTACAGCGAGTTGACTCGCCAGTAACTGTAAGTAAATATGATACGGTTTGATTTTAGCTAGATTTTAATAATTAATTGTCATTTACTTTTTGGTGATGTCCTTGCAATGTAGCTAGTATTTAAAATTCGTTGGTTTGTTAAGCGTACAGAATAAAGGACTTCTCACTGCATTTTCCTTCATTGTTGACAGTCATAGTTATTCTTTACAGAATTTATTCAGTTAGCTGTTTTTCTTTAACTTAAGAACAAATTTTGTTTAGTTGAATTAGTATAGTATTTTATCAGATGCTCTTCTATTGGCTTGCTTCTATGCAGTTTGTATTGATAATAAAGGATGTAGGATAACTGTCATTGTTCTTTATTTTAGGTTTGTGGAGATATACATGGTCAGTTTTATGATTTAAGAGAACTATTTAAAGTGGGAGGTGATGTGCCAGACACGAACTACCTTTTCCTGGGTGACTTTGTTGATCGCGGTTTCTATAGCGTAGAAACATTTTTGTTAATGCTAGCATTAAAGGTAAGTCTGGTTTTAAGAAGGCTTATGGAGAATCTTGAGACTTGTTTGTCTGATTTGTTTTTGTTACATTCAGTATACAGAGTTATTTCCAGGAATCCGTGCTTTCACGCCTCAAATTTGCCATCAAATCTCCGTAGTAGGTTTTGATAAAAATATTGATTGATACCTGTGTTTTGATGAGTCCCTTTTAATATGGTTTTGTGAACATCAGTAATCTTTGCTTAATATGAACATGACATATATTTTTACTCTGTATATTCCCATTTTCTCCTGGTGTTTTCTTGCACATTGCTATGGTGAAATATACAGTTTTCCAATTGTTTGTGGTGACATTGTGCACTGTTTACAAGTACACATTTTATTTGCTATTTTTAAGAGATCTTTCAAACAATAATTTGGCTATACACCAGTAGTATTTAGTGGATTGAAAATGTAAAGAAAGATTAATCCATGTGGAAAATAGTCTTCTGTTTTGGTGGGTGTATGACAAACTAATTTGTACCTGCAAGAACAATTATCCAATTTTTTGGGGGGGTTTAGACATCATTTCTTAAGCGTCATATTTACGTAGTGAAAATTAATGCATTAAAGTAACTTGCTTAACAACCGAGTAGTTTTCAGATCCATTACAGGTACTAATTGATAGTAATTAAATATTGTTATGCTGTCTGCCTACAGTTATATTTAGATATTGGTTGGAATACAAAATTCTTCCACGTATAAAATAAATTCACAACAATATACAGTCTATTTCAAAATTGATTTTTAGATCGAGTGCTTTTTCATCGTGAAACTGATTAAAATGCCCGAAAGTAATTATGTTGATATCCATTTAATTCTTTTACTTTATTAGGGTATGAAATAAGCATATAACCTTTACCAAGGCTGATATACCACACCAACAAGATTTTTGTAACCATGATAATTTTTAACACTTGAACACTTCTATTTTTGTATATCATGTTTTATACAGCTTAGGTGAGGTATAAAACATAGACAGTTTGGTTTAAAATATCAACAACAACTTATAAGCTTAAAACCAAAATTGTCTGAAATAGACACCTTCAGCTTGACATCAGGCCAGGATTTATTTCAAACTCTGTTTTACTAACACAATGAAAAATTTAAATTTTTAATAATCCCTCGCAGTTATGCAGGTTTGGGAAAATTTTCAATTATGTTTCTTGTTTACAAATTGAGGATAAAATAATATATCTTTATTTATGAATGGAAATATTTTCCTCACTCACCAACAGTATCATATCCTGGCAAGACAATGTAGCACTCTTTTTTATAAATATTTTCTTAATTGCTTCTTAATTAATTAAATGTTATTCAATTTTTTGGTTGTAATTCAGGTGAGATATCCAGACAGAATCACATTAATAAGAGGTAACCACGAGAGCCGTCAGATAACCCAAGTGTATGGGTTTTATGATGAATGCTTGCGTAAATATGGTTCAATCACAGTATGGCGATATTGCATTGAGGTTTTTGATTACCTTAGTTTATCAGCGATCATAGATGGAAAGGTATGTTGACATTGTTAGCTTTAATTAACAAAAATCACTTAACCTGCACACCTGCTTTTTTTATAAGGCAATTTCATTCAGTTTAAGAAAACAGCATTGTTATAGAATGATTCCGTTTGTCAACAGATTTTCTGTGTACATGGTGGATTGTCACCATCAATCCAGACACTAGACCAGATCCGGGGAATTGATAGAAAACAGGAAGTACCGCATGATGGGCCCATGTGTGATTTACTCTGGTCTGATCCTGAAGGTATAAATAACCAATCAGCATAATTAGTAGTACACTTAGCTCGAAAACCAACATTGTCTGTAATTACTGCAAATCATGTGTACTGGCAACATGTAATAACTTCCATCCATGTGTAAGTAAAATTATCGGATTTCTCTTCTCCTGATAATGGGTTCTGTGAAGTATGTCCGAAGTATAGTTCACATTGTTAGGTATTACTTGGTTAAGTTCAAAATTCTCAGTGATGGATAATTGTTTTTCACCAGCAATTCACCACCATCCATGCTTATAAAACTCAAAAATATGTTATCTGACAACTGAAATAGTTTGGCTTCTGCATAACGATTCCCCATCTTGTACCACATAATTAAGGTGCTGCGAGTATGTATTTGCTGCCATTTTCTCAGCACAGTTTTCTTTCCACGTTTAATCCACGTGAATCTGCATTCTGCCCCATATTCCTCTTTTTAAACTGAAAACCAGTCAATTTAATTTTTAATTGATTTCCACAATTTCTTTCGATTGCCATATCAGTAACAATATTGGCAGCTTGTTGCATTCAAAGGACGCTCAAAATTTCCTGTTACAATAAGCCATGTTGAAGTAAATGTGTGACCTAGATGTAATTCATTAATCCGATCTGCCTTTTAGTTCCATTTTTCAACCTGGCAAGATAAATAGCTTATCGACTGAATCGACTATGAAAAATTATCGTTCTTTACGTTTGATGTAATTTTTGTTAATCAGATTAATGCCAGATCTCCGACTATTCAGTCTCACAATCAAGTATGCGAATTCATATTGAGAACGAGGATAATAATGTCAGCATTATTTCTCACCATTTCTTTACCTCGTGATACTTCATTTGTAATGTTATGGTTATGGCAACGTAAGAAATGGATTTATGGTTCCCTCTTGCTGACTGGGGTAAACATTCGAGAAGATCACGAAGAGTTTCTTTTGTAACGAATTCTCGAATAATCCTGCCTAGATGTGATTTTAAGAAGGAAAACTATCTTCATGCCTCGATTAGGGAATGGATAGTAATCTGACCATTATATAGTTCCCTTCAAACAACGATATATAGTTGTAGAATTAATTTGTTTTTATCGTAACATATCTTCCTTATTAACACTTCAAGATGTCCATTTTTATTATTTTTCTATGTAAGTACTATATTCCAGACTGGTGATGCTGTAGCTTGTAAACATCGTCTCTGATTTAAAATGATTTGCATGCTGTCATCATCCAGCAGCGTTCCGTTTCATCTTATTATCTGATTTAGGTGTTGTATATTTTTTGCTCTTCATGCAGAAACCCAAGGTTGGGGTGTCAGCCCAAGAGGAGCTGGCTATCTATTCGGTAGCGATGTGGTTCAGCAGTTTAATACCTCTAACGACATCAGCTTGATCTGTCGAGCTCATCAACTAGTCATGGAAGGATACAAGTGGCACTTTAATGAGACAGTATTAACTGTATGGTCTGCTCCAAACTACTGTTATAGGTCAGTGATATATTATAGGAAACTCTTGACAGATAGAAATACACACTCTCTCTCTCTCTCTCACTTTGTCTATGTATTTGGCAGATATCTGATCAAGCTTCATCAAGTAATGTTTCATTTTCTTTGCGAGGAATGTTTCTGTAAGTTTCATCAGCGTTACAGACAGACACACAGACAAATACATTCCAATACTTTTTTCTAGGTGCGGAAATGTGGCCGCTATCTTTGAACTGGACGAACATCTAAAACAGGACTTCAAAATATTTGAAGCTGCTCCACAGGTAAAGGATAATGTAGCAATAACTTGTTCTATAGCAGTTGATTATTATGTTTTATTGTAGCTTGAAAAAAAAAACATCACAACCATTAATATGGCTTCTATTGCTTTAATTTTGTTTCAGGAGCAAAGGGGAATTCCATCAAAAAAGCCACAGGCAAACTATTTCTTATAATTGTACGTCAGATAATAATTATTTCAGGTTGTTATTGATATAATGTGTCTTTGTCGGTGTATGTTTATGCGAGATTGAGTAATTGTCGTCCGAATAAATGCCAAGACTGTCGCGTAATACCAAATGCTGTGTAGAGTGAAATTACAACGTCAACTTAGTCATTGTCATCTAGGGTAATTTCCACATAATAACCATTTACATTACATTCTGCGCGTTTTTACTACTGAAGTTTTATAACAATATCTTGTTTGATCGCATAATTTGCTGCTGCCATTATAGCAAGCAAAACAAATGTGTTCAGCCTGCCATGTTAATTGTCAGTAACAGTAGCCTGTCAAACATTCCCATAAGGTGATTGTATTAAATATATATTAGTAAGGGCACTTTATTAACTCTAGATTATTATTATTATTGTTGTTTTCATTATAAATATCTGACAGCTGAAGTCATTTAAATTGATTCAGGTAATAAAGTAATCTATGCAGTATTGATTTATTCCAAGTGAAGTTTTTGCTCTGTTAAAATTATGTATGCGTATCATTCTGTGTATAATTATAGGTATTTGTACAATCTGTTTGGCTTAATGTGAATTCTAATGATTTTCATTGTTACCATTGAAACATTAGATGTGATCTACCCATTTATTGATATTTTGTCCTCCGTGCTACTTCAAAGCATGCTCCTGAACACTATTAAAAATGAGGTATCGTAAAACTTTAAGTGTCCCTTCTGTGATACAGGTTACAGATAAACCTATAACGAATTACTTATAGTTTATGTCATTATACAACTAGTTTTATAATTGAGTGCCTGTTTCAGTGACAGCTCCTGAGTGTTTGAGAGTGAATGTATTTTTTATTAAAAAAAGCGCCCAAAACATTGGATGTAAACTGTTGGATTATCATCCTGTTTGAGAGAAATAAACTCTGCTGCTAAGTATATATTCTAATTGTGTTCGTCTTTTTGTGATATGTATTTCCCTCCTTTAATTATATTCACTGTACAGCGGTGGAAAAAAAGTTTTTGAACTTGTCTATTTTTCTAACCTTTTGAACTTGTCTGTTTTTTCCTTTGTTTAATAAGGTTGTTTATTTATGAATAGCAAAAGATAAATTAAAAGCTAGCTTTAAGAAACACATCAATGTGTTTTAGGCCATTTGTACATAAATTTGACAGGAATATTTAATAAATGTAGCGCAATAACAGAAGTAACAGTACTGAAAGAAACATGTATAAAGACTTAACAAACATGAATAATAATCACCATGGATGGCAAATCACAATGAATATGAATTGAAAACACATAATTAGGATATTTCATAACTCAATATATTTGGTTGCTAAGCCACATGCTTGTACCAGTGCCTGGATTCTCTTTGGCATGTTTTCAACAAGGCGTTTGCACTGTTTTGGCATGATCTTACATTCGTTGACCACAAACCTTCTGAGCTCTTGCATATTTCTTGGTTTACGTTCAGAAATTGCTGCCTTGATGATGCGCCACAAATTTTCTATTGGACTCGTGTCCAGAGATTGTGCAGGCCAATCCAGAAGCTGGACCCCATGCTCGTTAATCCAAGTCTTGCTAGCTCTGGCTGTGTGATACGGAGCATTGTCCTGTTGGAAGACCCAATGCTGATGGGAGCATGTGATGTTCTAAAATTTGACAATACTTGGGTTAATTCATCGTCCCCTCAGACGGTTAGCTGTACAACACCTTCAGCACTCATGCATCCCCAAACCATTATGCTTCCTCCTCCATGTTTCACAGTTACAACAGTGCAACCAGGTACATATTCTTCCTCACGTCTCCTTCAGACTCTAACATTTGCTCAGGTTGGATATAGCTGGAAGCTGGACTCATCTGATCATAGAATCTTTGCCCAGTGTGCCTGTGTCCATTGATGGTGTTCTTCACATCACAGACGTCTCGCTCTTTGTTTCTCCTTTATCAATTGTTTTTTTCTTGCAATACATGACTTGAAACCATGTTTCAAAAGTCGCCCACAAACAGTTCTGGTTGTACATGGGACCCCTGACTGCTCTGACCACTGTCGCTTCAGTTCTGGAACTGTTTCCTTTCTGTCGGTTCGACACAGGCGCAGAAGAACATGATCGTCTCTTGCTGGACTGCACCTAGGTCGTCCACTCCTAGGTTTGTACACAGGTTGAGTACAGTATGTTCCTCATCTTCGCCATTTGTATGTATAATACAAATGTTCTTTTTATATTATTCCCTTTATTGATAACCTGAAGTCTAAAAGGTTTTATAGCCATATTTGTCTTTTTATTCATTTCTCTCCCAAAAATTACGTAATTTCATTTTTTTATTAATTAATTCTTTACAATATTACGATTTATAAATCTTATGTAAACAACTCATCAAAATTGTTTTCTACAACAGGTCGATTTGTTAAGCACACATGGAAATATGTGCATTATTTGGAAGAAACACAAAATCTAACCAATGTTAAAAATCTTTTTTCCACCACTATATATATATATATATATATCAGGGATGCTATGATTCATCACTGATATATATATATATATATATTGATGAATCACTGATGTTCACACCACAGTATTTGAAATAACCTAAAATTTATTTTACAGCTGTCATTAAAAGCCACTGTAATTTTATCCAATAGAAAGATTTACAATATTCTTTAATAAATGTTTAAAAAAGAGTGCTGATTAGATAATTATTTATGAATTAATCTAGTTCAGTTCATTTATATAACTCCTATAATGCATAAAACCTGGGTCATCAGTGAATGTCTAATATAAAATGGCTTGGATATGGATAAATAGAAACATTCAAATTCTTCAATCTCTGTTTAATATTAAAAAATCAGAAACTTAAAATTTAATGTATGTATAAAAAATTTAGTTTATAAATATTATGTGATTCTAAATATTAACATTATATATTTATTACCCCATAAAAAGTACTATCTCTTGCTGCAACGAGAATTAAACCTCTTATGTGCATGTAAATGCTGATTAATAAAATTATGTCATTCATGTTACATCCTCCATGAGATCGATTCAGCATCTGACTGGTGTCTAGACCTTCCAAATATATGTTAAAACATTAAAGTAAAAGCGTCCATTGTATGCTATATTAAAATATGTAAAAAACTGATTACCCGTTTTGTACATCAATATATATACATGCACATTAGATGAACTGTACATAATACTAGAATAAATAAAATTAAGTTTATTTCAGAAAAGTGTACTAATTAAAATTCAGTAATATTATTTATGTTAAATGTTTTTAAGATATCTAGAAAACATGTATACGATGAATTAACATTTATTTTGTAAATACTGGGAATGTCCTTAACAATGCAGGAATCACTTTTGCAAAACTTAATTGATTATTATTGGTACAACATCTCTTGCCCTAATAGCTGTCTACGACATCAATTATAACGTTAGAGCTCAGTGATGACTAGGTAATCGAGTTTTCCTGGAGGTTCTCGGTAAAAACTGTAGAAGATTTATGTTAGAAAGGGAGTGATTGGGATATATCTGCAGAATATTGGGGTTTCACTATTCCTTTAATTTGTATGCTCATGATATATTTCAATACGAATTTTACAGTTAACAAACGACAGACTTTGATATGGTCAATACGCAGGGGATTTTGTGACCAACTTGTTTTACAAAGCTGTCAATCACAGCTAAAACAGCCAAGATATGAACTTCAACAGCAGTCCGTGGACGTCTGTAGAGAGATGTACATATTTGGCAAATTGCATTACGTAGACATGAATTTATTTGTAATACGAATTTCGCCTTCTAACTGAACTGAAATTTATGTTTGCAATATCCAAAATATACAATTAACAGATTAAAATACCAGTGTAGCCTGAGAACAGCGAAAACATTCTGATGGCTGAATCTGGGACTTACCAAACGAAGCGAAAATGCTTAGTCTAGCGATTGAAATACGATAATAACGTTATACCAAGCCTATTCTGGGAGAAAACTATCGTGTAACATTAAAAAAGAGCCAAATTCTTTCTGGGTTTCTAGTAAATTCAAAACTAACAATGAACAACAGACTAGTTTACTAAAAAATTATTAAACTGGCTAATGATTATAAATACGAAGCTTCACGCCTTTCATGAGTGTTTATTCTTAGTAGGTGTGTGTGGATTAAGTCGTGTAATTGTCGGAGCTTCATATGTTTTGAGTTGTGCAAACTGATAAATCTGAATTAACTACAACTGGTAGCTCATGTATGGCCTTCAGTTGTGAGAAGTACTGCCTTGTGACATGACACAGTATACGGGGTATACGAAAATGCAGACAAAGACTGAATGCTCCCGAAATCTGACGTCACTAGGTACAGGGTGTTTGTTTGAACCAGTTATAGCCAAGCATATAATTTTGGAAGAAAAGAGTATTTATTATTATTACAGTATATAATTGGTTCACACAGCTTCATATATTACTGACGTGGTTAAAGAAGACTATATAGTGAAATTCATTATGCTGATTCTTTTGTACTAGTGTAACAAATATATATAAATGAGCCAACGACAGCACCGGAAAGTAATACTTAGTAGGTATAACCCAGGAATAGTTACGGTCATGAGGATGGCTAAGCAAATTAAAGCATCTGTGACCCGATTCAATAAGATGTAAACGACAACACGATTCTTCTGCTAGATGGTCCTTGTGCTAGTTGACGTCAGATCACGTGACTTTCTCCTTCACGCCGTACAGTCTCTGGCAATCGAAAAAATAGTAATATCCCAGCAAACAAGCACATGCATGTTGGCCCAACGTTGGTCGAACATCAATTCGAATATTGGCACTACGTTGAAAACCAACATTGGAACAACGTAGTTCTGCTCATAGTGCCAATGATATAGTATGTTGGCCCAACGTTGTGCCAACATCACTCGGTTCGTTGGCACTACGTTGAAAACCAACATTAGGATAACTTAGTTCTGCTCATAGGGGCGACGTTAGCCCAATGTTGGAAACAAAGTATATCCAACATTTAGCCAATGTTGTTATTAATTGTCCATGTTGTAAATTGTGTTGTCCATATAATCCTCAAAAACAAATAAAACATGAATTATGTTTTATTATGTCACGGTGCATATTCCACCAGATACATGTATACGTATATTATCTGATTGATCTCTTTCACAAACAAACTTATAATAAGGCTTATAATAATAGTATTCTGTAAATCTTACAAATTGCACATTCAATTAATGATATATTCCAACTATGGGTTGGAAAAAATGATACACTTTTCAGATTTTTTGACAGTACATGTCTCAACATATGACAACTGCAGTACATTAGCACCTGTCCTTTTAAGTGACTAACACCCAAAAAAAAATTAGTTAAAGAGCACAACAAACCAATTTCGAATTTACAAGATCCACATTGATAACTATGAAGCCCTATTGGTTTCTGGATAAGAAGTTTTAACTAATTCTATATCAACATGGAAATTTAATCCAAATATACCAATAAGGCTAAAACAAAAATAACTAATCAATGAAAAACAAACTACAATATAAACTGAAACATGAATTCACATTAATATGGTAAAACACACATATATATATATATATATAGATATAAACAATATTAGTCCGAGTCACATTGCTGCTAATTCTCCTGGTTATGGATGACATTTCTGCTATGTCTTCCTCCAGGGAGATGATCAGCTGACAGTTTCAGCCATTCTTGGGCTCGAACGGAAATGTCCACCTCTGTAATCTGAGGAAAATGACGATTTTTATGTGCTGCCCCTGTTTTAATTGAATACATCAAAGTTACAGGTATAATTAATTTCACATTATTTAATGAAGTTCATACAGAACAGTTGCAATGATCCATAAAATGTATGTGAAAAATATTCTTAATGTCTATATTAATGGAACATAAATATACACCTCTAAATCTTTATAGAAGTATTATTATATTGTAAACATTATGTACAACCTCTAGGTGTTTATGTAGGTTAAACTGGCTGTAGACCAAAGTGACCAAACAAAAAACAACTACATTTTAAGGAAATAGAGTCACAACTTTATTGCCATTAAATCAGACATATATTTTAATTTATATTTTAAACTGAAGTTCCATAACATGTAGAGTACTGTATCTATGCTTGGAAGCATACAGCTAATCAGTTATGTTCTACAGGAAATGGTGGTTGAAATACTCAAAGGTCATAAAATTAGAAAACAGATGGTCATACACAATATTAGTCCTTTGGGCCAAAGCATTATTGCCATCATTTGGTGTGTGCCATTAGCTGTCAAATCTCACAAACTGTTTGGTACTTTTTTTTCTAATTTTCCACAAACACAACTTAGGGTAGCACAACTATGCACACAAATTTGTAATTGATCGAAACATTTTGATCCCCAAACTGGTAAATTCGACTTTTTTCTATTTGTTCAAAACTGTTTCAGTATCATTTTCTCTAGTTTTGCATGGCTATATCTTAGCATGCAGCCACTATGCACAGGATATCAGCATCTAATTGTTTCATTTTGAGGGGTCCCAAATGCCAACCTTTCATGTTTTGCCTATATTTTCAAAAACTCACCAGCATCTTTTATTTCTAATTTTGCATAGACATTTGGTAGGGTACTGGCACTATGCATCAGAAATCTGTATTGAATTGAATTGTTCTGAGGGCGTCTCAGGTCCCCCCCCCCAAATACATACATATTATTTTTCGTCTTTTGTTCAAAAATATATTGGTAATTTTTTCTCTAATTTCACACAATCATGTATTATGATAATGCCACTGTTTCCTCCTCTCTATGCTAAAATGTACCCTGAAAATTATGGTCACACATTTAAAATCCCCTAAAGGGCATGGTCATATGCTAAAGTGGCCTATTTCTTGCTTAACAATGAAGCCTTTTGAATTTCCAGCTGAAGCCTTTGCATTAATATTTACAAATTCACAATATAGTTCAAAGGACTTCAGCATGTCTTGGTCCATTTTTAATATATCAGAATATCTACCATATTTTATGGAATAGAATAATCATGAATAGTATATTTTTGATATAGTTCAACATTTCATTTCTTGTAGTCAGTATTTTTATATTTTTAACCATGCTCAAAGTTTATCAAATAGAAAAATATTAACATTTGATATCGAGCTACTGTTACCAAGTGCACAAGGCTTAACATATACATAATCTCCATGAAACATATACCTCTTTGTGAAGAAGCAATATTCATGATTGGAAGTGTTGGCAGAGGTGGAGGGGAAGGCTCAGTTTTTTTAGACTGTAGCTCTTCATTACATGAAGCTTCCTCATGTTCAACAGATGATTCTTCGCTGTCCAGATAGCGGGAGTTGGGACTAAAACACAAATCACAGAATAATTGATGGAAATATTACAGGAAATTTGATCAATGATGATGGTGACATGATAAACATTGTAACATGTCAGAATGCATTAAACACGAATTCTGTATCTATGATTACTTTTTTATCGCTTTGTTTGAACGGATGAATCGTCATCTTCAACCATATCCACCATCAGTCAATGACAAAGCTTTCTTGACGTTTTCTATCACTCTTTCAAATGTTTCTAAAATACATGCATCAAAGTATATATTAAAAGATAAATGTCATGTTTAAAGCAACTTGTGTAATCCATAAATATGTATCATCAATGTAGAGCAATGTTTGTGCTACAACCTTATGGTGGAAGTATATAGGATGGGTAAGCCAACATTTTTCTTGTGGGCGACATCACTCTTGTGGATAAATCCTCATTCTTGTGGAGGAAATTAACCATTCAGCTTTCACTCGTGCAGAGTCCATGATGACTGAGAAATCTCCCTGCTCTTCATAGCTCCGAACACCCTCTGGTCAGTTTTGTAGGGTAGCCATAAACATTTGTTACCCACAACCCAACTATCTGGCACACTATAGACAGTCCCCCTCATGCTTGAACTCTACGATGAGATAAATATTTGCCTAATATACAAAATATAATTATAAACATGATCAGCAACATCAATAATACCATTCACATGTGGTTAGGTGAACAGAAGTCTTGTGGAGGGCCTCAAATTTGTTGAGAAATCTTCATTCATGTGGTGTAAAGATTGTCCATTGTTATGAAGTACGTGAAATTCACTGCAGAATAGTTCATTTTTGGGAAGTTTCTCCACAGCAATTTCCTATGCAGGACTGAGGATTTCTCCACAAGAGAGGTCCTCAATAAGATCTGTTGGCTTACCCACTATGCCAATTATTTGTAACTCAATTATGTATATTTTACAGTAACACACAAGATACAATACAAATCAAAATGTAATTTAATATGGTTCATTTGTTGTTTCTATTTACAAAATATCAATACATGTATACCAGACAAAATAAATAAATAAATAAATACCTTTCTTCTGGCTATCCATTAGGATTTAATTGGATAAGTATAGAAGTCCTTGACCATAGCAAATTTTTCAATAACTATGCAAGTTACATTAGTATGTGGATTACGCAAAATATTTCAGACAAGGGCAACATAATTTTCCACTCGAACAGTGCAGTTATCTTCACTTCTTGAGATGGTGAAACCTTTCAAGTATATAGCTCTCTGTATTGCATGCATACTAGTCCACATGTCATCTGATCTGGTATAGGAACTTCATCATGTTCCCTTTTAAATATGATAGAATTTTCATCCACAACTTTCGTAGAATACAGTTTGGGACCAATCTCAGACGTTCTCTTTATCACCTGCTTCAGAGGATAGTTGGGCTTCCGGATCAATTTCTTCAACACTCGAAGGAAATTTTCATATGGAAATGATGATTTATAATAATTTTTTCTTGGAGTGTCCCACATATCAAGTGTCCCATAAAAACCTCATGGAGTCAGTAAGTATCTTTGTTGGAGACATCCTGCCGGACATCCATCACCTACAAACACGAAGAGCCAAAGAAACATTAATATAGCCAAATTAATATAGTGTTATGTGGGGATGACCGGCTGGATGGTGCCACAAATAGAGCACTATTTGACTCTGTTCCGAATTACATTGTCTTGTCAAGGAGGATGACAAAGTTTTGAATACCAATCAACATAAATCAGCACAACTTCCAGTGGGAGGGGGTGGGGTGAATACATGATGTATGAATGAGAGGAGATACATTTGTTGCTGTATGGCATTGTAAATCTTCTGAAAATAAATCATGTTTAAATAAAAATAATATATTGTCCAGGCACCCACTGTTGTTTAATTATTAAATAAAGCACAAAATATCAAACAAAGACAGAAATAATTCATACACAGAGGATCAAGGAAGAAACACAATTTACAAAAAAACTGCATATAATTTCTGCAGCAAAGTATTACAACAGCCATATTTATATAATTTTACTAACATAAAATAATTAAAAACAAACAGCGATCAAACAAATAAAAAGGAAAGGGACAGAGAAATCCACCATATAAACAAGACCATGTGCTTTTATTTACTATAAACAAAGACAATGCAGGAGAGTATTTGAGTCACGTGACCATCATAATGCAAAATGGACATTTACCAGCCAAGATCACCAACTCACCAAAATCTCTCCCATCCTTCAATCATGGTACTTATATTCAATAAATACTTATAAATATGACATCTGAAATGGTTACAGCAGTAGATTTTGGCATTATTTCAGATCAAGAAACTATCGGCTGATAAATATTTGTCGCTTACCCATTCCAAAATCCAGTCTACAATCGGGAACAGCGCTTTTTTTTAGCAACGGTTGGTGAGGTATCTGCGCGGGAGTTTTAAGCTATGATACTTTTCCCACCGCGAATAGCTCCAAAATAGCGGAAATTCATTATTCGGAAAACGAACTTGAGACTACCAGATGTCTTACATCAAAATGGCAGCAGCCCTATCGGGCTAGTGCTTTAGACTACTCACTAGTCTGAAGACAAAATCCACATGGTCTGGGCTACCGATTTTCCCCGGCCATATTTCAGATAATTACTATAAAATCAGCTAAAAATACCAGTCAGTGGCGCCCTTTCCAGTGGCGCCCAGGGCACGTGCCCTACTTGCCACACCTTATCGTTACGCCACTGTAGCCATAGGAGGAATATGCATACAGGACGATTGTAACTATATCAAGACCTACTTGTAATTTATATCGAATAAACACCTAGTATCGCCCATCATACAACGACATGTCACATTGCATTTGTATTCTAAACCACTATGACAATAGTATAAATAGTGATAATTAAGCGACAATCAAGTGACTTTATTATGTAACAAGGTTATATATTTAATAAAGCATTTGAATACTGCACTAAATGTTAAATGAAATTTTAATTAATTCATAACAATGGTGTGCACATATTATTGTGCAATTCGTCTTTAAAACAAACACATATTTTACTTAGTTTCTAGAGAAATTAATTATATTTTAATTGTTCTTATTAATTGATTCATGTTGGGTACCGCCTCAGAGTGGATGGTTGGCGAAACGTTGGCCCAACGTCGATGGATTTATGTTGTATACTAACCGAAATACGATAGTTGATACAACGTTGGCCCAACATCGTTGGATTAATGTTGTATACGAACCGAATTTCAATTAAATTCAATAGTTGGTCCAACGTTGGCCCAACGTCGAAATTACCCAAATCAATATCCAACGTTGGACCAACCTATGCATGTTTGCTGGGATCGACCATCCAGTAATTTGGATTATTTCTTTATGCCTATGATATCAGATGTAGTTCGTGAATATTATTGTGACAGTTGGAGTAACTTTTATCAACATTACACTTTTAAGTTATATTAGCTGAGAGTTAATTTATTTTTAAAAAGAATTTAGTACAATTTGTACAAGAATGTATTATTCAAGAATGTCAACAACACCACAAAATAGTCATGACATAATTTAAAATATCTCAAACTACTGGTGTGTGTGTGTATATATATATATATATATATATATATATATATATATATATAATCGAGTTATAAACGTTAATATATTTTTAGGTATAACAACAAATTGTTCAAGTCACAAACCATGTCATTATTCTTATATGAACTTCAGTGATCGGTTTATTTATTGATTACCGAATGAATGAGTACGTACGTGGTTTAGAATTACTTGTAATTTACTTTAACTTTTAGTTTATGGTCTTAAAAGACTGAAGTACCAAAGTAGTAAAAATATCTAATGACTGTGACAATGTCTATTTAGGTAAAGTTATATTTTTAATGTTCGGTATATGATGAAAGAAATACAGTATAAAAGCATTTTGTACAACAATACAATCGTTTCAGAGCTTTATGTGTCAGAGTATGAAAATGCTTATTATGGAAGTCACTATATATACGTATTACCGAAATATCGATATTGTCGTAAATTAAGGGATTTCAATTCCGTTATAAAAAGTGGGGTGGGAGAATACAGCTTTAACAGAAAGGTAAGTAATGGAGTATGATAAAAACAACGTGTTTTATTAATTTCGAATCCTGCTGGTTTAATGGAGATTAGCATTAATGTTTGGACATGTGCATTTACCTATATCATTTGTTTCCACATATTTCGAAGATTATAGGTATTTCTCAAAATTGTCTGCACAACCAAAAGGCAGTATAGATATATGTGTGTATAAGTCACAAAATTATAGATTACACACACATACATATACACACACGCGCGCATATATATATATATATATATATATATATATATATATATATATATATGGCAGTTACTTATCATTAATTACTATTGTAATCATAACTCCTGGCAAAGTAATTATACTATATTCAAGCTTTTAATTCTTCAATAAAATATTTACATTTGTTTAAGAATGACCTGTAAAAATGTGACTTTCTACGTCTGTAAAACAGTATTGAATTCTTTATGGTAAAATTATATCATTATTGAGACATTGACTAGAAACACCATCCACTGATATTTCAAAATTCTTGGATTTAAAAGTGTATTTACTAATAGGAGTTCATGTAAAGGTTCAAACATATTTAACAAAATTGTGACAAGAGAATTTTGCGTTTTGCACTATTTGCCGAGTTTCTCAAAATAGGTTAATCTTATATGAACACTAGTTAAACTCCTCTCCTGTTTGTATTTCTGAGACAAATGACAAATATTGATAGCTGGCTGGACTTGACTCGTTAGTAAATGTCATTAGGCCTAGCATGTCTATTCTTATATTACAGTGTTCAATATTGGTATCGTGTCTATTGGTAAATATTATCGCAGATTTTGATTTGCGTCTCTAATATTGAACTAATCCTTATAAAGGCCGACGAGGACGAAAGTCGGTTAGCACAATACGGAGAGTACGAAGAGTTCTTAGACGAATTCATATATTTAGGTTGTACACTGTTTTTGTTATGCTGTTCCTTACTGTTGTGTACAAACACTTACGCGTCAGTTAATTGGTTGCTTATACACGTGTGTTTATGGAATATTTCCCTAACGAGGTACACACTTCTCGACCATCTCTTCCGGATCTAACCAATGCTGAGCCTTCCGCAAACGGGTTGTTCTTTCTCTGATCCAGATTGAGTACATCAAGATTCCTGATGATGTTAGGACTTCTAACAGTGTTGTTCTAACAGAGTTATTGTTATACACCTATGTTGCTTATGTGTATTTCCGTTTTAGTGCTAGTATAAGGGCGTATATCGTGTTAACTGTTATACCCTTGTACATAATATGTATATATATCGGGTTAACTGTTATACCCTTGTATATAATATATATATATATATATATATATATTAAACATAAAATTAAATGTTATTTATCGTAAATTCGAAAATAAACAGAACTTACAGTAAGAAGAAAAATGTTTATTTCTGTATGGTTCTTTTTTATTTATAGTTGAATAATTTTCTCCTACCTTTCCCCTGAGTGGATGTTTAACATATTTCAACTGTGAACGCTCAACTGAGCAATTTGTGACCATTAATGTTAAAAATATACGAAAAGCAATGTCTACATTTGGAAAGGCACACTCAATATTGTTTTCTAAAATTATTTTATGAAGTTCAGCATGACTGAATCTTGTTTTTACATTTTATGGCGCACATATAAATGAAACTGCCGAAGCTCAGATAAATTACTGTTGAAGTCCTCTGGGTAAGCATCAATCAACTTTTGACAGCACCGAGAATGTCTTTCGATGTTAGTAGATGACGAAGTGACATTATATGGCACATGATTTAGAAAAGAAAATCTCTCTGCTATTTCTTTGTATATCTCTCCTTCTTCTTTCCATCTCAATTGCAAGTTTGTCAACAATTGTGTAAAAGGTGGCGATACGAAATTTATCTCAGATATACTTTTGGTGTATCTCCGTCATTGGGTACCTTCTGTTTGATATGTTTGTGAGTTGTAGCTTCCTTGTAATAAACATCTGGTAACATTTGCTTTGCATCATTCAATAAATTTTATCTTCTACTTTTACTTTTATTTCAATTACTTTTAGAAATTAGTTTAACTTTAATACTGAAGTAGAATTTTACCAAAATTAATTTTCTCGTTTCAATCATGGCTGCATGTACTTGAAGCTAAGAGACAATCGCCAAATCGTAGACTTTAGGAAGCAGCAGCTCACAAGTGGTTGATGCAGCTGTGGCATTACTCCTGGCACAATGTATTTTACATATATTTACATGGCCATGTATTCTATTTACTGAACATTAGTAAGGTGCATGGTTGGCATTTTTCAGAATGATAATGAAGCGCTAAAAATCGTAATGTTCCTGATGTTGCCAAATGCCTGACAGCCAAGTTTATTTCGATATTTTTCCCAGCGTTCTGGTGGCCCCCTTCGTTCGTTTATTCGTTTACCACAGAAAGCGAACATTGGCCACCCAACCCATCGATCGCCCCCTTCGACCCGTCATAAGGGCACATTTCATTCAGCCAATTAAAACCACAACACGGGACATTTGTAAAACAAACACTTCGGCAGATTTTATTGTTTCCGAAAGAAACAGAAACGGGCACACGTCGTTCGTCACGCGCGTTAGTGAAGCTGTTACATATCTGAGTGACGTCACGGAATACATACGCTTAACATATTGCCTATAGTTGTATATTGTTTACAGTTGGTCCATCGATGGTGTGCACAATTAATGCACATTTCTTTCTACGCCTCTATTTTACATCTCACCCGACTATCGTTAGGTCCGAGTTATTGGTTAGAACAGAGCACATAATTATCTACCGTCTGCGTGCTGACAAAATAAGCCGCTAGACACGTGCAGTGACCCACAACAATAAAGCCAGTCCCCACTCACCCACCCACCCACATTGCTCCAATAAACAGGCGGTTACAGAGCAGAACACGAAACGCATAGAAAAATATCATATACCTATTGGAAAGGAAATCTCAAACAAACAAACAAACAACAATCAGTTGTCTCAAATAAAAGAGATACGGCATCAGTAGGTTTGGGTCGTCATGGCGATCGTTTCGCTCGGCTGCGGACAATCGTCATGCGGCCAAAAATCAGTAGACGCGCTATAACAATGAAATGAATTACTGCCGTTTCGACTACACGACTCCGCCTAACAACGAGAGTTTTTTTTTCAATGGGAACACCTAGGCACACATAAATCGCTAGAACCACGCATAAATATCTCTAAAAGGAATCGGATTCATCCGGAGCCGCAAGTCCAGCCCAATTGCCGTTCGTAAGCTCTCAAAAGAAAAGAAACCAAGACACCCGAACAACTGCTCCGCCGATAAAATGACACGCGCATGCGATATATAAGGCGACTAGTCTAACTAAAGGCCTTTGAATATTGTGTGGGATGCGCAACGCCAACAAGCCCAACCATATTCATTCTGGATTATCGTAAAAAGAAGCGTTCAGTTACGTTAAGAAAACCGAGCAACTAGGTCTGTTCTATGTACAAGAGAGATGAGGAGGTGAAGTCGTCGGCTCTTGACGACTGAGGGAGTTCTCAACAAACGGGGAGGAGAGGAGGGGGACGCCTTTCTTCGGCTGAACAAGTCCTTCAAAAAACGAAACCCCGATCCGACAGCAGCAGACGATCTGACCGGACTGAGAGATCGGACGTCTTCGGGATCGGATGCCGGAGTGCTGTTGGATGGCGGTTGGCGTTTAGGACACGGTTATGTTGAAGGGACTTCCCGGCACGTCCTCGTTGCCCCATCTGATAATCATCTGGTATTCGCCCTTCTCGCGACACCTGTAGTTTACCGTGTAGATGGTAGGCCGTGTCTTCTTGTAGGTAAGTTCCTCGACCGGATTACCGGATGGCGACATCAAGCCGAGAGTCAGCATCGCTTGTCCTGAAGTACGGAAAATATCGCGTCATATCAAGACCAAACTCTACATGTTATACCATCAACAGTTAAGGTACACTTGCCTTTAAAACCGACTTTTAGTGCGTAGCCACCTGAGCAGGATGGCATCCATTACTTACCCGCGTCTTTGGTCTCGATGGTAAACGTATTCGTCCTATTAATGAAGCCCTTCTTCAGACCGTTGCCCTTCGTCATGATTTTGTTGGCATCGCCCATAAAGCGCTTAGTCTTCACGGCTCCGGGCTTCTTCTCCACCGTCTCCACAGACAGTCCCGAGGTCTCGGTGATTTCCGATGGTTTTCCAGCTCCTGACAAACACGTAAGTTTTAGTTAGTGCTTGTTTTATATATATATATATATATATATATATATATATATATATATATGGTAGAAATTAATAAATTCGGTGTTTTTTAGTGACGTTCGCCTTAATTTTATTGTTTAATAATTGAATTTTGAAGTGATGAGTTTAGAAAACGTATAGATAGGTAAAGTGAATAATAATTATCTGCACGTGTGTTAATATGTTTACTACACTCATTATTTTGCATTAGTACCTAAACACCAAAAACGGTAATCCGTGAATAATTTGCTAATGTACAGCATCGTCTAGTTGAGTAAGCGCATTAAATAATATGCATCCTTCGTTTTCTAATGATAAAACTACATATAATTGACCTTTGTCAAGAGAGAGACTCCCTGCTAAAAGAAGCTCGTTTAAACATGCTTCGCGGCCGGCACTAGTTGTGTTAAATTCTACAGAGAACAACGTGTTTACAACAACATCTTATTATACACCAATACAATCCTGAACGTAACGTGAACTGGATCAGTTTGGAAGAACATCCGTTGTTACGACTTGCTGGTCTAATGGCCACTAATAGCATCGGCCATTCTACGGTAGCTAAGCCGCTGGCCAACAAATTAGCGCTGTTATCCAAAAGCAGAGCCGCAGCTTCGCCGGCACGCCGATATCAACAGTTTAATCAAAGAAGCCCGTATGTCATGCTCTATAAGGCCAGCGCCAGCCATCATCCAGCCTTAAGTGTCAGATCGAGGCAAGCGATAGGCCAGCTGTGTATTTATATCTGAGCCAGTGGGAGTGTTAAACAGAAAGCAGATATAATTCACCTCGTACCATCCAACCAAAATAAATACATCGACGACAACATCAGTACAAACCTCGACTACCTGCCATGTACCTTCCTGTTTTGTAATACAACAATAATACATCAGCAACGTTATCTCTCAGTTAGAATATTCATATTTATCGGATCAATGCTTTTAAAGCCGTTTACAATTAACAGCATGCTATAAAACCGACATTTGCGCATTAACGAGTTTCCTTTCGTGTTCTTCCACATAAATTAAAAACCTAAATTACTATATTTCTTCCGTTATACTAATCGGAAACCTGTAACATCCCTCGTACAGGACGTGGCCTGCCGCACATTGATCGTACAGTAGAAGCATGCTTTAAATATTATGAATACTGAAAACAGTATAGATAATCTTCCTCTTCATATATTCACCAAACCTGGCATTTGCACCTACACCTAATATATCGCATACACAGAATACATATAGAACTAACATCATTACATTCATGCAATGAAGTCTTCTAGCAGCATGCACAGAAGAAGAAGCGCCATCGAGCTTCATGCTTGCCGGGGAGACTTATATTCCGTACTTATATTTAATAGAACGATACCATTAGGAACGAAACATACTTGAAGGAGATGCATGCTAGCAGAAAGGTCTGGACTGCGGTTGACGGCATAAAAAGATAGCGATGCAAGAGAAAACGAAACGCATGAACGTTCCTCATCTTTAAATTTAAATAATGCAGCTTTTTCGGTTGGCGCGAGATAATGAGAGAGTGGGGGAAAACAAATTGCATTTCGAAAACGGATATTCAAATTATATAATAATAATATTACAAAAAACGAATCGCATCGCTTAAATAGCAGACGATGGACAGACATAGTATGCGACAGAAGGTCGGGCTTAGAATTAGGCGTACCGAGACAGTAGGTGGTTTAACGTAACTGGAAAGAGGAAAAGAAACGACTTACTTCAGGTGATTAGATTGTCTCACCGTAATTCGAAGAAGTCAGATAATTATAATAATCATAAAACAAAGAAAAACTTAAATGTGTTTGTTCCAACCGGGGAGAAAACCCCCCTTCAAACACGAATAAAGAGAGACGTCGGGAGGAGAGTTGTTATTATTTGATGGATTGGAAGCTTGACTCGATGAGGGAGAAGTTCTAGGAAGGAAAGAGTTCGAGAGAGTAAAAAAAACCTAATATACCCACCACCATCGGATGCTGACGGAAATGAAGAAATAACAAATGTAATTATAATACACGTTAATAACTAATAGCAGTCACATTACTGAACCTTCCTCCATATATATATATATATATATATATATATATATATATATATATATATATATATATAGTCATTGGCATGCATCCTGCATAACTTGCCACAATACCGAATGGTCACATGACATTACTGAATAAAGGAATTGAATTCAATAAATGACTGACTGACTGGCTGACTGACTGATTGATTGATTGATTGATTAAGCGATCGAGCGAATGAGTGAGTGAGTGAGTGAGTGAGTGAAACAAGCGAATCCTTGGTGGGATGTCTAAGAGGTGTGATTATTTCCTCTGATCCTGTTATCGCCTGATTCTTCACGATGTGAAGTTAGTTACCCAACAAACGTTTTCTTAACAAAACGTCGAGTATTAGCCCCAAATTTAGCCTCATTTGATGGTACATCCATCAATTGGCGGATATCATTATCGACATAAGCAAACAACGCGAGTAGTAATTGTCCAGTGTAATTAAATCTTCTGATTTACATTATTAGTTCCAGGAATAGTTTCTTCTAAAATTCATTACCGTCGAAGGATTGATAAAAAAAGTATGCAATTGTCTTTACTGGATGTATATCTTTTAAAATATTTAGCCGGCCAGCATTTAACCATCAAGTATCCAAGTGCGTACCATGCTGCTGATCGGAAGTCGTATTCATGCGTGCTTGGGAAGGCTGTATGTTTCTAGGTCGACACATTCTAACATAATAATTGGGGATCCAGTTTCATAGTTTTCATGCGTCAGTAAAGATAAATCTACGTTGAAATCGCTATAGCGAACCGGATACGTTCTTAAAGCGTTATAAACAATCCCTAATCGAGAATAGAATTGCCGTAACACATCTGGAGCAGTGATATTGAGATCAGCTCACTTGGCCGATGCATTTTATGCATCAGGATTCATTGTGTATAATTAGCCAATAGTAGGTCGTGCTAGAATCGTCTATCGACGATCAATGCTATGTCGTTTAGCAGCGCACATCATTAACCATCTAATTTAGACAACAGACTTATAGACGCTAATTCTGGTTGTTACGGTGCCGTGGTCACGTTGTCAAAACGACGCGTGGTCACTGGCTGTAGACATTTCTATCGTGTATAAATGTTGCTGCTTTACGGCCGCTTTTGTGAACAATGTAGGCTAAATAGGCCGAGCGACCTCCGAAGGTAATGAGGGGAGGCTAAATATGAAACACCCCTTTGACATAGCGCGATAGATCTGTGGCGAACCGCGCTACCAGTTCGGCCATAGAAGCGTCGCCCCCAAAGTGTGCAATAAAGAAATACTCGTATATAAATCTAGTCACATCTGTACGTGATTTTATTTTTAAAGTTTTTATAATACCCCGACCTAGAGATTACTGAATAAACTCGCTTCTCTGTACACAGTCCCATGATGAATCGTTCAGACGATTCTCCGTGCAAGCGCATTATGAAACACTCCCGCCGTAGAATAAGGTGTCAAAAAGCGGCAATGTGCTAATGTTACCCCACCCCCATGCCGCCCCCCCTCCAGTCTGTCTGTAATCTCATCCGCCGGTTCATCCAAATACACCTCTAATTAATGAATTACAAACTGATTTCCGGATTAAAATACTGTCGGACAATAAAGGATCTTACGCCCGGCTCCTCCCTCCCCCCCCCCGCGATATGATTAAAAAACATCGACACGAACTACAGACAATAATCATATAACAACATCCATGCTCCTTGGAGACGAAATAAACGAGCGGGTTTCTGTAAGCTTCAATGAACTATAGTCAAGGCCTGTATGCAGTTCGGATCTCTAACATCCAAGGTAGACAGATATCGGGATGTGTTCCGCCAAAACAGGGAATCCGTATACACATAACGGGATCTGTAATACTAAACTGGGCCGTAATAGTTGAATCCTCTACAAACCTGTTTTTCCAGCACCTGTGAGATTCATTCATATTATTAATTGTAGCTTAGTAAACACCACCGCACAACAAATTGGTAAATATGATAAACAAAATCTCTGATCATAAACCGGAGCTGTTCATGTATAGACATATGCACAGATAGATAGATAAATAGATAGATAGAGATAAGAAAATAGATAGACAGATAGATAGAAATACGAAGATATGTAGATATATATATAGACAAATATATAGATAGATAGATAGAGTTAGATTGATAAATAGATAGAAAAAAGATAAATTGATATATATATATATATATATATATATATATATATATATATATATATATATATATATAGAGAGAGAGAGAGAGAGAGAGATAGAATAGAAGTAGATAGATAGATAGATAGATAGATAGATAGAAAAGGACAGATAGCTAAATAAATAGATTTTATATATATATATATATATATATATATATATATATATATATAGAGAGAGAGAGAGAGAGAGAGAGAGAGAGAGAGAAGAGAGAAAGAGAGAGAGAGAGAGATAGATAGATGATAGATGATAGATAGATAGATAGATAAAGACAGTACTAAATAAATAGATATTATATATATATATATATATATATATATATAAGAGAGAGAGAGAGAGAGAGAGAGAGAAAGAGAGAGAGAGAGAGAAGAAGGTTAGATAGATAGATAGATAAGATAGAGATAGATAGATAGATAGATGATAGAAAAAATAGATAGCTAAATAAATAGATTATATATATATATATATATATATATATATATATATAGAGAGAGAGAGAGAGAGAGAGAGAGAGAGAGATAGATAGATAGATAGATAGATAGATAGAAAGAAGAGATAGCTAAATAAATAGATTATATAAAATATATATATATATATATATATATATATATATAGAGAGAGAGAGAGAGAGAGAGAGAGAGAGAGAGAGAGAGAGAGAGAGAGAGAGATAGATAGATAGATAGATAGTTAGATAGATAGATACATAGATAGAAAAGGACAGATAGCTAAATAAATAGATTATATATATATATATATATATATATATATATATATATATATATATATATATATATATTGAACAGTTAGAACTAATTTTCTGTGGAAAAAGTATTAAATAACTATTGCACAAGTGAACACATAAATAATAAATCTAAAAAAATATATTATAGCTAACTATGCTACACACTCTTTAACACGTCAGTACTGAAAAATCACACAAATCAATAACAATGAAACACAGAACAATTCTATTATAGAATGTATATGTGTGAGTGAGTAACTGTGTGTGCGCGCGCGTGTGTGCGTGCGTTTGTGTGCGTGTGCGATAGTTCTTCATTAGGGGCTGTTCTACATGAACAGAACTACTTTCGGATGAGAAAACACTTTATTACTAAAGATTTACGCGTTCCTTTTCATATAAGTCACCTTTCTATTTCGTTTGCAATAGTTTATTAGACAATACACCTGTAACCTACCTGTAACGGAGGCCTTAGTTGGACAACCGGCGATCGTGACGTTACAGTATTTGATGTTAATTAGATAGTCGCCAGGTGCCATCGGTGTGTAGGTAAACTCGTAACCTTCATCTAACTCAGTACAGATGATGGCTGTTCTTGAAGGACCTTGAATGATGACATTAAGAGTCCCATGGCCAGCGTTTGTGGTTACGACGATGAATTTGCACGCCTTGCCTGAAATGAATATATACACATACATGTGTATGAATGTAGCCAATATATTGGCCCTGTTCTGTATGGCCCTGCTCCCCGGGCACCGGAGAGCGGTATTCAAGCTAGTATAAATGCGCACATACCCGCGCCCGTGCAAACACGCACGCAAGCTCACAAACGCACACCATTACACACAAACCGTATAGGCAATTTTCCACCAAGAATATAAATAAAATAAGATTTTACACACAAAAATTCACTTCGAAAATTTATCCCAAGTTAAGTTAAGAAAAGCCAGCAATATAATTATTTTCACAGGTAAAACACATTTATTTTCGATTTCTTCTAATGTCACCAATCATTTCTTTAGCGTCTAGTTAACTAAATCAAATTAATATTAATTGTTCTATAGCACTTTGACCTGTTGAGATCATACGCAAAAATTCAATATCACCATTGTAAATAATCGATTATTTAAACCAGTGTTTGTCTCTAACTCTCACCTGTAGTTCCTTTCTCGAGACCTTCACCTTTAGCAATAACGAGAGCGGGGTCAGCTCCTAATTGGCCGACCAACATCGGGAAGGGACTTCCGGGTATATGAGCCTCATTCAGCTTGATGTGAACGTAGTAGATGCCGTTCTCTTTGGGGACGAACCTGGTGTGGGAGAACAAGAGATACAATATTGTCACTATTCGGTGGAAATGAGCAAGATGACATTATGGAGATTAGTTCGTAGACATTCCGACAACCAATCTCGGTTTATAATGGAAACAAAATGAAATGAGATTACTGGATACTGGATGCCGATTAATGTATCAATATTTAAACTGAGTAACACCGCAATTAATAATACTTAGAGGATTAATATGTTGTAACGCACACGCGCACGCACACACACACACACTCACACACACGCACGCACACACACACACACACACACACACACCTATATATATATATATATATATATATATATATTTTCTTTTTTCTTCAAAATGTGAATCAAATCTCAATTAGCAATACACATATTACCTGAATACTTCAGGTAATATACATAATACCTGATTAACTGCAACATAATACATAAATATAGGGAAATGGAATAACGAAAAAAGTTAAATTATCTAAATTGATAACAAATGTTTTTAGGCTGCTATTGTTCTCAGATTGTCAAATAACGAATGCATATCGTCTGCGATACATAAGGCCGCCATATTTGATATACAATTTCGTGTGGATACTATGTAAGTAAACGTTTCTGTTAACGTTCTCTGTTTAAAAAACCTATGGTTGATGTTTTAGATTAACAAATTCTTCTTCTACATATTGACCAGTAGTTTTCGACATTACTCACATATGGCTCAATATATCGAGAGTCACGTGCACCTTGTGAGTGCAGTATGACGACTTCCGGCGAGGATGAACTTAAATGTTATGGTGAAAATTCAGACTGAACAAACACAAAAATGACGTTTCGGTAATTCGTGGTTACCTATAATTTGTTGCTGTTCCGTCAACAGAAATCTATTCTTACCTCACAGCGTACATATCTCTGTCCAGCTCCTGAATGAAGATATCTTCCTCCGATCCAGAAGGCGTGTTAAGATGAGCGTGTAGATTACCGCGCGCTCCGTTCATGTTCAGATGAAACGTGGCCGGTTTGTCTACCTAAGATAAGTAGATTAAAATATGTTAATAATATACGCTAAGTTGGGCTAAAAATTACCGGAGCCATGTTCAGTAATAGCTACCATTAACTTCGTCATATAGAATCAAGTGGGACATACTTCAAGACCTCGGTCTCGTAATCCGTGGATGGTAACCTTCTTGGCGTCAGCGCTATCGGGAACCACGTAGACCATAGTCGGAGAATCCGGTACGTGTACATCGTTGTACTTAACGTGAATGCCGTATTCACCTAGAAGAGTAAGAGAGTAAGTGGATGAGTTTTACTCTACGTCGTTGATGACATCCGGGACATCACGCGAATCTCTAGAGTAACACAAGTAGTAACCGGAGGTTCGCAGTTCGCAGGGCACTGACCTAACAAGTAACTGAGCGCCTTATTATCCTACAAGACACAACGTTATTAAGTATCAGATCAAACTACACAACATCTGGTAAAAAATCAAATAATGTACCGCCAGATGAACCGTATAAGCTCTTTGGTTGGCAGATGCACGAAATGAGAAAATAACATCGCCATAACTGAACTTCATGGCAGACGATTTCCGCAAAGTACTAGATCTGTGATGATATCAGATAACAATGGGGTTATATATAATGATATAATTAAGTCTGTTTGGTTTATATAAATCTTTCTCTCCAATGATAGAAAATATGTACGTATACGGCTTTCTCTGGACATACTCGGCCATTTACAAGCTGCCACGGAAAACCGGAACAACAAGTACTTAAAGGGACAGTTCACCCTCAGAAAATATTTTTAAATATGTAATGCTTAGAACAGTAACCATAAATTCCACAATAATAATCACGAAATATACCTGATATCATAGATATAGGGAAATAATCCAAATCACTGGAGGGCCGCCATTACCCATCCCCCCCATAAGTGGTATTCGAAGGCGGGAAGGAGAAAACTGAAATGCTCTGACGTCACATTGGCGATCTCTAGAGTGACGCGGATTATAGTTTCTCTTGAGCCCTAATTTCTGAGCCATTTTGAATCATCTTCCTCTTGTCAGGTTCCTTCTGGCTCAAACTGATATGGTTGTATGTCATTCATGACGTAATTTTAACAAGGTAATGCGGTTTAATTCTTTGCTAACACTTGTTTACATGATTTTGTACGATTTCTACAAACTTCAGGTAAACCGGATACGCTGAAGTGACGTCAGCATTCATGAGCTTCCGGTCACTGTCTAGCTTCAAAATGGCTGCGCGCATAGGCCATTAAAAGTCGATTAATTAGCACTTTGAACTGGATTATGTAATATGTGGGTGATCATTTACACATTTTGACATTATTTATGATATTTGTGAGTATAGCTGTATTATATTTGAAACGAAGGTAGACTATCTCATTAAACCAACCCGTTATTATCATTTCTACAATATGTGTAATTCTTAGATTCCAACTTACAGGTACTAGATGAGCAGACGGTATCATTACTATAAAAAAAAACATGTCACCAATGATTGATTGATTTTCTTTCTATGATCATGAAACAAAAAGGGAAAAAGCCACCCCGGAAGTGTTGTTCTAATTAATTAAAAAACAAAAATTTTTGGGTTTCAATTTAACAAAACTTATTTTACGTTTACTTAGAAAGGTAGATACAATAAAATCAATCACTTAATCTTACACGTCAGGTAGTTGTTTGTTTGCAGTAATCGTTGTCTGCGAACAACCTGATCGTAAGATAGATAGGTATTTTGTGATTGGTGCTTGATATTAACACCGACAATCCAGCACAAGACAACTTATTATTTATCTATTATTTCATAACTTAACGATGGCCAGCTTACATCGAATCAGCCAATATCATCCCAATGGAAGCTTATATCATGTCAACAACAACGCATATCCGCCCGAGAAATCTGATTGCCTTCGTCACAGAGGTATATTGGTCTCAAGTGATTTCGATGTTAGGGTTTATGTACATCCGTGTTTTCGTTATTTACCATCTAATTAATCAGAATTTGTTATCAGATGACAAACAAATGACAATATATATATATATATATATATATACATATATATATATATATATATATATAGTGATACTGTAAAGCGTGTTTGAGCCCCATACCAAATGTGTTATATAATAATAATAATAATAATAATAATAATAATAATAACTGTTTTCTTCAGAATTTAACTAATCGACAATTAACTGTATTTAAAAAAAAGTTACATTAACGTGAAGTTACCTGGTTTTTCGACAACATAGGAAACAGTAGTGTAGCCATGACCACGATCTACCACATCCAACTTAGCTTTAGAAGGTCCCTCCACTGATACAGAGAGAGCACCTGGTCCTGCCTCACGTGTGTAGATATTAAATTCATCTGAAATAAGCCAGGATTAAGTCGGTTAGCTTCCGAGAGCATTTAGTTATCGGACGAGGGTAATCCTATCTGAATTACAACCATCTATAAATTAAATATTAGCTTACTATTACACACACGTACACACACACACACACACACACATATATATATATATATATATATACGCGCGCACGTGCACACACACATACGCGCACACATAAACACGCACATAAACACGTACACACACACACATACACGCAGAGAGAGAGAGAGAGAGAGAGAGAGAGAGAGTATAAACAAATATTTTATGTATATGATATACTTACTCTTTTGGTGTACTTCTCCCTTTTCCAGACCTGTACCTCCGATCTCTACCTTATGAGTGCCACCAGCAGGCATAGAACCAACCGTGTATTGGAATGGACTGCCTAATAACAACAATAACCTTTCTTAGCGAAACATAAATACACATTCCTATCGTCTAAACCCGCAACCAAACGCAAACCCATACTTTACGGTTAACGTCGTCAAACGGCGGAAGCCCGAACGTTTAATATACGTTGGTTCCACGTAAAAGCGTCGGCGACTGGCAAGAATAATCTCATTTAGAGCACGAACTAATATTAGACGGCGTGAACGTCATCGTCTTCAAGCAATGTGCGAATTATAGCACCGTTCGCGAACAATTTATTCGCTAATATTTAAAGTTCAGAGCCCCTCAAACAATGCCCTAATGTCATAATGCAAAATATATTTCCTTACCAGATATATGGAGACCCTTGTGCTTCAGACTGACGGTGTGTACGCCCTCTTCCCACGGCTTAAATCTGATATCGTACAAGGCTTCCGGTAGATCGCTGATCTCGCAAAGTTCGGATTTGCCGCTAGGAGCCGTCAGCGTAGCTTCCATATCCAGAGGATCGGTACCTACGATTGTTATTGACCAAAAGCGTTGACTAAATCAAAACCAATACAAAACAAGAGCAATTCATTCCAGTGACGAAATCACCCCCCCCCAAAAAAAAAAAAATATAGCACGAACAATCACAAGAAATATGAAAGGTATGATAAAAGTCATCGCGAACTAACCAGGAATTTTCAGCTGGAACTCGCATGGCGTATCTTTATAAACTGGCTGTACTTCTCCGATATTCTTCACCACTGTTTCGCGCACGCGCCCTGATGGTTCACCGCCAACGCTCACCATGAAGGGACTACCTAACAGAGTGCGATTATTGATGATAAATAGCACATCCCTCTCCACGCGTGTAACGTTTCGTAATTAAAAAGTAATATATTCATTCAAATCGATATTTCAGGTCGTTTCAAACCGTAAACAGTTTCTGAATACACACCTGTGATGTGCTCATCTCCAAAGCGTATATTGAGCAGATATATCCCCGGTTCGTGTGGCTTGTAGCTGAGCTTGTACATTCTTGGCTTCTCGCTCTTACAGTCCAAGTCAGATCTGTGCGGACCCTCAACCGACACACCCAATGACCCGTAACCTGAAGGTCGTAAACATTAACAATTAGCATCGAAGGTGGACGCAACTTAAAGTTGGGTAATTCTATTCGGAATCGAGAGAAAGGCCAGTTCTTCTTGCGGATGCGGAATGCCCTCTGAGATACTTGCCTGCGTTGCTGATATCCAGAAACACTTCATTCCACGTGTTAGCTTTGCCTTCAGAAACTGCTCCACTGGCTTTCACCTGGGACGCAGTGGATACGTTAGAATCGGTAACGTCAAGCTTGAACGGGCTGCCCTTGACGCCGTGACCTTCTTGTGTCACATCGATGATGTACTGACCTTTTGTCTTCGGTTGGAAGGATGCGATGACTAATAATAATAATAATAATAATAATAATAATAATAATAATATACAAATGAATAACTAATATATGATAAAGATGAAAGGGAACAAGTTTTGTTAGCATATAACAAGCATCGAATATTGAAAACACGCAGTCCATATTGGCTAAAACCATGTGAAGAATTGGGAATTACTATGTCCAATTAGTGGTATTTAATAGTTTATAATACTGCAACAGATTCTTAACATAGGCTAGTACCTTATTTATTTTTTATAAATTCAATAATTACAAAAGGTAACTTTCAGTTCTAAATCATGTAATCGTACAAAGGTAGACGTGCGTTTCTTCAAAACGGAATCCTTCGGTAATCACGACACAGTCAATTCTCAAGTTAACAAGTTTACTAGTTCGTAGTTTTGGCCTGTTTTTTTTTCTTCTTCTTCTTCTTCTCTATAGCCAACACAATTTTAGGCACTAAAACCGGAGTTGATAATATTGCTTTATTGATGGGAACTTCTCAGCATCGAGGCCTCGCATAAAGGGGATTCCCCAAAGCTAGCTAGCTCATGATAGGCCGTTCTGTTATTGCGTCACTGGCATAGAATACCGATAACCGTAAATAGGTCCGCCAGCCCAAGATCTAAACTCTATATAGTTTCTGCTAAAAATACCAGACAGTCATATAATACTGATATTTTTTATAGCACCCTATACAGCTATATGGTTGCTCTAAGGCTCTAACATTATTATTATCCCCGACTCAGACCTGTTCTAATCCGACATATATCTCAACTCCCAAAGCAGCACACCAAGCATGCTCCCATTATATAGGCGCAAAGCGCTACTCAAACACATAGCCATTACGTCCTGTCAGGTTCTCTTTTTCCTCCCATTATAGGCGCAAAGCGTTACTCAAACACATAGCCATTACGTCCTGTCAGGTTCTCTTTTTCCTCCCATTATAGGCGCAAAGCGTTACTCAAACACATAGCCATCACGTCCTGTCAGGTTCTCTTTTTCCTCCCATTATAGGCGCAAAGCGTTACTCAAACACATAGCCATCACGTCCTGTCAGGTTCTCTTTTTCCTCCCATTATAGGCGCAAAGCGTTACTCAACACACATAGCGATCACGTCCTGTTAGGTTTTCTTTTTCATGGATGAGTCTACCAGTCACCACACGACAGGATTGCAGCCCCCCCGAGCGTCGAACCCGCGACCCTTCGGCTACGAGTCATACGCTCTAACTAACTGCGCCATCACGGCCCGACCTATATATCTGAGGTAATTATAACAGCGTGGGTCATTTCCGGCAAAGTTGAGCTAGTCTAACGTCTGTTTCTCTTTGACAGATACGTAATCTGCTATCGGCCGTGATTGTTTTTCCCTCCATTTTTTGTTATCCTCATTTCATTCATTCTAGCTGGATCTTCAGAAAATCGGCCTATAGATGTCCAAATAGTGTTCATGTTTTGACACCGAAATACCACGCAGGGTACCTTGTTTTTCAATTTTTATTCGAATAAATTCACTTATTTACGGGGGGAAACTCAAACAACACACACTAAGATTCGTTTGACACCAATAATACAAAATAACGCTTTTGAGCCGAGTCAATTCAAGCTTACGAAAAACAGAACACATTTTTAATATTGTAATAGTCACAGATACAAACATAAATTAACGGGCAATGTTAGCACAACTTCGGGGTGGACATAAGTATATACTAAAATTAATACGCCCCCCCCCCCCAATTTCAAACATCGTTCACATTAATTACCTATAACGTATTTTACTTTTTAAATTTACATTCATATTCCAATATACTTACAGAGTCTTCCATCGGGATTTTTCTTTAGCAGACATGCTTCACTATTTCCCGACGGCATCTTGAGGATGCCTTTGGCGTTAGCAAGATCGATGTCCTTACCGTCGCCTAAAGCTACATCACTGGTGGCAGTCAGTGAGAGCTGACACCTTTTACGACCCTCACCTGTACAACAAGCGTATACGTGTTAGCATCGGCTTAAAAATAACGAACGTTATGACAGATAGCCGTCTTAAATAATCGACCCATGCAAACGTTATGGACGAAGGTTTCGTTATAACTTCGCACGAATTGGATAATATCTTATTCAATATGCATACTGCTCTCCGTTAGATAGAATTAATGGTTATTGCTATTAATCGTTTCTAGCTTTCATACGAAAGTTCAAAAGTCTGCTATGTGACCAAAGACCAAAATCTATCAATACTACGTACGAACAGCAAAGGTGCATGTTAGATCTAGATTACTACCTTTACACCCAATGCTTCCTACACTATATGCGGTTTGTGCCTTTGATGTGAGCGGCTCAACATTAATAAGGCCCATGTCAGTCGTATGGTAACAGATTACTATTAACAAGTATTGAATAACGTCTATATAACCACCATCACCAATTCTATTATATATATATATATAATATATATATATATATATATATATATATATATATATATATATATATGACAAAATTTAACTGTTCGAAGTATACTAATGTAGTAAAATATTAAACTTATATTATACTATTAGTAATCAGGTAATGATCAATATTTGTTCGAGCCAATCGAATATTAAATGTTTTCAGCCCCAATATATATATATATATATATATATATATATATATATATATATATATAATACATAATTGATTGATCACGTTACACTTGGACATGTGAGCCATACACACCCAAAATAAACATCGAGCCAAATGCACCCGTTATACGATACACCGATATGCAACAATAGCGATAATACATTAACGATGCCCGATAAGATTAATGTTATGATATTAATCTGTTATTTTAGCCATGACACGATCGAAGACATTTTGTTACAAACATCGACTTAAAGAAGAGAACAGAATAGAACAGAAAATATAATAATAACATCGCGGTGCTACGTCGTGTAGAATGCAGCATGGCAACAATAGTTAACAGTTAGTGGCAATCATAATAAGCTAGGGTGCTACATTCAGATGTATGCTGCGCTTAGTATGTTCGTGGTGGTGGTGATGATGGTGATAATGATGATGATGATGATGGTGAGGATGATGATGTTGCTGATGCTGGTGATGATGATGATGATGATGATGATGTTTGTAATACTGGTAATGATGATGATGATGTTTATAAAGATGATGATGATGATGACAATCATGATGATCATGCTGATGACGACGTTGATCCTAATATTGGTCGAGGGAGGGAGGGAGGAGTGGTGATGATGATATTGGTAGTGGTGATAATGTTGGTGATGTTGGTCATGATGATGATGATGATGATGGTGGTGAGGATGATGATGATGTTGGTGATTATGATGATGATGATGATGATGATGATGTTTGTAATAATGGTGATGATGATGATGATAATGAGGTTTTTAAAGATGATGGTGATGATGATGATGATGATGATGATGACGATCATGATGATCATGCTGATGACGACGATGATCCTAATATTGGGGGGGAGGGAGGGAGGGAGGGGTGTATGTGGTGCTAGCGGTGACGACGATGATAACGATGGCGGTGGTTGCAGCGACTACGACTGTACACTGGTGCGAGCGCCAGGCTTACCTACACGATTGGAGGGGGAGCGCAAATAATATGGGTTTTTTATAGGTAAGTCGCCTCCAAAGGCTCGTCCACCCGTTGGTGCATAACTTACCTCCGGCTAAAGTGAATAGAAAAGAACGAAATAATCACAGCGAAAGTACGGGGACAATGGTTACGGCGAATATAACAATCCCAACACAATAAGCATTAGCCATCCGCTTCATGGTCGCCAACCGGTCGATCCAGGTCGCCGCGACGGCTCTGGTCAAAAGGGGTGGGATAAACGATGAAGATAGCACACGCCTCCTGGAGGCTTATGGAGAAGACGCGCCGGGCCGCCCGCCCGCCCGCCCGCCCGCCGCGCGACAACGTGGAACGACGGCGACGACCGTGAATCAGATCGAAATTAACGAGCCAACAACAGCTTCTCTTCATATATAAATAGTTCAACGATTACTACTTCTAGTTAATAAACTCGCCGAACGACTATTTAATTTGTAGTGGCATCTAAGAAGCGTAAATGAGAACGTTTTTTGTTGTTGTTGTTGTTGTTGTTGTTGTCCACTACCGAGCCTAAAACTAACACGACGACGATGAGTAAAAATTGGAATAGTCATATATTTATATAGAATAATATAAATCTAATGGACATGGAAACGAAAAACGGATCGAACGAACGAACACAAACAAACAATAAACGAACAAACAAACAAACGAACGAACGAACGAACGAACGAACGCACGAACAAACACGAAGAGCAAACACGAACGCAGAACGTGCCATCGGCCATCAAAATGCACAATTGTGCTGATCCACATTGACTGACATGGCGGCATTCAGCTGTCAGGAAATGATCAAGAAAGGGGATGCTGCATTCGGAAACAAAACAAACTGTTCTCATCTTCGGTGCACAGAGGCGAAGATTATTCTCTAATATAACCGCTACTGCATGGCACGCCACCTAGACTACGTCACCATCGATAAGATACAGTTGTCAGAGCGGACAGACAGTTTCGCGAAACGATAGCAGCCATGCTGGTTACGGTCGCTACGAAAGCCACGGCCTTAAAACGGCGTCTTTCAAATGCCTGATGTCTCGAAAACGCCTCTGACGGACAAACAAGACAGCCGGACATATTGACCGACGTTCGGACAGAAGACGGATTGATGGATTATATATGCGTTACTAGTAGTGAATCGGTAATGAACAATAATCGATTTGGAATCGATTTTTTAATTCTTGTGTGCCCGGCAGTGGGGGGAACGTGTCTGAAATTTGATAACAAATTAGCAGCGCCAGAACACACGCACGCACGCGCACGCGCGCGCGCACCCACACACACACACGCAGACGCAGACGCACACACACATTATCTCTCTCTCTCAGACACAGACACACACACACACACACATAACACACAAGAGACAGAGAGAGAGAGAGAGAGAGATCCAAGAAAGAAGACCCTGTTAAACTGATATTGAAGTCACCAACAAAGTTGGAAGTTTCAATATAAGTTTTCTCATCAGCGTTTGCGATCTACGATGATTGAACGTCTTTCTGGCCAACACTTGAAATATACCACAAACAGACCAAGGATAATATAACTCGTAGTCTTTCGACCGACTGAACTTCGTACTTAATCACCATTGCATGTGTAGGCGCGCTAGATGGTAATCGTGTTGGTGTGCGCGTGTCTGTTTCTAAGTATATACGCATGGACGTGCTTGCGTACGTGCCTGCATGCATCGAAGTGGGCCGCGAAAGCGTTCTGCGCAGATGAGGTGACACTGCATCGACATTGGAACACGATCGAGCGAAAATTGAAGGAGGAAAAGTGAAAGAGAACTTTAAAAAAGTACGAAAACAATATAAACAAATCATATAGAAGCTAGCTAGACCCGATTGGACTGATGTACACACAACGACGACGAGAAGAAAATAAAGATATATGTCAAACTAAAATAATAATAAAAACAAACCAAACACACACAGATACAATCAGCGCAGGCTGATCGTCGGCGTATGATACAATGGCAACACACCGAATCACGGCACACTCAAGACTAAAAGACATCCGGAAGGAAGGTTGCCGTCTTTAGGAGAGACGTCGGACGTCCAGATACCAGTTCTGCGGACGCGGAATGCCATTCTGGCGTGACAAACTTGGACGGGTTACAAATTCTGGATATAATGTGTGTGGGGGGGGGTGGTAGGGGATGAGGACACTGGATTGGGATGCGTCACGTCTAAATATAATACATACCTACCAGATACTTTACAGGAGAAAGGTGACCCGTGGATGTGTTTTCCTTTCGCTTTGATGTTGACCAGGTATTCTCCTGGACTCATCGGCAGAAACTTGTACTCGGTGGCCCCACTCCCTATATCCTTCTTGGTAATCTCAGCTTTACTTGGTCCATCGATGTTAATAGATAGATCATCTGAAGAGTAAAGATATATATATATATATATATATATATATATATATATATATATTACAGTTAATCTGTATAATCAGGTAATATGTATTTCAGTTAACAATCGACGTATTACCTGAATATTTCAGGTAATATAGATATTACCTGATTATACAGATTAACTGTAACACACACACAATATATATATATATATATATATATATATATATATTCCATTAAGGTGTATGATAAATATTGTTAATGATATCAATGTATAGCTACATATTTACCACGTTGAGGTGGGAGGGATATGAATATACATATACCCATTTACCACATTTAAAGTAGGATATATAATATATATACAGATACCCATTTACAACATTTGAAGTGAGAGAAATATCAATGAACGGATACCCATTTACAACATTTGAGGTGGGAGAGATTGTACTGTTGGATTGCCAATGTCATGTGTCAGTCGGATTGTTGATTTTCAGAATTGTTTTTAATTAAATATCAAATGTACCTATTCTCCTTGCCAAAGAGAGATTTGTTATAGGAATAAGATGATATTCTGTTTATTTTGACATAAGTGATAGAATTAGTTATGGGGTCCTTGTGTATTATTATTATTATTATTATTATTATTATTATTATTATTATTATTATTATTATTATTATTATCAAAATGATAAGTGAATCATGATCAGATTTTTTTTATACAACGATGAATAACACGCTAACCGTGAACTATAACAGCGACTTCTTAAGATGTCCATTTCCACCCCTTTTTTGTACCACATTTAATTATTACACAATCAATTTTAGTACTTCTGTTGTACCATTGAGCCAGAACCCCCCCCCCCCCATACTACTATGACAGAGAGCTCTGATGCCCCTTTCTAATTGTACCCTTGGCAATTGGCTTATTCATAACATAAATTTAATTTCATTTCGTAAAAGAGAATTCGGGACTAAATGATTTGCAGTTCTCACAAACGCTCGCATCACTAGTTGGCGACTTTAATTCGACAATTGGCTATCTCATTTAGTACGATCATTATATTTTGATTCTCATAAAGTACGTATACTATAAGTCTGAAGCATTTCTTAAGATTCGGATTATATTCCTCAAATTCCATCTTTTGATAGTCAGTGTTTCCGTTTAATAATTTGTCTTCCAACTTGTGACTCTACTTGTGTGCGCGCTACTTACTTCCTCCTCCAACAATTGTAAATATCGAATCTTTCCCGCTGGAGCCATAGTTAAGTCCGGAGCCAAAAGCTGTGACATATCCATTGCCAATAGAATCTACTATGCACCGGATCGGAGTACCTGGAAATGTTCAGGAAAAAACAACACATACCTGTATTAACATGTTTCCGTATAATATTAAATACAACACCAAACAGAGACGAGATAACTCACCTCTAAAGATGTATCCACTCGAAGAGAAAGGTTTACACGCAAAGGAGCTCAGAAACAATTGGATGAGTCATTACCATCGTAATTACAACATGAAGTTACTTATAAAGGTAGTTAGACAATAATATCCCTTGTCTGAACATGATAAGACGTTTAATTATTGGATTGACTGATATTTTTTATTGTTCATGATATCAAGCTTCCCCATAATGCATCTATACAAAGATGTCAAATATATGTATCACGATATAGGATGGGTCAAAAGCTAACATATTTATACTTAACCCTAAACGTATGTTATGTTTGTTACAGAATTCATAGTTTGTGAAATTTGTGAGATCTGTAGTTGGATTAATTGAAAAAATTAAGGTTCGATGTTTTGAGGGTAGTCGATGCTCAGTAGACAATTAAACCAGGAGACGGATAGCTAGTAATCCAGATACCATGAGTTCACTTAGGTTAGAGAAGAACTTCGACGCCAGACCAGTCGGACGTGTATTGATACATGTTTCATATAGGTAGGATTTATTCAGTTATTCGAACCCAGAATAAAGCTGAGGTCAGCATCTGAGGTGTCGAAATGTTTTATATACAGGTTTCTTTTGGACCACAGAAAATTACTGTTGAATGTAAGCTGTGGTGTCAAAATAGTTTATGATATGTATGTAGCAAGTCACCATTGAACCACACGCACGTGTTGTTTGTTGCGAGCTGTGGTATCAAATGGTATGTTTTTTACGTGCTTCCGCTTTTTGTACGTAGCCTGCATGTAGCCGCTTTCCTGTGGGCGTGACATATTTGTCGCGTACGAAAAGCGAATTAGCTGGTTCCCACAGGCTGATGAGTAGACCAGACACATGCTTAGGTATACGCACACATCTATCAATATGTGGAGGTATGGAACATTTTATTTTTAGATTAATGTATGTATAGTTGTATTTAGATTTATGGAGGTAGGTCTCGAAGGATGTTTAGATATGTTGATGCTCTGTGCCTGTTGCCTCTTTATATGTACCCTCAAACACGCACGCACGCACACACACACACACGACAGAGAGAGAGAGAGAGAGAGAGAGAGAGCGAGAGAGAGAGAATGTCAGTCAAAATGTGCTATACTAACATCCAAACCAATCCTGAAGGGAAGAGAATGAGCTCAAAGTAAAACGATAGAACAGAAATAAGATATTTAATTCTGGTCCAGTGACGAGTTTACGTCATCAAGAAAGTCTTGCTCCTGAAGAAATTGGAATAAGTTGCTTATGGGTTTATACTCTTGTACTTTGTACAATTAGAAACAACACACACGCACGCACGCACATACGCGCACACATTGATGCAGATTACCACCAGTTTCAAACACCGACTATTCTGATCTAAGGTGTATACATTTAAAAATGCAGAAATTAGACAAAATTCAAGAACTGTTAAGTTAAAGTTTATATTTCGAATACTCTAATCGAGTAATTTCTGTTTGGAAAGTATGAGATAAACTGTACATATATTTACGATATTAGAAATCTGTTTTAGAGAATGTTTATGAATTATTACAAGACGTTCTCTTTATTTTAGACAATCAGTTATTTTCCTTTAGAGTACCTTGGTCGGTTGTCTATTATCATGTCAGTATCGTGATGTCTTCAGTCATATTTAATCTCTTATCTCCCGAGGTAAGCCCAGGAATAGATACCTCGCAGCCAATAACTAATGGTTTTAGTTGAAAGCAAGCATTAAATATACGGCAAATGAAGAGTTTTATCAAACCTACTACGATAACAACTATAACAACGATAAGATATTATTTTACCAGGTTTACTCTGATTGCCTTCTAGCGTGTTTACGAGAGAGAGAGAGAGAGAGAGAGAGAGAGAGCGGAGGAGGAGGAGGAAGAGAGTGGGAGAGAAATATAACCAGAGAGGGGATATATATATATATATATATATATATGTGTGTGTGTGTGTGTGTGTGTGTGTGTGTGTGTGTGTGTGTGTGTGTGTGTGTGTGTGTGTGTGTGTGTGTGTGTGTGTGTGTGTGTGTGTGTGTGTGTGTGTGTGTGAGGAGACGGAGAGAGAGTGGGATATATATATATATATATATATTATATATATATATATATATATATATAACGAGAGAGGGGTGTATATGTGTGTGTGTGTGTGTGTCTCTCTCTGTGTGTGTGTGTGTGTGTGTGTGTGTGTGTGTGAGAGAGAGAGAGAGAGAGAGAGAGAGAGAGAGAGAGAGTTATACTAGGACTTCTATAATGATCATCATACTAAATCTAGTGTTCACTGGACGGCTTATTTACCTGAATCTACAACACAAAGCTGATTAAATTTCGATTATTCTTATATTTATTCCGCGAAGATTAAATGTAAATAAGAGGAGGAAGATAGATTTGACCGTTCCAGATATACAACACGAAGTGTCATCTGGCATCAAACTCTTCTATCATATCATCAGAAAAACTAGTTAACCAAAAGACACAAATCATATTATGATATATGGATGTTGTTTAATGACACATTGTCATTTTCATATGGAGTAACCCCATGAATATACCAATCACCTATGACGAGCGAAGAGTTAAACAATCGCTCGTTCGCTCACACATTGACTCACTCATTCGCCCACTCACATTCATTCACTGACTCACTAACTCACCTTAAACATCGTGGATGGATGACTAGAAATTATGACTCGTTTTCTTTTATTTGTTTCTGATATTTAAGTTTAGACATTCAATATACAAAGATCAGTTATGGGATGGTCATGTATGGCCTTCGTCTCATATATAGATTGTCATATAAATAAGTTGATGAACGCTGTAGAGTTTATTGCACTTTATTATCCAGAAATACCAATAAACCTTTAGTCAGCCATTCCGTAAAATCTGACTATATGTAGTTCCTTATTACACATTACACTCGAGAATAAAGAGAAATATTATGTGGTAAAGATATTTTCCAGTTGTGGGTAACTTTCTGTTCTAACCTCTGTGAGTTTTTCATTCTAATAGCCTTGTACTACCAGCCTCGGGGTAAGTTGTCTAAAATCTACTTTACACGCCCTCTAGCGGTGTTCCGACGTGGTGGTTAAAGCACTGGGCCGCAAACTCCCGGGTTGCGGGTTCGCATCCGGTTAATATCTACGTTTGTGGGATTTGTTTAGACATACCCCCCCCCCCATTATACGTGTGCTCAGTATATGTTAAACAACTCAACTCAATATGAACTTTCCCGGCTCTATGGCCTAGTGTGGGAGGTCGGAGGTTCGAATCCCGGTCGTGGCGCTATAGTAAGAGTTTTTCATCCAACCAGTAAACTGGCAAGTGGCAAGCCTTTCTCCACCGACTATGCCATATATTGTAAATATTAAATTTAGTTATAATTAATTTCGCTAGTGAAGCAGTAAATTACAGACCAAATGCGTCTCTCTCATTTGAAGTAGCTAAGCCACGTAAAGTAACTGCCACTTCGGCAATTATTATTATTATTATTATTATTATTATTATTTACACCCGCTCAAAAATATTCAATAATTATATCGGACGACGCGTAATTTTATTATAATTGTTACCAAATAGTTCCCGTTTTTTTTATAGTACAGAGTAAAGGTATGATGTTTTGAAGATGGCGTCAACAGATATGATAATACAGGTATACTAACCTTCTAATTGCTGATCATTGTAGTTAAGGTTAACTTCGTGTACTCCCGTATCAATAGGATGGTATTCGATCAATATCGAACCATCTCTATTTGTCTTAATGTTGTGTTTTGATTGGCT